>CAXIVR010000001.1:200528989-201108989 GCA_964035755.1 Teleogryllus oceanicus | reverse complement strand
TTGTTTTGCTTCTGGACATAAATGTAACTTCATTTTCTGTGCACGTCTTCTAGAATTCAGTGGGAAATACAATTATTCAAATTATCGTTTCCATGTTGTCACGGCAGGAAGTAATAAGAGCCAAAATTTATTGCTTATTTATCCTCAAAAATGGATTTTATTACATGGGAGTTTTTTGTTCTTTTTTCTCCTTTTCAAAATTTAAGTAGTATATGACTTAGTGTAGGGATCACAGAATTTTGAAAATGTGCACACAATTCACTTTTCCCTATAGCACGTCATACGCAGTTTTTTAACTGTTTTTTGACGTTAAATAAATAAATAAATAAATAAGCTCCGATAACTATTGGGGCGACTTGTCATTTTACGCCCCACATTTGGCAAATCTCGATTTCCAAATTCTTGTATTTAAGACATTTCTCTGCCTCCTTGGTAACGGCGATTTGATCACACGGCACAGCCACATCTACTAGCAGACACGATTTTCCCTCCAAATCCTGGATAACAAAATTCCGTTTGTTTACCGCTATCGTGCGATCAGTTTGAACTTGTTTGTAGTACAATATTGTACACAGTCCAACAAATGTCACCTGTTTCGGTGAGTGTTGGTATCACTTGGAGAATGTGTTTGGAACTTGGAGGCAATACAGATCTGCCAGTGGAGGTAGCTACACACCCTATCGTGTCTTTTCATGTTTTCGGACTTTGCTAGAATTGGACAAGCTGTGAGACAATATGATCAATGGTTTCTACCTGTTCCTGGCAGATGCGGCATTTATCGTCATGGGAAATTTTGAGAACCGCTTTATCATAATGTCGTGTTCTCAATGCTTGATCTTGGGCAGCTATAACAAGTGCTTCCGATTTTGACTGAATTCTTCCGCTTTTAAGCCACATAAATGATTGACATTTATTGATCTGCAACTTGTTCATTCTTTTACTATTATTATTATTATTATTATTATTATTATTATTATTATTATTATTATTATTATTATTTCTGTAGATATACACTGATGCCGGGGTTCTCAAAATCACCCAAGGCAACAATGGTTTGCACGTAAAGTGGAACACGAATATATTTGGTTTTTTATATCAGTCAAGTCAGACTTAAGAATTTACGGACTATATTTGCTGTTCCCAATAATGCGGCTTTTTGAATTGTCCGTATATGCTTTTCAGTCAATTCTAACTTCTTAGCGATCTCTTGCCATTCCTTGGTGACCAATCCATTCGCTGAGACCACTACTGGAAGCACTTCCACTGCGCGCAATCCATACATGTCCTTCAATTCAACAGCCAGAGGTTGGTATTTTTTCTTTTTCTCAGCAACAGTTGTTACAAGCCTGTCATCTGTAGGAACCGCAACATCAATGATGCATGATGTTTTAGATATTTTATCAAATTATTTATTATTATTATTATATTATTATTATTATTATTATTATCTTATTATATTATTATTATTATTATTATTATTATTATTATTATTATTATTATTATTATGTAACTTTGTTTTTCTCTGTATTTATTTGCTGCCGGTTTTTATTTGACCTTGAATCGGGTTAGTCACTATAACACGGATCAATTCATGTTTTCGTCGCATTTTGGAATTTTCTTACAATTCGGCATGTGTCCAAGATAATAGCTCTTGCGTAATTTTGAAGGTATATTTGGGTATTTGAATAAGTTTCAATTTTTTATGGATGTTGTAAGGTGTAACCGCGAGCAAGAAATTACTACAGAAATAATGAGATATTTTGGAGATACCATAATGTCTTGATGACCAGTTCTGTGTACTTTGTCATTTTTTCTGCATGAGCTGTTAGAAGATCTGCTGCTTGTGGAACTGTCATGTCAATAAGGTAGCCAATATTTTGCTGTCTGTGTACGAAAGTTATGTCTGTATGATGAATGGTTTTATCTGTGACTATTTCACTCGGGAAATTTAAACCGAAAGGGTTTAACTATACATATAATATGCCCCAATCAGGGCGGATATCTCAAAAAATTTATCACCTTTTCCATCCGATTTTTCTTACAGCCCTCTCTTCTGGGTAATAACTTCTGTCAGTCCAACGACACATCTGTCTTAGGAGGCTGTATGTATCGATTCTGTGTTGATGTGCAATAAACCGCATATGTACTGTAATATAACCTCTTTGATTTTAACATTCAGTTAAAACACTTTCAGTTATTTTCAATATTTGGCGCATTTTGGAACTCTGTTGGAAGCAATTTAATTCGTGGAATAGTACGATTAAATACCACTTGTGTTTCGGAAATTCTCAGGGATTTATCGACAATTTTCAAAGCCTGGTATAACCGATAATTTCTCTATCATAGTACAACTTGTGGTTTGAATTTTCAAGTACTGTATTGGGAATCTATTTGTAATATGTACATGTCATTTTTTGTAGTTTGGATTTCGCCGCCAGTTTCCGGTGAATAATATTTGCAACTTCATTGTGCCTATAGGTGCAATCTGTGTGGTCCATTAATTTGCATCCTGATGTGATGTGCTGTATTCTCTCAACTGCTATATGACATTTTCTACATTTGTCATCTTATGTTTGTTTGATGATATGTTTTCTGTAGCTTGTGGTATTAATCATCTTGATCCTGTATGGCAACCACGAACCCCTTTCATTTCGCCAAGTAGATCACCATATTTTAGAGAAGTGTTCAAGGCTTTTGAGTCCACATGAGATTGTTTCAAATCCTTTGCATAGCGTCCATGTAGTTCCTTTCTTGATCACAAGTTTGCAGTTATTTTCTGAAAACCGCGACGAAATGTCCAGCTTTGTTACTAAGGTTAAGAGGGGTTAATTTAGTCTTTGCTTCAACTATTGCGGCGTGTAGCGCTGAGATTGCCTGTTTCTCATAATAAAAGTTCCTTAAATGAATTTGTTTGGAGTACAAATTCTTTAGGTGCGTTAGGCCTCTTCCTCCCTCACTTCGTGGGAGTGTTATCCATTGTATTGCGCTGTTTGGATAGTGATGTCTAAATTTTGTCAAAGTTGTGCGAGTCAGTCTCTGGACGTCTTCGAGGTCTGTGTCGCTCCACTCTATGATTCCCAACGAGTACGTAAATACTGATACTGTAAATGTCTTAATTGCTTTTATCATGTTCTAGCCTGTTAATTTGGTTTTCAGGAGTTCAGTGATTTTTGATTTATACAGTTTTGTCAGATACTGTTTAATTGTCTTTTTGTCTGTGATTGCTGCCTGTTCGAATCCTAAATGCTTATATATGTCTTTATCTTCCATTGCCTGAAGTGTCGTTTGGTCATTGAGTGTGCTATCCATCTTCTCTAACTCCTGTTCTGCCTACGTGAAGTGGCTTACACTTGTCAAGGCCAGAACTCATTTGAATATCTTCAGAAAATGTTTGAGTTATTACCAGGAGATATTGAAGCTGTCTGTCGAACTGTAAAGTTTGATAACATCCAAGTACTTCCGGTGCGAAATGGTGTGGATAGTTTTCTTATTTTTAACAATTTGGAATCCATAATGAGTACTTGAAGTTGTGTTAAAAGGGGTTCAGAGCCAAACAAAACAACAATGGGCAGATAATTACATAGTATTTAACAAATGTTAAGAATTTAAAAAAATTCTTACAAATATAAAAACTGTCTATGATGACTGATTTTTGTAACTCGGAATGCACTGTACATGGTATTCTTAGTTGTAGTAGAGTTGATTTCAGATGTTTGTGGGCAATATGACGGGTGTTAGAATGCTGATGACTTTTAATGTCTACAGCTAGGTCCATGTATTTTGTTAAATTTTCTTGAATTTTGGTTCGTAGATTATGTGTATTGGGAGTTGAAACATCAATGAGGAAGGTTCTCCTTTCTTTTTCAAGCACTACTGTGATATCTAGTCTGTTGTCTGTCCCCTAACCAGGACAGTTGGCGTTTCCCCCTAACCACGACTATCTCACCAGCGGGGCACCGCCCCAACCGGGACAACCTCCAAGCTCCCGACCGGTCTCCCGGAAATGTTGTAGTGTAGTGCGCGCGCGCGTACGTGTGTGTGTGTGTGTGTGTGTGGAAGGGGAGAGGATACGACAAGGAAGAGGAAGGAAAGATCGCGCGCGGTCCGTGGCCCGTTTGGTAGGGTACTGCTCCGGCATTCACCTGATGTTGATTGGAGAAACCATCGAGAACTACCGATCAGAGTAGCCGGCCACTAGAATTCTCCTCCAGCCAGCGGCTGAATTCGACCTAGCTCGACCATCTGTTCTTTTTGAAGTACCTATCCATAGAGTGTTACCGACTGAACGATCAAAATGAATCGGTAATGTCGGCAGTATTTAAAACTGCGGGAAACCTATTTTCCTAGACAGAGAATAAAACTTAGCGGAATCTGTGCCCTACAGCTTCCTCTCTTCGTCACTATTGGTCAAGTGATTGTTACTCACGTTTTACGCGCTTTGCAAAAATTCTAATAGATGAAAGATTTTCTAGCAAATATAGGTTTGTCCTATGCCCTGGTTTGGATATGGTTGTCAAGTATACTATTAAATCGTCCTCCCTCAAATTTGGGCAAGCGTTCGCTGTGACACTATCTTAGAGAAATTTCATTTAATAAATCCCGGCGATATTTCACAATCACAGGAGCGTACGCAGTGAAGACGCGCTTAATCCTTGACTGTACGGTGGGTTGCGTAGAGTTCAGGGGCGCTTTAGTTCTCATAAACGAATAAATCATCAAGGCCCCCATATGACCGGTTTTTAATTCACACCACTCTTAAAACACACCTATTACCAATAAGAACAAAACGTGTTTTTTTTTTCAGCGAAGTCGGTCGTCGAAGTAGTTTTTGCGTCTACGTGCGACACACATACCCTTATATTTATGTGTAGGTGATGTAGATACCTTATTAATTCAAAGTAAATAAAACAGATGTTGTCTGGTATCAATTTTTATATTTCTGCTTAAGATCTTTTCGATCGCGAAGCGGTCATCGTCAGAGCTTGTAGCTGCTGGGCGGAAAACGAAGTTCTGCTTCAGAAATAGCTTTTAGTTCTGCTTCAGAACTTCGTTTTCCGCCCAGCAGCTACAAGCTCTGACGATGATCGCTACGCGATCGAAAAGATCTTAAGCAGAAATATAAAAATTGATACCAGAAAACATCTGTTTTATTTACTTTGGATTTATGTATAGATTTAGATATGTCATGATTCCTCATGATAAATTCTCTCCCTGTAACGGCCTTTTCTCATATCATTCTCTCATCACGGTCATCATTGCTGCAGCGGAATTCGCCAATATTTCGACAGAAAAGCTCGTATTGTGGAGTCGTGATAATGAAAAAATGGATAAATTTGGTTTTTATATGTAATAAATTACTTCCTCTAACACTGTGTGTGGGTTCAGAATCCAAGTTTTGTGGATCAGAACAGACAGAAAAATTGGTTTACAGCAAAACGTCTGTGTATGCCAGTCTGTGAGTCAACAACAGTGCATAAATCGTTCAGACCGTTTTTTCCACAACTGATATCTTTCGACCTATCTGGCCAACTCGAGACCTTCTGAATTTGAAACTGATATACTAATTTTAGTGTTTTTACACGAACGCTAACATTTCCGAAATTTTCTCAAAAATTATTTCTTTGTGGATTTGTTGTCACGGAGGGCAAAGTTTAAAAATGCTCACTTGTCATTTTTCTTTCACTTTCTGAATTTTCGAAAATTGCAACAGTTCAATTTTTTCGGCGTCTTCCTACAACTACTATACTATTTTCTCCTTAACAGAATCTGTTGTTCAAAGATAGATCTTGAAATAAGGTCATGAACGAGTTTTTGAAAAATGTGACTAGATTTCGCGTAATTTGTGTCAAAATAGGCAAATTTAACAATTTATTTCATCATAAATGACTTTTTAGTTTTTCGTACACATACGTAAATACGGGAGCAATCTCAACGGAAATACACGTCTACTTTTGGGGTCCCGATATACCGAAAAAGTGTTTTTTTTGAAAATGTCCGTCCGTTCTTCTGGCTGTCCGTCCGCCTGTTCTTCCGTCCGTTTGTCCGTCCGTTTGTCCGTCCGTTTGTCCGTCCGTTTGTCCGTCCGTTTGTCCGTCCGTTTGTCCGTCCGTTTGTCCGTCCGTTTGTCCGTCCATCTGCCCGTCCGCGCCGTCCGTCTGCCCGTCCGTCCGCCCGTCCGTCTGTCCGTCTGGTGTATATGAACAACTCTTGCGCCTAAACTATGCGTTCGATTTTTCCAAACTAAATAAGACCCTGTCGATCAGGCCTGAGCCGTAGCTATGCGATTTTGAAAAACACTCATTAATTTTTGGGGGTACTTTACATGAAGCCTCCCGGACATTTTGAAACATTTCTCAAAATGTCTCCAAATTTTTTCTTTAAATTTCTTGTAAGATTAGAGTAAAATGCGCTTATAAAGGTGGCATAGTTGCGACTTTCACGGTTAACTCTGAATTTTTTAAAATGGCAAATATTTGAATTTGTGGTCGACATTTTCCTACAACTACAAAATTGAACACAGATATTATTCCTTCAAATGAAATTTGTTGTTCATAAATGGTTCTTTCATAACAGTCATGTAGTTTTTGTTGAAAATTTTCAGTACTTTTCATGCATTCTTGCGAGTAATATTTGCAATTTTATAAAATAACAAAAACAAACTTTTCTCAAAAACGGCATCATTGTTTTTTCTTTCAATTTTTGGTAAGGTTAGCGCCAAACTAACCCTATACGATAATATTAACGCCATATATCTCTATTCTCTGTTGTTGTTTTTCAAAAAATTACAAAAATGTAATATTTTGAACTTGTTTCTCAAGTTGTTAAAATTCGCATTAGCGGCGATTTGTTCACATTATTGTATTAATGTGAATATATACTTTAAATGATGTCAAATAATGTTTCTGGAAAACTCAACAGATTTTTTTTAAATGAGCTCAATATTTCACATTTTCAGAAACGCTCGAACACAATTTTCTCAGAAACTGCTTAAAGTTTTTCTTTTAACTTTTCCAACGGATAGTGGTAATGGCACTGATTAATATGTTCATTTACGTTCATTAACGTTCATTACGTTCATTCATTAACGTTCATTTTGGTGTATTCTTTTCTTTTTCAAAAATTACACAAATGCAATTTTTTTAAAATATCTCACGCCGTTAATATGCACATTCCCATCGATTATCGCACCTTTTTGCATTTGTGAGTGGAAGTAATTTAAATGACTTCAAATGACTTTTTAGAAAACGCAATAGATTCCTGTGAAAAAAGCTTCAAATTTCGCATGTACAATAATGCTTAATCGCCATTTTCTTAAAAACGGCTTCAAAATGTTCAATGTAAATTTCTATTTTGGACGAGGTTTTACCCTTCTTTAATATTCTTGAAGTCATATTTCGGTTCTACTATTAAGAAACAGAAAAGTTGAGAAAATGTGTACTTTGGGTGACGATAGCTGGCAGCTGGCCAGAGAATGGAGCAAAGCCTGAAAGCCAGTCCACACCAAGTAAATTAGAAAAATTTGCTTCGCGAAAGTCTGTGCCATTCTGTAGCACCTCTAGTTGTATAAATGATAGGAAAAGGTTGCGTTTCTAGCGGTCTACGGATGTAATAATTACATTCTACAAAAGATGGCAAACCATTTTACCGATTTCTTAAAATAATAATAATAATAATAATAATAATAATAATAATGACAAAAATAATAATAATAATAATGACAAAAATAATAACAACAACAATAGTAATAATAATAATAACAATAATAATAATTTCCCTAATGAGGAAGAAAAAAGTTGCAATGACATCCACAACAATTTCACTAACAGAATGGAGGAATTTGGGTGCCAACGTATCAGGTGTAAAAGGCAAGGTTGTTCTGAGAGAGATGTGTTTTGAGAGATAATTGGAATACTTTTCCAACAATTTTCGACAACTTTTTGAATACTTTTCCGACAACTTTTCGAATACTTTTCCAACATTCAAATTCCTACTAATCGGTGATTTAACCTCTCCCAAACTAGCTGGTTTAATAACAATAATAGTTCATATTGTTCCTTTGAAAATGGATCTAATAGTGAAGTACTGTCAAGTTCAAATTTTTAATTACAATTAATTACACTAGCCTGCGAATTTAAACTTTTTGTTTGTTGCCTAAAATAAAAAAAAACGTGATTTTATATATATGTCGATGTGCTGAATTTGAATTTTTAAGCAATTTCCTTCGCTCGCGTAAGGTTTTCTTGCGAAATCACTTTACATGTATTGTATAATCACGCGAATTTCATCAAAAACGTTTTCATAATACTTTTTTTTAAGGAAAAGAATATTTAATAAATCCAACTTGCTGAAATTAATGTGTATGGTTGTTAATACAGATCACTAGAGTATTTTTGCTTTATTTAGTCTTGTTTTCTTCACTATGAGAAACACAAACTTCACACTCGTTGCTTCTTACTTGAAATAATACTCATGTTCCATCACTATCTCAAACAAATTTTTCACCCGTTGCTTCTTACTTAAGAAACTACCCTTGTTTCTTGTTATTTTATGTTTGTTTTCAGATATTTCACGCTTTAACATCCAACAATGGTCTGCATGTATATTGATGCTCCAGCGTCCCTGGTACCTCCTTTCGAACTCCAGCACATCCTTGTGAAATCGTTTGCCTTTTTCTTCACTTAAAATTCCCAGATTTTCTGGGAAATAATCTAGGCGACAAAACAAAAATAAAATGAAATGAAATTTCATACTGAAGTTACAATCAATTTCCCCGTACGCTTAAGACATGTTAGCCACAATGTTTTGGTTCGGAATCCTTGTTGTTACCAAAAAAATTTCAAAAACTTCCAGAGAAAGATATCCATGCTGCTTTCTCCTTTTCATCCAGAGAGTTTTTAAATACTGCATCGGATATCAATTTTTTTATATCAGGGCCATTAAATATATCTGCTTTTAATTTTGATTCAGATAGTATTGAGAATTTCTCACATATGTAATTGAAACTGTTTCCTTCCTTATATAAAGCCTTCACGAATTGTTTCATTAAGCCAAGCTTAATGTGGAGAGGTGACAGCAAATCTTTAGAAGGACTCACAAGGTTTCGGCACACAATATTCTTACACCGACTTCCAAACGTTCACGAGGTTGGCAGTCTTTCTTATTCTAGTGATCAACTTGTGCTCTTCTATCTCAGAAGCAAAGAAAGCACGAACATTTGGTAAAACCTCATTGTTTACCCAGCAGCATCGTAATAACTTTAACATCACCACAAAGTTGCCACTTGTGTTCACTATAATTTACACGCAATAACATTTGTTGCAAATTTGCATATGATTCTATGAGGAACATATATACGCAACAAGCACTGAACCAAAAATGTTTCCATTATGAAGGAGGACACCCTTTAAACATTGCATGGAAGCATCAATGAATAGTTTGGATGACTTGGATCTTAGTTGGATCGTAGTTTGAAAGTCCAAGTTTTAGAATAATAATATTGGCTTCAAATGATGAAGAATTCAAAAATTGTGACTGTAATATATCTGTATCAAAACAATTGTGAAAATAAATTTTGTTTACATATATTCTCAAAAATTCTTTTTTACGGTAACGACATATTTATCGAAACATTTATGAGCGCTGGTAAAATCTAAACCCGAAAATCCGATAAACTATTTTCATAGACTTAAATGCTAATTTTAAAGACTGTTGCTATTGGACGCGCTCATAATTCGTTGCTTAGATGATTGGTTACTATGGTGCTAAGCCAGTGTAAATAACGTAAAACCACGTAAATAACAAAAAATATACAATCAATCGTCCTATTACAAGCTTTTTAATGGACGAAAGTATACAAGGAAAAACGAATAAGTGTGTGAGTGTGTATACACATGTGTGTGTGTATATATATATATATATATATATATATATATATATATATATATATATATATATATATATATATATTTATATATATATATTCCCCACCTACGCATCAAGAACCCGAGACAGCGAGATCAAACGTTGGTTCACGCGGTCCGCCAAGTTGAATGTGGCGCGTTGGCGACGTCACCGCCCGACGTCGGCATCGGTCAAGCTGGCCCACGCTGGCCCCACCCACGGCCAATAGTAAATTCGCAAGATAAGATCAGAAACTAAATCTCGGGATTGACACACGAGGCACAAGCGTGGGAAACCGCGGCCGGGATATTTTTTTCCATTGGAAGAGAGGAGTTCTCAAAAGTTTCTGGAAGAGAGTAGTCGAGACCGGTCTGACTGTTAAATTCTGTGGGAGGAGTAGTCGATCAGTTCGGAGTGTTTTACGGTGTGCTAGCCATCGTTTCACAAACTGTAAATTAAATAAAGTATCATTTAAATTTAAGGACTGTCTTATAGGGACTAGTTCAAGACACTCCTGAATAATATGGGATGTAGATACATTAGAGCAGGGTCAGTTTTTTTTATTATTACGTGAATGTGGGAAAGATTAAAGTGGCTAATTCGTAGTCTGGTAATTTGGACGTGTTGGAATCCAGTGAGTTGGAGGTTAGGCTGAGCAGGTTCGATAACGGATTTCCTTACGAGGTGGTGGAAAATGTAGTCAGCCATTCTTCATTCCACTGTTTCATAACCATATTTTTAAGGTATTATCAGAGAGAACTCCCTTCACATTGTTGTCCGTTATTGGTAATGAAGTTGCTTCTTCGGCCGCTTCATTTGATTTTTCATTCCCTTTATGTGCCGGAATCCAAACAATAGAGATGAAGGTGCCGTTGTTTATTTGGGTAGATAAAAGTACTTTTATTCTTTGGATTATGGGATTCTTAGAGAATCTATTGACAATTACATTCATGGTAGTCATAGAGTTGAGGGAATCACTATTTTGCATTTTCTCCATTTTGGGAGATAATTCAATGGCTTTCAGAATGACCCAGGCTTCGCAAGAGAAGCTAGAAAAATATTCCGGTAACCTGAATTTGAAGGTATTGTGAGAGGTTGTGGAAACAATTTCACAACCAGTATTGTTTTCATATTCTAATCCATCGGTATATACTTTTTCTAAATCATGCTAGTCTTCATGAAGAGAATTCAGATGGGATGTAACAATGTTGGGAGAAATGAGGGATTTGGTAATCTGTGCAGTCATTACATTACCCTCAGGTTTAAAGGATTGTCAGGGGTGATGGGGTGAATCTTTCTCTGTAGAATGTGAGGGGTTTCAATATTCAATTCATCTTGATAAGTTGGAATTCTTTCCCTAAGTGGTTTTGGATACTTCCCATGGATTGAGTGGTAACCTGTTTTAAAAGGACTGAAGATATATTTGAAGGTCGGATTAGTTGAATTTAAAGTTGAGTAGCCAATTTTTAGACAGTTGTTTACGCTGCAAGTGGTAACATTCGAAATAAGGGTTAGGGATTATCCTGCTTCTACAATAAGGCTGCTGATAGGGCTCGATTTAAAGGCAGTCAGACTTATTCGACATACTGAATTTATAATAGAATCCATCGTCTGTAGTGCAGATTTGTTAGCTGAGCTGTAAATAACACCTTCATAATCTAATTTGGCTTGAATAATAGGACGATAAACATTAATTAAACACATCTCTCCTGCTCCCTATTTTCGAGTTGCAAATATCAATAAGTTCATCTTGAATTTGCATTCGGTCTTTAGCAGGGAAATGTGCTTCTTCCGTGTGTGCTTTTGGTCGGTCATGCCCGAGATTTCACAAGAATACGTTCTACGTATTTGGTGGCTTCCAATAAAGAGGGCAGGATTTTCATTTAAAATTTTTGAGTTTCTGGAGGTGATAAGGAATTCCGATTTAGTTCTTGAAAGGGGGAAACCAGAAGAGTTTGCCCAGGTTTGAGTTTTGTTCAAGTTTTTTTGGATTATTTTAGTTATGTGGAGATCTTTACCGCAACATACAATGGAAATATCGTCAGCGAAGATAAATAAATTACTTGGAGCTTCTATGATACTACTTATTTCATTAATTGCGATCTAAAATAGGAGCACACTAATAACTAAACCCTGAGGGAGGCTATTCACCATTTCCCTGTGTGTTGATATTTTATCAAACCTGCGTACACGCAGATATCTATGTGGCAGAATTTTTTTTTCAAATAAGTCAATAAGTTACCTTAAATGTTGATTGAGATGCGATTACGTAGTAGTCGAGGTTTAAAAATCATTTCACAAGCTTTCTCAATATCTAGCGAAACAACAATTGCATGTTGGTTAAGTGCTAGTGCATTACAAATTTCTGTGTCAATGCTTTTTAGATGGTCGTTTGTTGATCTATGTTCGCGAAATCCATTTTTGAAAGGAGATGGCAACTTTCCTGTTTCTAGGAGCCATCTGAGACGGTTGCCAACTATTTTTTCTAGTAATTTGCAAAGAGTACACGTTCATGATATTGGTATTAGTAAGAAATCGATGCTGTAATTTTTGTCCCCCTTGTCTGTTTGTCCCTCTTTCCCAGTTTGTTCATTTCGTCAATTTTGCCCCTTTTTCTCATTTTGTCCCTTTGTTCTTTTTTTTTTATTTTATCCATTTCTTTCCCTTGTCCCATTTTGTCACCTGTTTTCTTTGTTTCTCTTTCCGCGCTTTTGTCCCACGTGTCCCTATTTTCCCATTTGTCTTCCCCCCTTTGATCTTTGGTTCTTCCGCGCACTGCGATAGTTATTAAAAAACGGTATCAAGACCCTGTGCCAACAACCATTCCTCCAGAACATCGGGAGTAATGACAATTCTTAACACATGAAAATGTTAAATGTTTATTTTGAATAAGTACAAAGAAGAAATAACAAAAAAGCATTATAAGACATTCTCTGTTAGTCTTCAAGGACTAATTTAAAAGACTTGTGACCGAAATAACTATTAAAAATTCATTTAAACTTGTACATTTTCGAAAATTGCCAAAGTTTACAT
Source organism: Teleogryllus oceanicus (assembly GCA_964035755.1). Classification (NCBI taxonomy): domain Eukaryota; kingdom Metazoa; phylum Arthropoda; class Insecta; order Orthoptera; family Gryllidae; genus Teleogryllus; species Teleogryllus oceanicus. The sequence goes on along the minus strand of CAXIVR010000001.1, from coordinate 201,096,056 downwards.
TTTTTAAATGCTCACCTACAACACGACAATGAAAGGTAAACCTATTTCTTATTGGTAACGATTCTTCAAAAGTAGATATATAGCTCCACAGTAATATAATGTACATTTTTTCAAAATATAAGCGGTGTTTGCGTAATTCGTGAAGATGCTCTACAAATACGTCAACTTGATTTCCTCAAAACCGGTTCCAATTTTCTTTCTTGAAAAAATGTATACGGAGAGAGCACAGTGTGCACTAAACCACAAGGCACTAAAGCCAAACACGATTACAACTGACCTTGCAAAATGTACACGTGCTTAGGTCACTTTTGTGGAACATTTCGCACGTCAATATTTATATTATGAGAGTATTTTAAAATTAACGCTTCACAGGTGCTATTTTTCTTGTCCTCGTTTAATTACTAGGGAGTCTATTGAGTGTAGGACACAATCAAGATACCGTCTTGTGTTTTTAAATTACCAACGTTTCTACTTTTATTAAGTCTTTGTGAGAACTACAACGCAAAAAATGTATCCGGTGACTACTTTTACACATAATATAAACTTGTATACCTCAATAGTTTTATTTCTCCAATCTATACAACTCGGGAATGTGATGTCTGAAATAATATCATGTACATTTGTTCTACAAATTACTGCAGCACGCGGCGTCTCCACTCTGCGGACGTCGCCATGGCTCGTAGCGCGAAATGGACGCCTCCCCAACGTGTTCCTCCAACGCAGCTCCGGCCTGCCAGGATTGGCCATCGCGAATGCGAGCCGCCCGCTCGCCCACGCCCCAACCCGCTCCCGGGCCCTGCGGCCCCGGACTGCAACCGCCACGACCCCGCGACCGGCGGCTCGCTCTCGTCCGACTCTCGGCTCTCAGTGGCCGCAGGACTGAACTCGATACCCGGAGAGCGGCTACTCCTTGGCGCCGGCGGGCGCTGTTTTGCAGCGGCTGCACCGTTTGCAGGGCCTCGCCCCACGCATCGGTGTGGCTGGCGCGTGCTGCCTTGCTGCTGCTGCTGCTGCTTCAGCGGCCCTCTCGAGGGCGCGCCCTACTTCACGCCTCCATCACACGAAACATTTCGGAACCAAAGCAGGCACCACACGTTATTTTCAGAATGCGCAGTCGTATCCTTTTATTGGAGATGTTCTATGGAGAACGTATTTAACTATTATGATATTCCATCTTAGAATGTTGGAAACGAAAAACAACAAAAAACAAACAAACTGCCTAATTGGTGTTGTTAAACACCTTCCCTTGTAAAGCAAAGACCGGAAGCGGTAGCTCAGTGCATCAACTGATGTCACTGCAGCGCCTCTGACCGGGAGGTCTTAGATTCGAGTCCTGACGGCGGCAGGATTTTCGACACTAGATTTTCAGCTAGGTCGAATTCAGTCGCTGTCTGGAGGAGAATTCTAGCGTCCGGCTGCTCTGATTGGTAGTTTTCCGTGGTTCCTCCAATCAACCCCAGGCGAATGCCGGAGCAGTACCCTACCAAACGGGCCATGGACCGCGCGCGATCTGTCCTTCCTCATCCTTGTCCTATCCTCTCCCCTTACACACACATTTACACTAACATGCACTACACTACCACATTTTCCGGGAGACCGGTCGGGAGCTTAGAGCTTGTTCCGGCTGGGGCGGTGCCCCGCTGGTGGGAAAGTCCTGGTTAGAGGGAAACCCCACTAGCCGACGATAGGTCGACGCCGGATCTCGCCATCCAGCGGGGAATAATTACCGCGCATACCCCGAGGAGAAATCATGCACTACACTTACGGGAGTAATGACCAAAGCAGTTGACGTGCCCGGAAACACGAATAAATCAAATCAAAGCAAAGCAAAGGCTAACTTCATTCTAGCGTAAAGTAATAATAATGGAGTCATCAGGAATCTTGATATTTACTGAACGACGAAAGTCTATTCGCATCGCGTCGCTCGTTTTTCTTGCTTCCTCCTGGGCAAAGTGCAGCAGTTGACGCAGTAGCGGGCGAGTAATGAAGAGGTGAAGGGCTCCACCATATATTACGCAACCCAAATGTGGAGTATTTTGGATTCTCTCTCCGTGTTACGTACTTCTAATGGGAGCTTGAATCCCCTCTAAATAAATACGTAGCACGAACGTGAACCCTCCATTTCTAATAATTAAAAATAATTTATATAAAAGTACGACCAGTTTGTATTATTTTGTTTGTTATATATTAAAACTTACAATAAAGTCAGAAAGAGCTGGCTATGCTGGCTGTACCTGACAATAAAGAGTAGGGAGAAAGTTCGAGAAAAGGTAACATGCTTAGGCGAGAAACTTTCTAACAAGCCGGGCACACGCCATCGTAGGTGACGCATAGGCAGGAGTCTCCTGTGATAATTAATTCCATTCTAGAATATACTAAAGAAGATTATTGAACACTTTTTTAGTAATCAAACAGATTCAATTTTTCTGGTTGAAAAATATTTCCAGTTATGGTAACAATTTATACATTATAAACTTTCAAATTATTTATATTTTTAATTTATTTCTTAAAAATAATTTAATGTTTTATTGTCCTGCATGAGACTGAATAAAAATAATTAATTGAGTAAATGTAGAAATTTTCTAAAAATATGAGCGTTACATAACTCAAACTGGCATCCCCTGACCCTATGTGAAACAGTGTTAACGCTGCCTCTCGCTGCCTCACCCCCTCTTTAGCGTTACTTCATTCATTGACATCCCCTTAGTACTTCCGACGTTCGGGCTGGCAACTGAAGGTTCCTTTCGACAGCCTTCGCGGAGCAGCTGCTGTCGAACCTGCCCTCGCCCCCCCCCGCACCCCGCTGCACGCCCACGCCACGCACACGAGCGGCGGCGTTCGTTTTGTTTGTAAACAGATGCACGCAGGTATCCCACAATCGCCTATCATCGAGTTTCGTATGCTCCGGGGGTTGGTAATGTAAATTTTAAGCAGTTACGTGAGAATCTAGCAATAAAATATTAGTTTTAAAATTTACACGTAATTATGATCAATAAATAATTATCCTGAGATTCCGACCACAGACATGTTAGAGGTTGTGTTAGAGGTCACTAAAATACTTCTTAGAGTTATGCAAAGTTCTTCTTGGCTGAGTTCCTGTCTCCTACACCGAGAGGGACACACACCAAGAAAAGCAGGTAGGTACAGAGGCTGCAAGGTTCATATGCCCAACATAATATTAAGATGGATATAAAAAAGCATGATAAATAAAACTTTTGAATGATTTCATTACAAATCGGTCCGACAAGAAATACGACATTTAATAAAGTCGCTGAATTAATTTTACAAAATCTACACTTTCTACATATACTAAACTTGTAAATTTTTTTATAAAGATTAATCACTTTATGAATTGTTAAAATTTTCAAGTTAATGAAATGTCATTTTTCAAAATTATAAATTAAATTAAGTTTACCAGCACGACAATCAATAATTCTAAAGAAACATTTAAGTCCTTAAACTTACATTTATTTTTCCACCAAATTTGAAAGCGGGCCTAGTTCTAGTTTAATGACGATAAATTAATTACAGTTGCACGATGCGATGATGCACTCATTGTCCATGTAGACACGGGCCAGCCATTGTCAGCAGTGGCAGCTCGCCAGGTGAAGGAGGTGTAGTGCCCATTTTTCTATTTTTATAGTCTTCACATTTCTTTTTCTTTTCTTGGATTTATTTTGGTTCCTTTACTGGCTCGATGCAGATGATTTTTTCAGGCAAAACCGGCTGAGGCCGCTCAAGGCATCAGTTAATGTTACTGCAGTGCCTCCAGGACCCGGAGGTCCTAGGGTTCAAGTCCCGATACTGGCAGATTTTCGACACTAGTAGGATCGCTAGGTCAAATTCAGAACCTGCCTGGTGGACAATTCTAGCAGCCAACTCTTGTGATCGTTAGTTTTTCGTGGTTACTACGATCAAAATCAGGCAGATTCCGGAGCAGTTCCCTAACAAACGGGCCACGGACCGCTCCCCATCTTTCCTTCACTTTTCTTGTCCTATCCTCGCCCCTTTTTTACACATACACTCACGTGCGGTACACTACTACACTCATCGGGAGCTCAGAACGTGCAACGTCTGTGGCGGTACAGCGTTGGTGGTGATACCTTATACTGACGCTCCCGAATACATGAAATAATCAATCAATCTTCAAACAAAATTTTATTTTTAGGTTTCGCAATGAGCGAAAATTTTTTTTAGATGCATTTTCCTTCACTACCGGCGAGCGTTTCAGACTGCCTGGACCTCATGGCCAGTTCACGCCGAACTAAAGCGCCGAGCGAAAAATCTTCATTTTAAAAAAATTGGTCGATTAAAACGGCACGGTTGGGTAGCTGGTCGATGTATCGCAAGGTTCAGTTTCGAGGTTACAATGAATAACTTCGTTTCCTCTTCATAGCAGCGACTAATCGTTTCTCACTATCCATGTGAGTCGTTGAAGGCAGAGGATGCTTCGAGGACTTCGGCCTCACTAAGCTAGTGCGTGACGTAACGAGGTTCACCCATGCTAACCTGTGCGCCATTCATACTCGCATGAGTGAAATTTCACGTGTAATGTTTCCAATGCTCAATTTTCGTGCGTGGAGAAGACCAGTACAATAAACGAATTATTATATATCAGCGATTTTTAATCAGCAATATATAAATCAGCAATTTTTCGACAAAAAATCGTATTATGGGTATCAAACAAGGTATACAAAAGTCGGATGAATCATATTTCTATATTGCAGTAAATTATTTCCTCTAGCACGTTGTGTAAACAGAATCCACGTTTTCTGGGTATTTGATAACGGAAATTGGTTTATGGTAAAACATCTGCCGTCCATCTGTGTTAACACTACCACCTAAATAATTCAGTTCATTTTCTCCAAAATATTATTTACCAAATCGATCTGGCGGAACTTGATGTTCTGCGTATTTGAGGCAAATATTTTAATTTGGGGGGGCTCGAAATTTTCTCCAAAACGGCTCCAAATTGTCTTCTTAATTTTTTTCCTGGAGTAGAGCAACGGGAAATTAAAAAATGGCGTTGATCTCATTTTCGTTGGACTTCTAGAATTTTCAATAATTGAAAACGTTACAAATAATGCGAGAAAGTATGTGCTGTTGTAGCACCACTAGTGTAATCACGAGGGAGTACATTGTAAATGCCTGGAATTCTGGAAAGTATAGAATGCCTCCAAGGGAAATAAACTGTCAATGAATTCAAGAAATGAGATAATATTATAAGTATACATATCATCTAGAAGCAACATATATATATATATATATATATATATATATATATATATATATATATATATATATATAATAACATCTATGTATAATCTACATCTTATGGCGAATGACGTGAAAGGTTTTCGAAAGATCTAAAACATGACAATAAGTCAGTGATTCCCAACCTTTTTCTTTTGTTATCACTTTTAGAGAATTTTTTGCTCTATCGACACACTTGCATTGTTCTCTATAATATATATAATGTATTATATGAAATATATATATATATATATATATATATATATATATATTTCAAGAATATAATTATCTTTTATATTTAACGACGAGTTTATTTTATTCCGACTACAATTTCTCCACATATGTATATATATATATATATATATATATATATATATATAATTATATATATATTAATATATATATATATATATACATATGTGGGAGAAATGGTAGTCGGAATAGAAATAAACTGTCGTTGAAATATAAAAGATAATTATATTCTTGAAATACTTGAAGAACAATACAAATAAACTATATCCCGACAATTCACAACGTGTTCTTCTCGGTGTTACTTGCGTTCGAGTGACTTGTTTACGCTCGTTGTCAACCGACTTGGTCCTGCCGCCACGCTATCTTGCGCCTCTACCGGGAACCCCAAAAAATCCGCCTGATTTGAATCGGTCTCCCACATTCGGCCGTCCTGACTATCATCCGGCTCGGATGATGAGTATCCGTCTGGCCAAGCTTGCATATACCCGGCACACGTAGTGGTGGTTCGTGGCCCCTCGTTATCTCCGACCTTGCTGACATCGTATGTATCATTTGGTTTGACCATTGTAATTCGGTAGGGCCCCAGATTCTTGGCTTTGAGTTTTAAACCCGGCCCGAATTGCATCCGCTTGATAGCCACTAAATCGCCGACTTTGTATACTGTAGCTTCCTTACGACGCTTATTAAAATCAGCGCGATTTTCGTCCTGGACCTTGAAAATCTGTGCTTTAGCTTCTTCTCGTATAAGGTTGCGTTCTTCTTCGACATTGTTAATTAGCTCTTCTTCCAATAACTCCTTGATACGAATATCAGTCGGATTGCGCATCCTTGCGCCAGTCATAAGTCTGAATGGCGTCCTTCCAATGCTCCGGTTATAGGTAGAATTCATGGCCCGTTGAACAGCTGGTACCACTTTGTACCATTTCTCCGGGTCGTCAATGGAAAGTTTCGCGATGATAGAAGCAATCGTTGAATTGAGACGCTCAACTTGCCCATTGGCTCTGGGCAAGCCCGTCGTTACCATTATGTGTTTAATTCTTTCCGTCGTGCAGTAGTCCTGGAACTCTTGTGAACTAAAAGACGTGCCTCTATCAGTGATCACTTGAAGAGGATTACCGAACGTAGTCTTTTAAGTTCCATCTTTGAAATTGTGTCCTCGTCTTCGTTGTCTTTACCGGTGGAGCCAAACAAATTTCGTGAATGAATCGACGATCACTAGAATATGGTTGTAGCCCTTGTTGGTAGACTTCAGTGGCCGATGTGATCCATATGATAGGTATACAACGGTTGACTCTCCTTGAACAGCGGGTGTAAAAGTCCTTCTTTCTTTCCAGATTTGCGATTCACTATCAAACATGTTTACACAGTTGGATATGACTCGACGCGTTTTCTCAACTAGTCCTGGAATGTGGAATTCCTGTTTCACTTCCTCTTCAGTCCTCTTGCTTCCGTAATGACCCTTTTCGTGTGCAGTTTTATTATTTCCTGTTGCATGGCGCGTGGAACAACCAGTAACTCTTTTCCGTCTTCAAATTTGAATAAGAGTCCACTTCTCATCACAAGTTGTCGTATTTGCCCTCCTCAGGATGCTCATTATAGCGAGCAACCCTTCGTCTTCGGCTTGTGCCCTTTGATCCGCGCAGTCAAGCTATCAGCAAAGTTGAAATTTATAGTCATGTAGCGACTCAAAGCATCTACATGCTTCATCCTGTGTCCTGGTCGATGTTCTATCGTGATGAGTATTCCTCCAGAGCTAAGGCCCATCTAGCGACTCTCGGTGATAAGTCCTTTTGCTCATAGTCTTCTGGAAGGCTGCACAATCAGTAACGATTTTAAAATCTATTCCCAGTAAATAGACTCTAAATTTCCTCAATGCTTTTATAACGGCCAAAACTTCGAGCTCATAGCTACTGTACTTTTCTTCTTGCGTCGTTGTTTTCTTACTCATATAAGAGATTGGATGTAGCTTTCGTCGTCCGGAAATTTCTGTAATAATACAGCTCCATAGCCATACTTACTTGCATCTGTATGCAATTCGGTTTCGTACTCTGATTGTAAATCTTCAACACAGGGTCAGATGATAGACTATCCTTCAGTTTTTGAAAAGCCTCTCTTTGCTCAGCACCAAATCGAATTCTGTATCATCTCTGAGTAGATCGCTTATTGGTTTCGCGATTGTACTGTAATCTGGGATAAACTTTCTAAAATACCCGTTAGACCTAAAAACTCTGCACTCCGGTTATATTCTTTGGTTCTCGAAATTTTGAACAGCCAATGTCTTGCTTGGAGAAGGTTGAATTTGTCCTCCTGGACTACATATCCCAGGTATTCAACTTTTCTTTAGAAATTGACATTTCTCAAAGTTCAATTGTAAACCGTATTCCCTGGCGACGTCTAATACCAACGTAAGTTTGCGTAGAGCCTCTTCATCATCTTTAGCGGGAACAATGATGTCGTCCATATATACAAAGCAAACACCGTCCCTCACTAGTTGCCAAAATACACTATTTATATACCGTTGGAATACTGCAGGAGAATTTGTAAATCCAAACGGTACCTTAAGAACTGGAACTGTCCTGAATGAGTCACGAATGACGTGTATTTTCTGCTGCTGTCTTCGACGTCCACGTGAAAAAATCCGTTTCTGAGGTCCAACGTACTGAAAACTCGGGCGTCCTGCAATTTATCAAGCAAATCGTCGATAAGGGGTAAAGGATAGCGGTCCTTCACCACGATCTTATTCAGCCTGCGGTAATCAATGCAAACTCTTGATGATCCGTTCTTCTTTTCACCACGATTACTGCACTGGCATACTCTGATGAACTCGGTTCTATTATTTTGTCATGAATCCAAATTAGTACTTGATTGTCCACCACTTCTTTTCTCGAGGCGAAAGTCGTCGCGGTCCGCAGTGAACTGGCTCTTCATTCTTCACTAAGATCTTCATCTTGACATCAACAGATTTGGTCTTCTCCGGAACATAGTTTGCTATTAAACCTTGAACTTCCTTTTTTATTTCGCTTTTGACCGAATCTCCTATATCCAATTCTTCTTTATTTACGGCCTGGATGCACATGATGTGAGCTTCTAATTTTGGTTTCCGTAGGGTGACACCATTTCTGTTTATGAGCACTTCCGCTTGGTCAAGAAGCTCGTTTCCAATGACCATTTCAAGTTTCATGGTATCTGCTGTAACCACGTATACGTCTGTTGTAAACTGCTCACCATCAACGACGACAGTTGTTGAAAAGTATCCTTGAGGACACACGAAGTTCTTCCCAAATCCGCTCAGGACCATATCCGTTTTGACTAGTTTCGGAGCACTCAGTGAATCGTAAATGTCTTGTCGCAGCAAGCTAACTTGACTTCCACAATCGATGAGCGCCTTTACCTTCCGATTAGCTAATTGTACTTCTTTAAATTTGCAATTATTCGCGTTCCTTACAATGGCACTCATGCTTTTCGACTGTCGCGGTTTCCTTTCCTTTGGGCAATCAGCTGAAATGTGACCAAAAGCGTCGCAATTGAAACACCTCTTACCCTTTTCTTTGTGTTTACAGTTGCTCGAAGTATGTCCGGTACCACCGCAATTGTAGCATCGCTTGTCCGCGTCCTGAGAAGTGCCCTTCGATTTATTACCATCGTCGTTCTTCTTGTCTTTCTCGTCTGTATTCTTCGAGTTCCACTTGTGATCATTCTTGTTTGTCTTCTTAGTTTGGACCTTCATCACTGCCATCTCGTAATGTTTCAGCTTGACCTTGAATTCTTTTATGTTGTCTACTCCATATAGCAGAAGTTTCGTTCCTGAATCGTCTTCAATTCCGTCGATTATATATTGTATCAATGATTTATTTATTTATTTATTTGCGTCAAAAAAACAGTTAAAAACTGCGTATGACGTGCTATGGGGAAAAGTGAATTGTGTGCACATTTTCAAAATTCTGCGATCTCTACACCAAGTCATATACTACTTAAATTTTGAATTTTTGAAAGGGAGAAAAAAAAAACAAAAAACTCCCATGTAATAAAATCCATTTTCAAAGATAAATAAGCAATAAATTTTGAATTTTGAAAGGGAGAAAAAACAACAAAAACTCCCATGTAATAAAATCTATTTTCAAAGAAAATAAGCAATAAATTTTGGCTCTTATTACTTCCTGCCGCGACAACATGGAAACGATAATTTGAATAAATGTATTTCCCACTGAATTCTAGAAGACGTGCACAGAAATGAAGTTACATTTATGTCCAGAAGCAAAACAAGGGGCCATCTCAGCATTTGCTCAATGGATCAGGAAACTGGACGAAAACCTGATCGAGATGGGGGTCATTGACCCGGAAGCTGTAGTACAATAGTTGTTACAGGTTGTTTATACTCATTTATACAGTCCAAATGGTAAATAATGCATTATGTATCATTGTTAAAATTAATGTTCCTTTTCTTGTGATGCTCAGTATAGTCTCCAATTGTATAGAAACAGTTATGCAGCAGAAACGATTTCACTTGGGATTTAAACTTTTCTATTGAATTTAATCGTTTAATGTCATCTGGCAAAGTGTTGTAAAATAATGTACATGTATTGTATGTGAATTTTTTGTAATGAGCTGTTGATACTGTCACCTGATGAATATGATTTCTACGTCGAGTGTTATAGTAATAGACTTCGGCATTTTCTGAAAATATATTCCGCCCTTGAGCAAGTCATTTTTACAAAACCACTGATTCGTAAATAAAAGACACGGTAATGGTAAAATTCTAGATTAATGAAGAGAGGCTTAATGAATCACGTGGGTGGGATTTGGTTATTATTCGTACAATTCGTTTTTGTAATCTAAAAGTCTGGGAGCTATAAGATGTATTTCCCAGAATATTATGCCATATCTCAGGCGGAATGAACATTCGGAAGTATACACAACGAGCAGTATGAAGGCTGACTGAATTAATGTTTTCTTTTCAATGGAGCACAGAATTGTTTATTTGAAATAGAAAACTGCATTAAAACCGTTTTCTTTTCGTTTACTATTAATTTGTTATTTCGGAACCAATTTGAAACATCTGATATTGTACTATTTACGGTTTCTTTATTGCAAAGGATGTTCGTATCATCCGCAAAGAGAACCGTTCTTCCGTTTCGAATCGTCGAGGGCATATCGTTTACGTAAAGTAGGAACAGAGTAGGGCCTAAAATCGATCCTTGAGGAACTCCACATGCAACGGGCAAAGAGTCGGAAAGGTGCGTACGTAATGTTCCATCATTCCAGTAAGGTATTTCAACTCTCTGAGATCGTTGTTTAAGGTACGAACATAACCAATCTAGAGCAATACCACGAATTCCATATGAAGGTAATTTGGAAAGTAAAATGTCATGATCAATGACGTCAAAAGCTTTTGAGAGATCTAAAAATAATCCAATAGGTGCCTCGTTTTGACCCAATGATGAGGCGACATCTTTAAGAAAAGAAAATATAGCTGTTTCCGTTGATTTTGATTTTCTAAATCCATGTTGGCAATCTGAAAGTGCGTCGTGTTTAGTGAGAAGGTTTCCATTCGTACGTAAAAAGTCTCTCTAATATTTTTGAAAAAACTGATAGAAGAGAAATGGGCCGATAATTTTGAATTTCATGTTTGTTGCCTTTTTTGAAAAGCGGCTTAATTTTAGCTGTTTTGAAAATATCTGGAAACGTTCCAGTGCATAAAGATGCATTAAACATGTGAGTTAACGGGTGTATAATGGCATACGCACAAGTCTTTAACAAAGAATCCGGGAATTCATCTAAACCGGACGAATATTTATTTTTAGTTTACCGATTATTTTGAGAATTTCATAGGAAGAAGTTTCGGAAACGAACATTGTGTCTAAAATTTTGGGTGAACTGTCTGTTTTTGAGTTTGGTGCCTGAAGACCCTTAGTGAGATCGGCAGCAATTCTCGAAAGTATTGGTTAAAGAGATTAGCCACTGTTGCCGGTAGCCACTGTAGCCAATGATTCGTCATCTATATCACCTCGGCTAGCGATCTCCCTCATGACGAGAAAGTATTCCTGTAAAGATTCTTCTTTTTTCTTCCTTCGTCGATTCAACAACCGATGAATTTCTGCCGTGCTTGTCTTAACATCAAACTCTTCCTTCAAAGCTTTTTTCAGGACGGTCCACGATGTGATTCCTTTCTCGCCCTGGATAAAAAGTTTGGCTAGGCCTTCGAGTGATTTCTTAGCAAAAACAAACTTTTGTAGACTGTCCCAGCCCATCAAAACAGCTGTCTCTTCGAAATCAGTGATCCATTTTTTTACTGGATATCCATCACTACCGTTGAAGGTCTTGAGTGAACCTTCAATATCACGAAAAGTCAATGAAAACTTTGGCTGCGTACGTACAGAAGCGACAGAGCGCGCATCATCACTATTATCCGAATCGTTTTCTTCCTCGTTGTTAATAGCACGCAGCTTCTGCTCAAACTCGAACGTCAACTTCTTCAGTTGGGCTGCCCTTTTGTCATCTTGTTTTTCAGGTTGCTTAATACTCCTTTCTTATATTCGTCTTCTTCATTTTCTTCTTGCTTGTTCTCGGTCTCGATTTTCGACGCCAACTGTTGCAGATCTCCAGCATTTCACATATATCGTCGATCATTTCGTCTTTCGTCCACTGTTGATACAAAGAATACGCATATAGCTCCCAGATCCGCTTCCGAAAATGTATCGTGAATGAACGACTTTTTCATCTCTTCATCTTTAGATCCGGACTCGAACGTAAAACCGGAAAACTCTCTAAGCCTCTTTCTGTTTTTTCGATCCTCTGGGATCGTTTCAAAAATCAAGTTATGCAACGTTTTAATTGCTTTTACCGGCGCAGAGGTTATGTTCTTTTCTATTTGTTCGATTTCTCCCAATGTCGCCATCTTTCAAAAATTTTGCGAACTTCCTGTCGAGACAGTCGGTAACGTCGATTACAATCGGTATTTTATAAAAACAGCCTCGTGGTTCAAACCTTCAATTGTGCGAACAAATGTATGGAAACAGCAAAAATATTCATACAATTTGTCTTATTTGCATCTACTCACGTATCTTCGAAACAACATCAATTCTCGTCAAGCTTTCGTCGGTGAATTACGTCGTTTTTTTGAGGTTATAATGACCTTCACTCGTCGTCTTATTCCAGCCTATCGTCGTCGCAACTTTGAAAACTGGCCTTCAATTGGAACCCCTCGTCATTTATTCCAAATTGATCGTCGTCGGCTGGCACGTCATAATGTTCTCAATGTTGCGAAATGGCGACCGTGAAAAGTTCTAGTCGTTTCTCGAAATCCAGTTCAATCCCGGACAGGCTCCCAAATTGTGGGAGAAATGGTAGTCGGAATAGAAATAAACTCGTCGTTGAAATATAAAAAGATAATTATATTCTTGAAATACTTGAAGAACAATACAAATAAACTATATCCCGACAATTCACAACGTGTTCTTCTCGGTGTTACTTGCGTTCGAGTGACTTGTTTACGCTCGTTGTCAACCGACTTGGTCCTGCCGCCACGCTATCTTGCGCCTCTACCGGGAACCCCAAAAAATCCGCCTGATTTGAATCGGTCTCCCACACATATAATAGATAAGCATGCATACCAAAACGAATTGCACATAACTGTCTTAAAGATAATTCCATACACCAATATTTTTTGTAAACACCTAGATTTTCAATAATCAGAAACGCTTCCGCCACTGAAAAGCTGAATTTCTAATTGTTGTTGTGCAATGGTTTCAAAATGTGAGGCGATTTTAACTCGCCGTAACATTTTTCCAATGCATATTAAAGGAATTGTTTCTTCCGTGATAGAGTATCGTAGTGAATACATAGTTATAATTTTTGAGTTTTCTAAACATCCTAAGCAGTTGTGTAGCTACGTTCTCGGATGCCCTGGTGCGGGCACTCGAAATGGCCAAGAATGTAAAATTAAGAGTTTTAAATCTGATATAAGAATATGTCTAATGCAATGGAGGAAATAAGCATGGAGTGCTATTTGTTTTATTCTTTGCCGATATCCGCCCCGCGGGGTCCTAATGAAGGGCTCGTAACGTCGGGGGACCAGTGCTGTGAACCGGACCCCAGATCCTGATCCACAAGGATGGACGACAGATCGAAAGAAGAGTGAATTTGTAATTCATTATAAGTTATTTATTATAATTTCTGTTTTTTATATCAGAAAACAATAAACAGCCAAGTTCATTAACCTTTTTTCAAAATTTTGAATATACCTTTCGGCTCCTTGATCATCATTGACACTCTTCAAAATTTCATCGACCTCCCTGGGTATCGATACAGACCCCATTGGGAACCCCCGCAATAGATGATTCATTTTGATCTTCTGATGAAACAACATTTTTGAGAAAATAAAATATGAATTTTTCGCAGAACTTAATTTTTAAATATTTATTAGAAGTCTGAAAACGCTTCCTTTTCTGAGGGAGGTTTTCATTTATATTTAGAGAATTCTCTCTAATAATTTTGAGAAATTGTGGGAATTCTGATTGGATGTTGTTGACGTTCTTATAAGAAGAAATAAAAGAAATCATCTTCGTCAACATATCAGCTTTATTAAGATAGCCGGCTTTCGACGGCTTTGCCGTCATTGTCAGTCTACAGAATACAGAAAGATACAAAAAATTTTTATAAATAAATAACAATAAGATAGAAAAAAATTAATTAAATTACAATTGATGGATAACTCTAAAATATTTAGTTACAGATAGATAAAATTTCAAAAACGGAAAGGGGATGCAACGGGAGGATTAGTAGCAGTTCAAATTAAACAAAAAATCAATACAGAAAGACACATTGTATGATTGCAAAATTAAGGAACATATAGCAGATAAAATTATAAAAATTAATTGCAATTACAATGTGTCTTTCTGTATTGATTTTTTGTTTAATTTGAACTGCTACTAATCCTCCCGTTGCATCCCCCCTTTCCGTTTTTGAAATTTTATCTATCTGTAACTAAATATTTTAGAGTTATCCATCAATTGTAATTTAATTAATTTTTTTCTATCTTATTGTGTATTTATTTATAAAAAAATTTTTGTATCTTTCTGTATTCTGTAGACTGACGATGACGGCAAAGCCGTCGAAAGCCGGCTATCTTAATAAAGCTGATATGTTGACGAAGATGACTTCTTTTATTTCTTCTTAATTTTGAGAAAGTTGACAAAAGAGAAAATGGCTGACAATTTGAATTTAATTTTGGTTATCTTTTTTTGCAAACAGTTTAACCTTACGTGTTTTGAAAATATCCGGAAATCTTCCGGTACATAAGAATTCTCGATCAATTTTTTTCCCATTTCCATCAGATTTCTCGTCCAGTTTCACTTCATACACTGGGCAAATCCTGAAATGACCTATTTTGCTTCTGGGCATAAATGAAGCTTCACACTCTGTGTACGTTTTCTTGATTATTTTAGCTCAGTGGTTATTGTTGTTGTTGTTGTTGTTGTTCAACTAGTCGCCTGCAATAGCACAAATACTGTTGAACAAAACCACCCAAAATGGTTTTCCAAACAGTAGCATGCTCACTGTGCAAGAACAAGTAAAATAGTCTGGAATAACAAGCAACAATGTCATCTAATTCACGCAGTAAAGCTGCGGCAAAGAACAGCGAGTTTTCGGGAGAAAAACTCGTATTGTGGGAACCTGTTATCAAATAAATAGATACATCTTGTTCGTATAAGTATAGTAAAATATTTTCTCTAACACGTGTAGTCATAAACCACGTTTTGTGGATCCTCGATACAGAAAAGTTGGTTGACGGCAAAAAGTCTACCTGAGGCCAACGCTATACTTAGATTTTTCTAACGTGGCATCTGAGGGTAGTCGGGAAATCCTCTTTCACAAATCGAAGGATAAGGGATTGGAATAGATTGCCTGCAAAAACCTTTGAACCCTTTCCTCGAAGCCTTCAACAGTTTAGGAAATTAATTTAGGGTATTTCTAAGTTTATGAGGGCATTAACTAAGAAGATTAAGTTATACAGTGAAGTGAGGTGTCGTGTAGTGTAGAGCAGAGAAATAATGAGGAAATGTTTTTAGTGTTATAGTGAAGATTATCATCATTATTATTATCATTATCATTATCATTATTTTTTATTTTATTATTATAGCATTATTATTACCATTATTATATTTGCATGACATTTATTATCTTATTTATGTAATTAACTGCCACCGAGTTACACCCAATTGCAGTTTAACTAAATTTATCTTTATCTTTATGAATATTTACATTGGGAGCGTTTTATACGTTCTTGCATTTGCGAGTACAAATACCTAATATGAATTTGGGTATTCCAGCGCAGATCTGGTTGTGCGCAGTGCACTGTTCACTTGTCACAAATTCACAAAGTAGAGTCACAGCGCAGGGTGCAGACCGTGCTTTTTGCTTCCTAGTGGTTTTGAGCGAAGAGTTAGTGGTCTTATCCCTTCTCGCAGCGGATCGGCGAACGAAAGGGAAGAACGACAGAGGGGAATGAGGGCGTCGTTTCGAAGTTCGAATGAGATTGGCACGTTTGAATTGATTAAAGAGAGTTTTGACGCAAAATGCGTTAGAAATTATGGGCTGGACAGGTTCAGGAATAACTTGTGTTAATCGCTTCGGGCAGAGCCTAGTCATGGAATAGGACATGCGTAGTGTAGAGTCATTCTTCTTAAAAGTTTGATGTTATAAATACGCCGCCATTCCGCCCGCGCGCGTGTGTTGTCATTCGCCATGTTCTCTCAGAAATGCGCTGATTTATTCATGTGCAATACCACAAGAAAAAAAAATTTTTTTGAGAATACGTAAAGTTTACATTTCGTATCTTTTGCGCTGAGGTTGGCCCTAGGAGTGCAAGGAAAGCTCGAGTTACTGTCAAGGAACAAATAAACATCGCACTCCATTTATAAGATTTACTCAGGGACCCCCAGGATTTTTTATGATGTTTCTACAAGAATCAAAAGTTAAACTAGAGGTGCTACAGAATGGCACAGACTTTCTGGTAGTAAAGTGTCCTAATTTCCTAAATGTGGGCTGGCTTTACGGTATTGCCCCATTCTCTTGCCAGCAGCCATATATCGTCGCCCAAAGTACATTCTTTAAAACAAATTTCAACTTTTCGGTTTCCTAATAGTAGAACTGAAATATTACTTTATAAATATTAAAGAAGATTAAAATCTCGTCCTAAATAGCAATTTTCATTGCAAAATTTGAAGCTTGTGCTAAGGAAATGGCATTTAAGCGTTACTGTAAATGCAAACTTTGAGGGTTTTTTCAAGAAATTAATTTTTAAAAACTTCATTTGAAGTCATTTATAGAACGTTAACTTACAAATATGAAAATGTATAAAATCGATGGAAATGTGCATATTAACGGCGTGAGAGATATTTTAAGAAAATTAAATTTGTGTAATTTTTGAAAAACAGACGTATACACTAAAATGAACTTTACGTAGTACTAAACAGTGCAATTAGAACTATCACCTTGAAAAATTTGAAGAAAAAAATTGGAGTCATTTTTAAGAAAATGGCATTTGAGAGTTTCTCAAAATACAGAAATTTGAGTTCATTTTCACAGAAAACTTGAGTTTTCCAGAAATTTTATAACATTATTTAAAGCACATGCACTCATAAATACTATATGTGAACAGAGTTTTGGTAATGTAAATATTAACGACGTGAGAGATGAATTATGAAAATTACATTTTTGTAATTTTTGAACAAACAAAAGTATAGAGCTAAATGGTGTTTATGTTATCTGATACAGTGCATTTAGGACTATGCATACCAAAAATTTAAAGAACAAATTTGAACTGTTTTTGAAAAAACCTTGGTTTTTTTTTTTGCGCGCAAACTACTAAAATTTTCAAAATATAAATAAATACGTGACCTTTATGAAAGAAATGATTATGAGCAACAATTTTATTTTAAGGAAAAATCTCTATCTTTAATTTTGTAGTTGCAGGAAGACGCCGGGAATAATACAACCATTTAAAATTTTCGAAAATTCAGGGTTAACTGTGAAACTCGAGCCTATGCTACTTTTATAAGTGTATTTTACTCTATTCTTACAAGAAATTTGAAGAAAAAATTTAGAGCCAGTTTTTAAAAAATTTTGAAAATGTTCGGGGGCTTAACGTAAAGTACCCCCAAAATTTAAAGAATGCTTTTCAAAATCTCAAAGCTTCAACTAGAGCCAGATATGGGTTCTTCAATTTAGAAAAAGTCGTACGTACGGTTCAGGTGCTAGTAGTGTTCACAGACGGACGAAGGGTCGTATTGGTTTCAATTGTTTTTTCGGCATGAATTACCCACAAAACCGAGATTCTGGCTTTCTTCACATGATTAGATTTATGAGTACATGTACATAAGTACATAAGATCAAATGAAGTTTACCAAAAACTCAACAGTTTTCTGTAAAAATGAGCTCGAAATTCTGCAATTTCAGAAACGCTCAAACGCCATTTCCTCAACAATAGATCCAAATTTTTTCCACAAATTTTTCCAATCGATAGTGCTAATTGCACTCAATGTGAGTAAAGTTTATTTTGGTGTATTCTGTTCACGTAAGTCAAAATTCACGTAATTTTTTTAAACATCTCTCACGCCGATAATAAGCACATTTCCATCAATTTCTATACATTATTTTTTTGGGATGAAAAGTTCTTCAAATGACTTCAAATAAAGTTTTTCGAAAACTCAATAGATTCCTGTGAAAAAGACGTTTCAAATTTTTCATTTACCGTAATGCTTAATCGCCATTTTCTTCAAAAGGCTTCAACATTTTCTTGAACATTTCTATTTTGACAAGGTTTTATTCTTCTTTAATGTTCATGAAGTCATATTTCGGTTCTACAATTAAAAAACCGAAAAGTTGAGAAAATGTCAACAAAAATTACTTTGGGCGACGATAGATGGCAGCTGGCCAGAGAATGGAGCAAGACCTTAAAACCCGTCCACACACAAGGAAATTAGAAAAAATTGCAACGAGTAAGTCTGTGCCATTCTGTAGTACCTCTAGTTCAGTTTTTCGTTGTCAGGGCAATGAATTTTTTTCTACCGAAAATCCACAGTTTTTTCGCGCAGCGTTACATAACTTTCTCTATATTACGTATATTACTCCGTATATACGTATGTATACAAGAAAATAAAAATGGTGCAAGTCGCAGTTTTGTTGAACTCAGAATTTTCGACAATTGAAAAATTCAAATTTTCTTCGGCATCTTCCTATAACTGCAATACTGAAGAAAGGTATTTTTATACGTAAATGAAATCAGTTCCAAAAATACAGCCCAAATAAGACCATGTTCAATTGTTTGAAAACATGAGATGTTTTCTAGAAATTGTAAGAGAAATATAGGAAATATAAAAAACATTCTGGAATTTGGCTTCAAATTTTTTCTTTCCTTTTTTCTGGAATACAGCAAACTAGTATGTCTATAAAAAATGTCGGAGGTCCCGTTTTCGGTGAATTCTCTGTAATTTCGAAAATTGCATGAAATTAACATTGCAAAATGACGATAATGATGATAGAAATTTTTCCCATAATGGAAAACCCCTTGTGTGACTCATGGACAGCGCGCTAGCTTTCTGTGAAACGGCCGTGTGTTCGATTCTCGGACGCGGCAAAAAGAAAGCTGTAGCTTTCTAATACAAATCGTCTTAGTTTATACAGCTGTGCAACGAAAGAAAACACTGGCAGGCCAAAAAAGTTAGATCAAGGGAATGAGATTGCGACTGGCTCATCACGTATTGTTTGGTGCCAGGCTCAGGTCCTAGAATGTCATTAACATGTAAAATCTGTTCCAAAAAAATTAATCTTTAAAGGGAGTCGCGTACATTTTTTTAAAAGCGAGTACTTTTTGTGTAATTTTTTATTGAAATAATAGTAATGTATTTTTTTCTAAAAATGACCCTTCAATTTTTCTATAAATTTTGCTTCAGAGTGAGGAAAGAAATGTTAAAAAATATGCAAGTCCCATGTCATTGAAATTTGGTAAATTGTAAATAATTAACATCGCTAAAGTACAATACTAGATATTTTTATTTTCTTGCCTTACGAAATTCTTCTTAAGAAAAGAAAGTTATGAAATCGTGCGCCTCAAAACGCCGAATTTTTGCCAGAAAATATCTTATTGTCGGGTTCTGGTAACCAAAAAAGGGATAAATCCTGTTGCTAAATTTAGAAAAATTCGCTAATACGCGGTGTTGCCAGAATTAATGTTTTGTTGGTTCTTGATATAAAAAATCGATTGACGGCAAAATGTCCGTCTATCTGTCCGTCTGTACTGAACGCTAGGGCCTAAACCGTTCAGCCGATTTTTTACAAAATTCATATTCCCCAATCGATCTGAATGAACTTGTGACTTTGGGAGTTTCAAAAGATACTTTGTTTTTTGAGGGCATTTCACACGAAGCCTGAAAATCATTATCAAAATTTTCTCAAAAGTGGCACCAAATTTTTGATCAAACTTTGTATTCGGATAGCGTAAAGAACGCTTAAGAGAATGGTGCTAGTGTCTATGTTCTTTGAAATCAGATTTTTAAAAATTGAAAAAGCGCAATTTTTTTGGCCGGCTTCCTACTACTATAATATTGAAAATGAGAAAATTTGGAATTTAAAGTTTTTCTTTAAATTTTCTTCTGATATGTAATAAGTGACGGTGAAAAATATGCCGCTAGTCCCATTTTCGGTTATTCTTCCGTTTTTTGGAAATTCCCCAAAAGTTAACATTTGAATACTAAAAGATGGAGATTCTCAAAACCCGACGGAATTTTTCATTATAGTCAGAATCGTATGTAAGAAGGTTAAATTAAATAAATAAATAAATAAATAAATAAATAAATAAATAAATAAATAAATAAATAAATAAATAAATAAATAAATAAATAAATAAATAAATAAATAAATAAATAAATAAATAAATAAATAAATAAATAAATAAATAAACTGTGGTGCAGTAGAATGGCACAGACTTTCTCGTGCTAGTTTTAGTTCTCTTTAGTCTCGACTAGCATTGGGATTGTCTTATTCTCTTCCCAGCCGCCGAAAGGGCATTCTTTCGGATTTTCTCAATGTTTTCGACTGTCTAATGCTAGAACTGAAACAATACCCTTATGACCATTACAGAAGTGCTAATTTCCTGTATGACCCGGGTGGTCGAAGTGGCTAAATGTCGGGTACAGACTCAGCATGTTGGAGGGAAGGGGAGCTGGTTCCAGCGTGGCTCATGTATTCGTCGTCATTATTCTCTGCTGCCGCAGAAAACTATTTAGAATTCCAGAAACTTTATTGAAAATCATTTGAAGCAATTATACTCACATATTTTTGGGTGTTCGGGGGCCCCGATTGCTAAGTTCCTGGCTAAAGTCCTGTAGATGTAGTGCATGTTATATCCTGGGAAGTGGCGTTGTTCCTCCTCTTCTAGAACAAGAGATTCGGCTACGACCTACACGCTAACGTGCGGGGGAGGGGGACCCCAACATTCATTGGTCTCATAGTATGCAGAAAATGTAAGTGTAAGTGTGACTGTGGGAGAGGAGAGGACAAGGATGAGGAAGGAAAGATCGCGCGCGGTCTATGGTTCGTTTGTTGAGGTATACTGCTTCAGCATTCGCGTGGTATTAATCGGAGAAACCGCAAAAACTAATGATCAGAGCAGCCGGCCCCTAGAATTCTCCTACCGGGAGCGGCTGAATTCGACCTAGCTATATAGCTAGTGTCGAAAATCTGCCACCGGGACTCGAATCCTAGAACCTTCCGGTCGGAGATATAGCAGTGGTTACAATTGTTACCTTGCGCTATCTCAGTTTGTTTACGTTTGAAGAGTTTCTCTACAGTAGTCATTGGTAAGCTGTCTTAATACGCATGTTCAAACTACTTACACTTTTTTCTATCAATAAAAACGCCATAAAGTACTCTAAAAAATCAAAAACTTGGTAAGACAGGCGAATATTGCTTTTTAATCGATAATTACCTCTAATTCCTTCCAGTTTAAAAGTAATTTGTGGAGGAGTTAGAAACATTTTAAAATTTGCAATACTAATAACCATTTTTGTATTATCTAAGTAAAATAAAATTGGTTCGATAATACACTTATTGTCTCGGGATGTGTTTCGCTTTGGGGGTGTATTTAGTTTAAAGAATGAAATCAGTATTAAATAACTCGTGACTAATCATTTGAGTAATTCTCAGTTAATAGTGCAAACCTCATGATTCTTGTCGAAATAAATGTATTGTATTGACCATAGAGATGGTTCTCTTTTTGTTCTATATACTCATGATAAAACTTCATAAGAATATTATTAACTGCTTTAAACAATTTTATGCTTCTCAGTGAAAACATATTACGAAACAAGTTTTGTTAAACACATTTGTTGCACAAAATTAATTACGTAGCATCGTTTGTGGGCAGCATTGCACAAATCGGAGACACATTAATGGTCTCCCAAAGTCGTTCAGTACGTGAAGCTTTATGAAATTAGTGAACTAGACACTGAAGAGAACAAACGAAAATGAGTGAATTGTAATTCAGTTATTTCTTCATACTTATTCTATTTTAGTTTATTTGACTTTTGTTTAAGGTATGCGCAACTGGCAAACCCTGGCCCGTAGAAAATGCACCTCGCCATATAACACACGTCTTTCTTTAATTCGAATTGGTTATATTTCTAGGAATTCGGAATGCAAATAAAACGTCTCCGTGCAGATGTTTTGAAACTTACGTGGTTCATGTATTCCCAATCCATCTAATTCGGTTTTCGTTGCTGTTCGCGCATTCTTATCATATCATCAGCCACCATTATGATATCTGTAGTCCAAGCATTAATCACAATTGTTCAATGCAATGAAAGTAGATGTTCATTAAAATTATTGTTCCGAGTGAGCACCATCTTCGTCGTCAAGCCAAAATAGTATGCAATAAAATTAAGACATTGACTTAAGTACTTTTTCAGAAAACAAAAGCAAGGCAATACGATATTTTATTATATTTATAATAATATAAATATGACTCTATGAAAACTCCTCCTGAGGCTGCAGATTGTACATTACATACATTACATCCCATAATTTAAGAAAACAAACTTCTTTCTAGGTAATTTGATTCGAACACAGTTTCAACTAGAAAGACCGACTTGTGAAATACTGTCTTCCCCCATGCATTCCGTTTTCCTGAATGCACATGGGAGAGCGTCGACTAACTCGTCTAAAATTAGAAGCAGAATTCAGGTTCTCTAACTACAGAGCGACAACATCGCGGGCGCTGTATAAAATGACGTGTGCGCAGCGGAGTCAGCGCGAGGTCGCAGAGGAGACGCCCGAAATAGCTGAGGGGTGGCGCTGCCATATCCGCCGCGCCCCCGCACGCAGCCTCCCCCGGAGCACCGTCATCTTTATTTCCAAGATATGCGCTTCTCGACGAGAGACAGCCAAAAATTTCCGTGTATCTTGTATTTTTAACACGTACTTCTCATCATTCATTTCTTCTTCGTAGTTACATTTTCCCATCACTTGGGGGCAATAGGGCACTCCATGTCTTTTAAGAAGAGGTTTCAACAAAATTGTCCCTACGTCAGTTATTACGCAATACGAATTAGACTGCCGGTGTATAGCGATCTAACCAGCGTCCGCTATGCTTCTCTAAGGTTATCTGCTATAATCTGTTCGCAATTTACTCGATTTCATTTCATTTATTCGATTGTTCTGACTACTAAAAGCTTACAAATGAAATTTTCCCTACCTGTTACTCATGAGCCGACCTGAATGGCCGAGATGGCTCAGAACGTGTACGGACTCAGCGCTTCGGAGCGAGGAGTCACGGGTTCGAGACCCGCCTTGGGCGTAGCTGTTTCCTTTATATCTCGTGTATGTGTTGTCGCGGGAGGCCTCGCGTTCTGCTCACCCCAGATCAGGGCAGCTCGCAAGTGTGTTGGTGTCTGCTGTTTGGTCGAATATGTGTCCCATCGGGACGTAAAGGGTAACCGGCTGTCGGTAGGATAGGGGGAAAATGCTCACAGATTTTATAAAATTTGAATATTTCAGGAAATTTCACAAATCTTGTACAAATGCTGACAGCTTTCTAAGCTATGTCGTCATCCCGAAAGGAATAATTACGTACGTTACGAATGCAATCAAGTATTCTTTTAAAGCAGTATTCCGAAAGAATCAAGACAAACCAAAGATATTTTAACACAAATTTCAATGAGAAATATGTCATGCTCAATACGTCAGTACACGCAGTATGATAAATACCGCAATATTTCTACAGTTCGTCTACCGCTATAAAGCAGTTCTTTTTGTTACTCGAATTGCAGCACCAATTTTAGTTCATTCCGTATCTTTCAAGTGTGTCGAGCCATAACCCGCTGGTATCTGTAAAAGCCTCGGTTGATCACGCTGCCTCATGTTGCAGCGAAAAGTTCCGCCGCTCCCCGAGCATTTCTTGGACGGCCTCTCTACGCATTTGCTGGGAAGCCGCAATTTCAGAAAAGAATCTCTCTTAGAACCTTTGAATTCAAGTTGTCATTTTCATTACTTCATTCGAATCAGCAGAGATGAACATTGCGATCACGGGCATAAAATGCCCACAATTTTGGAACTCACTATCCATAAAAAATTGTGAAATACATTGTCACACGCAAGAAAACAGCTCCTTAGCAATACTAGCTTATGTATATTAGCAGTTTTATATAACCACCTCCCTAGGGTATGGTACCTCACCCCAATTTTATAACTACCCCACCTTCAGAAATGTTTCGAACACCACATCCCATAGGGTAGGTAAAACAAACACCTTTGAAGTAGATCAGCTGATAAAAATGCGCACACCTAGAGATTTGAATGCAAATAAATACTGAAGACATAAGTAACAGTCCATGTAGTCCTTACAGTACGAAGTGTATATGTTGTTTCGAAACCTAAACATAATAGCGAATGCTTATATATATATATATATATATATATATATATATATATATATATATATATATATATATATATATCCGAAGATCCGAGAAAGTTCTTTCGCAATTAAATGATGTTAAGGTAACACCTCCCGGACTTTTAGATTACAAAAAAGAATTGTACGAATCATAACTAAATCCCACCTACGTGATTCTTGTAAGTCTCTATTAATCTGGTAATTTTACCATTACCTACTCTGTTGATTTATGAATCCGTGATTTTTGTCAAACATTACTTACTTAAGGGCGGGAAT
Organism: Teleogryllus oceanicus; assembly: GCA_964035755.1. Classification (NCBI taxonomy): domain Eukaryota; kingdom Metazoa; phylum Arthropoda; class Insecta; order Orthoptera; family Gryllidae; genus Teleogryllus; species Teleogryllus oceanicus. The sequence continues at coordinate 201,071,326 of CAXIVR010000001.1, read as the reverse complement.
ATATGTTCAAAAAACGCCGATTTCTACAACTATAACACTAGACGTAGTAATCACATTTTTCAGGTGACAGAATCAACAGATCACAACAAAAAATTCACATTGAATACATCTACAATATTTTACAACACTTTGCCAGATGACATTAAACGATTAAATTCGATAGAAAAGTTTAAATCCCAAATCGTTTCTGCTGCATAACTGTTTCTATACAATTAGAGACTATACTGAGCATCTAAAGGAAAGTAACTTTAGCTTTTAACTGTGATATTTAATGTATTGGATATTCGGAGTGGCTGAGCTGTAATAAGCACTCAACAGTTGGTATGGAAAAAAATATCTAGGGAGAAATTTGCATTGCAGAAGCATATAACAGAAACATAAATTGTTTATTCTTATAAAAGAAATGAATATATTTGTTCAGAAAGAAAAATTAACACAGAAATAACTAGTGGTGCTACAGATCGGCACAGTCTTTCTCGTAGTAATGTTTTCTAATTTCCTTGTTGTAGACTGGCCTTACGGACTTGCCACATTCTCTTGCCATTTGCCATGTATCACCGTCCAAAGTAAATTTTTTGACATTTTCGCAATTTTTCGCATTCCCAATAGTAGAACCGAAATATTACTTTAAGAATGTTAAAGAAGAGTAATACTTCGTCTTAATAACAATTTTTATTGAAAATTTTAGAGCCATTTTTAAGAAAATGGCGATTAGGCATTACTGCAAATGCGAAATTTGAAGCACTTTTCACAGGAATCTATAGTTATCCTCTTATAGAATCTATAGTAAACCTCCATTTAAAGTCATTTAAAGCACTTCCACGCAAATGCAATTCCATGTATACAAATCGCTGGAAATGTACTTATTAAGCGCATGAGCTATATTTACAAAAATTATATTTGTGTACTTTTTAAAATTTGTGCAATTTTTGAAAAAACAAAAAGAGAGACAAAAATTAACTTTACGTGGTATTAAACAATGCAATTAGCACTATCTATTGGAAAATTTGAAGCAAAAGTTTGGAGTTATATGATAGGAGAATATGACTTCAAATGAAGTTTTTCGAAAACTCAATAGATTCCTGTGAAAAAGAACTTCAAATTTCGCATTTACAGTAATGCTTAATCGCAATTTTCTAGAAAACGACTTTAAAATTTTCAATGTAAATTTCTATTTTGGAAGAAGTTTTACTCTTCTTTAATATTATTGAAGTCATATTTCAGTTATACTATTAAAAAACCCAAAAGTTGAGAAAATGTCAAGAAAATGTACTTTCGGTGGCGATAGATGGCTGTTTGCCAGAGAGTAAAGAAAGTAATTTTTTAAAGCCCACACCAAGGAAGTTAGAAAAATTTGCTACGAGAAAGTCTATTCTGTAGCGTAGCCACTCTGTAGCACCATTGTATTCTGCTCTGTATTCTGTTCAGTAGCTGTGTGCCATTCTTTGGCACCTGTAGTTATTTGTGCTTCCTGGAGTATTACCGTACCCTCGTAAGAAGGGTACCAACATTTGGTAACACTCATGAGAAGTAACTCATGCAATTTTTGATTTTAAAATGGCGTCACGAAGGTTAGGAAAGTAGGGGGAAATGTGTATTGCAACAATTACATAGGTGTTTCCTACCAATATTATGTGAAAATATTAGGAAAATTCAAGAAATTACAGGTGGAAAAAATAACGGTAACTCTCGTGACAATGAATTCAATAACCATGATTATGGAGTTTAAATTTGCCAAGGGATACTTTTTTTTTAGAAATTTGTTGCGCCGTCGTTGACGCAACGCGTCACCTTAACCTTAGTTGGGCGTTGAACGCTTTTCCTGGAGTAATCCTCCGTTACTAATTAAATACTATGTTTAGTCAAGTCTCGTCAGTTACGTCACGTCACGTCGCAGTCAGTCAGTGCCTTTTATCCCTTCAGCCAGAGGCTCGGCACCGTTAGACCCCGGAGTTCCTAGCCCGATACTCAACCAGGAACCCGCGAGTCTCGAATTCGCTTAACCTCCCTTACTTCACGGAGCGTAGTAAACGAACTCGGTTAACGACGCCGTTTTATCTTGCACATAGCTTCATCAGTGACTACAGCCCTCCCATAGAAAAGAGGAAAATAGGTTTCCCGCATTGACCTGTAATATGTTATCCATGACCATGACGAACAGTGTCGCTGATAGTGGATCTCTCTGTCGTGCTCCAAATTTGGTGCCGAACTCTTCAGTTGTTTGCAGGTTTATCATGACCTAGGCCTTGGCACCCACCAACGTGAGCCGTATTACTGAATGTAATTTTGTTAGCACTGCATACTTTGGCATACAGTTAAATAACTTTTGTCTTAAAACCGAATGAAATGCTTGCGAGTAATACACGAACATATTATACAACTCGATATCATGTTCTATACATTTTTCGTATATTTGGCGCAATGTGAAAATCATTGGTGGTGCATACACGTTTATCAGGATAATGCTATAAAATTTGCCTTTTAGTCGTACCTTACTTAGTCTTTCATTAATTGGAGTAAAACCAATCAGATGACTTTGCATATCCTTCCTTATTAGGAATCCCGTTCCAGCTTGTCCGGATCTTGATTCTGTCCCTTTATAGTATAATGCAAACTTTCCTTTCTTCAAACCAGTGCCTGCCCACCTCACGTCTTGCAGTGCTACGATGCTCAGTTGTGTTTTTCCAATTTGGTCGGTCAATTCTTGTTATTAACCTTGTTAATTACCCTGATTGCAACGTCTTGACTTTCCATGTTCCAAAAATCATTCTCCTTTTCCTTTTGCTTAGGTCGCTGTAGAGACATTACTGTTTCGAGGCTTAGTTGAGCGTTCCGCAGTTTTTAAGGGTGATGGGGAGCAGGCCCAACACCCAACCCTCCCCCTTTATCCACGCTTGGGACCGGCAACGGCGGCTTCTGAGGTACTCGATTCCGTTAGTGCCTACCGCAGGCGAAGTTTGGTAAGTTGGACGGTATATTCAAAATTTCTGTTAATCGCGACTGACAAAAACTCAAAATTACTGAAAATTGCTTATCTGACACATGGCAATACGTTTAGCATTGGATTCGTGTTTTTACGCCCGTAAAGACATACAAAAAAATAAGTTCAGTTTCTTTGAAAACACATACTTCAATATCTCGTAAAACGTAAAATACAAGTGACACTTCCGTGAAAACTGCTTTGCAATATCGTCTACCGCTCAAAAACTACCGGAGGTGCTAAGAGGTCGCCCATAAATTACAAAACGCTAAAGAGAGGGGAGGAGGGGGAGGTCACGTTACGCTACGTTTTATAGCAATAGAGGGGTCGTAGTTTAGGGTTGCGTAATGTTGACCCATATGTTCAAAAATTTTGAATGCATAATGAACTTAATTTTCTGTTCAATTCATTTAAATGGACGTTCCATTTGAGGTTTGACTGAATTGGGAGACCTAAAAATTTTGTTGTCTTAACATCAGTCAATGGTACACCGATCATTTTCAATGGAGTACATAATTCTTTATTTGAAATGCAAAACTGCATTAAAACCGTTTTCATTTACTATTAATTTGTTATTACGGAACCAATTTGAAATATCTGATACTGTACATACCTGTTTCTTTATTGCGGTTTCTTTATTGCCAGGAATATTCGTATCATCTGCAAAGAGAACTGTTCTTCCGTTTCGAATCGTCGAGGGCATATCGTTTACGTATCGTAGAGAGAGAAAAGGGCCTAAAATCAATCCCTGAGGGATTCCACGAGTAATTGTCAAAGAGTCAGAAATGAGTGTACATAATGTTCAATCATTGCAGTAAGGTATTTGTACTCTCTGAGATCGTTATTTAACATACGAACATGACCAATCTAGAGCAATACCACGGGTTCCATACGAAGGTAATTTTGAAAGTAAAAGTTTATTATCAATGACGTCAGAGGCTATCGAAATATCTAAAAATAATTCAATAGATTCTACGTTTTGATCCAATGATGAAGCGACATCTTTCAGAAAAGAAAATACGGCAGTTTCCATAGATCTTGATTTTGTAAATGATTTTGTTACTGAGAAAGGTTTCCATTCGTACGTAAAAAGTCTTATATAAAACTCACAAAAGAGAAATTGGCCGATAATTTTGAATTTCAGTTTTGCTGCCTTTTTTGAAGAACAGCTTAATCTTAGCTGTTTTGAAAATATCTGGAAGAGTTCTGGTACATAAGGATGCATTAAAAATGTAAGTTAACGGTGTATGATGTGTATGATGAAAGAAGTGTATGATGAAAGACGTACAGGGTTTCAACAAACAATCCGGAAATAAATCTAAACCGTTCGAATATTTAGCTTATTTATTTTTAGCTACCGAATATTTAAGAACTTCAGAAGTTTGGGAAATGAACAACGTGCCTAAAATTTTGGGAGAAACATCTGATAAGATGTGTTTCATGTAAAATGTGACTCGCAATATCAACCTCTCGTAAACCACCCGCCACACTTACTACAGTGGCTTAGGGACTATTGATTAGAATTGAAGTTGGAGGAGGAAGGGGCCAACCCCAACTTAAATTCCCCATGTTATGAAAGTATTTCAGTTAGGGAATTTTTCTTCGCTGCAGATTGGCATGCGTGCTTTCAAGATAAATGTGTCCCAACTCCAGCTGTTCAAAGTGGCAAAACGCTGCGTTGAGAGCTTACATGAGTGAGCTCGGTCCCGCATTTCTTATTTAACAGCTATTACACTGCGTTTCCAGTGCGCGATTTGTTTCCGAGGGGAACTTATATTGTATATTGTGCGTAGCATTATCATAAGTATCTTGTAATACGCGAAACAACTCTCCACTTAAGCAGAAAATATCGATCTTAACGAGTGGGTAAAATTCTTCTGAAAGTGCATAAGTGCAAGAGCAGAAAAAATTCTCGAAAAGAAATAAAACTTTTTGAGAGAAGCGTCATAACCAAAGTAGCAAAAATTGTAAGGGGTAAAGTATTATTGTCACAATATTATTGACTTCTTTTTGCATGCCTTAAGAATTAGACAACGATGAACATGTTTGGTTGAATCATAATTGTTAGGTTAAATACCAACTAAATACACCAAGTTTAATATATGAATTGTGCGTGTTTATTTAGCTTATTTACAAAACATTGCACTACGTATATACGCGCGGTAACAGCTACTAGCCGCCAAAGAAAATATATCTCGATCTGAACACAGTCCCAAGATTTTAGCTGACCACATTACCAGAACATATAGAACTTCTCGAAAGCCAGTTCAATAAACATCTCTTCCCTCTTAATATGAAATATAATCCTTGTAACGCGACGGTCTCACAATCAATCGACTGGGTCGCGACTTACTGTTGGGTGCTCCTGGCGAATCTACTCGAGGCGTTAGTTCAGCTCTTCCCGGGCTGGCCAGGGTTCCTAGTTCTCTCAGCTCAAAGTTCTGGATCCTCGTTGAACGGAGGTCGCTCCAAACCATCTGACACATTTCGATCATGAATATGGAAAAAGCATGGCGTTGTCTGTGATTCCGGTACAGGAGGCTTGATGATTTGAGCTGGGGCAGGAATACTTTGCGGATTAATTTGGGTTTGTTATTTATCCACGATGTTTATTCTGGTCTTCTACAGTATCCTCAATTCTTTATCTCAATTGGACAACATGTTCTTTGATTGTTTCCATTGGGCAGTTGAATGGTATGAGACCGTACAGTCATGAACCTTGCCCTGAAACCATTTTGGAGCCATCGGATTGTAATTTTGGAAATAGACCAAATGACTTGTTTCAAACTAGCGCAGTTTCTGTGTCGTTTACGTTGCTTTGTTTTTCCATTGGCATTTCCAAATGCATATGGATTAATTTTATCGAAAACTGTTCGCAGCTTCCTTACCATCAAAAGTTCAGCAGACGCCTTCTCTGTACCTGCACGCACTCTTGTATGTTGTCGAAAAAGCAATCTTTGTACCTACAGTTCAGCATCTCCTTCCTCCAATTTCGTTAAGATCTTCGTAGTTTGAACCATACGCTCAGTCTGTCCAATGCTCGATACGGCGAAATTGTACTGTATTTGATCAGATTTCTGTCATAAAATTCATGACATTCCTTCGAATTAAATTAACGTCCGTTACCTGAGATAAGATCTGGTATTCCCATTCTTGCAAATATTCTCCGAAAACTCTGGATGACTTCAACCAGGTATATTTTTCCTTTGTGAGGTCCAGCAAAATCAACGCGCAATGTAGATCAGGCATTTAAATTTCTTTCGATATTCTGACGAGGAGCTTTATATGGATTATTTGCATGAATTTTGGCACATTTTACACTGATTTACACAGTTTTCTATGTCATTGTCTATATTTGGCCTCCGAGCACAAGATTTCATAGCTACGATTCCTGGGTGATTGGGATGCAGTAGTTCCAAAAATCCTTCCCTAGTCACCTGTGGTGGTATCAACTGATTTCCCCACAGCAGCCAATCCTTGTGTACTGAAATTTCCATTTTCTTCCGTTGGAATGGTTTGTATTTTTCAGGAACTTCCGTGGTAGGCCACTGATGCCTTCCGTGCTAGGCCAGTATCGAACTCTTGACAAAATTTCGTCCTTTGTCGTACATTTCCGGATGTCTTCAATGGAAATTGGCCTTTTCTCAGACTCCCATAAAAGGATGTCGCCTGGAGGTGTCAACTCGTCTTTGTCCGATGTCAGTGGCAAGCGTCTAAGGCAGTCAGCATTTCCATTTTATTTTCCTTTCTTGTACTCCAAATTGTAATTGTAAGCACTCAAAATGATACACCATCGTGGCATTCGAGGGGATAAAACAGCTGAGATCGGTTTTTTAAGACTTAACAGTCCCAAAAGAGGTCGATGATTCGTGGTGATTGTGAATTCTTGCCCTGCAACATATTGGTGAAACTGTTGAATTCCCTCAACGACAGCCAAAGCCTCTTTGTCTATTTGCGCATAGTTCCTTTCATGTTTCCCCAATGTGCGGAACCAATAAGCGATTGGTTTCTCCACATTCCCCTCTCGATGTGCCAAAACTACTCTGATTCCATACGGAGAAGCGTGGCAGTTCAAAACCAATTCCTTTGACTCGTCGGAATGGACCAGGATTACCTCCGAACTTATCACTTCCTTTAATTTGCAGCAAGAATTTCATGAATTACAGTCCAATTCCAGGGTTTGTCTTCGAGTAATCTGTTCAATAGCTCAATAATTGTCTATCTATCTTTGAGGAACCTGTTATAGTGATTTACCATTCGTAAAAAATCTGTAACTTTTCTTTATTGGTGGGTCTTAGCGCATGTTTTACGGATAGCTTTCACCCTGTCCTCTGTAGGCCTCAATCCTTGTTCACCGATAAGAAACCTTAAAAACGTGATTTCTTTCAATCCAATCTTGCATTTATCCTTTTTAAATATTAGTCCTGCATCCCGAAGTTTGTCCAAACCTCTTCGTAAATTTGCTTCATGTTCCTCTTGATTCCTTCCGAAACAAATGATATCATCCAGATATGTTTCTGCTCCTGGAATCGAAGCCACCAACGAGTTCATTATTCTTTGAAAAATCCCAGGGCAAACAGATGCTCCAAACGGTAATTTCGTGACCTTGAAAAGTCCTCGATGCACATAAGGGTTCGCTGATTATTTTCGCTGTTTCGTCGTCAACTCTGACCTGTTAATATGCTTGCAATAAATACAACGTTCAAAACACTGAAGCTGGCATCAAGAGCGTTGTCATTTCTGTAATTGTAGGTAATGGTAACAAGTTCTTCTTTAATGCTGGATTCACTGTGTTTCTGTTATCTCCACATAATATTATCTTCCCGTCGCTTTTTCTCTATGTAACCAGGGGTGTTGTCACTCCTAGTAAACAGTTGGCTGCAAAACTTTCTGTTGAATCAGCTTTTCCACTCCCTCTCGACAGCTGGTTTTAAAGCAAAATAAACTTGCTTTTAAAGAAAACTGGTGTTGCATCCTCTTTCAATTCTAGTTTCAGAGGATCCGCGACGAACATCCCTAGTTTTTCTTGAAACACAATAGTGTATTGTTTAAACAATGGAAGATGTAGTGTTCGAGTCTTACTGTCCACGTTGTGCACTCTTTGGACTGAAATTCCCAGTTCTCCAAACCAATTTCGTCCCAAAAAATCCCAACCCCCACCTTTTGAAACTACAGCCTTTAAATGTTTGGTGATTTGTTGATACTGTACTTTGACAACTGTTTCTCCCAGAATATCATTTTTGGTTGTCTCCAGGTCTGCAAGTTGAGCTGTGGTTTCTTAAGAATTTAATTCCCCTGATGAATTTTTTCCCTTGTTTATTTTTTTAGAATCATGCAAACTGCACCTAAGTGAATTTCCATCTTGATCCCGATGTCGTTTAATTTTACATTTGCCACGATTTTCTCCTGTTCTCCCACAGCATGTATTGCATTCAGTATATACAAATTGCATTCATTTTCCACTGCATTACAATCCGCCATTTTTGTATTATTCTGGGTTCGTTGTTCTTGGTCGTCATTCTCCTTCTTAAAACATACTTTGTCAATATGCCCTTCTTACAGTAATGACATACTACTTCTTTGAATTTACAATTTTTTCCATCATGCATTTCCTCACAGAGGTAACATCGGTTGAACGTTTTACTAGAATTACCTTCATGATTATTTTTGTTTTTTGAGATTTTAGAAATCGAACTTCCTGTCACATTTCTGAGATCTTCGACATTTTTCTTTGCCGCTTCCGCTGCTAGAGCCAGCTCTGAAGCTCGTTCAAAAGTAAGGTTTGGTTCCGAAAACAATTTTTTGTAACCCTTCGTCGGCAACTCCACGTACTAGTCGATCAATTAATATTTTTTTGGCCACACCTACAAATCACGAGGGAAGAATAAGAGGTAGCATAACAGGTGATTTGCAACTGAAGAAAGTTCGACAGAGCCTTTTAGTATATTCTAAAAAATAGAAAAAAATTGTTTTTGGTTTTTCAAATCCATGTGGTGAAGAATCGCTATGAATGCCAGCATAACGCGAATAATCCCCTTTTGTATGATAATTTCAACTATCAAATAATATTTTAATGGGAATTTATAAGAATGAAACAGTATGTTCTAGAACAGCAGCTCGCGAATGTACAAATTTTCTTTAAAAGCCTTCTGATGATAGGAAACTCTTCTGAACAACTCTTCTGGAAGCGTTCGGATTACATCTCTAACACCATAGGGGCGGTAGTGGCTATAGCGGCAACAAAGACTATCCGACAAGACCGATTTCATATTTTTTGGGCGTTTTTATTATTTAATTTTAATTCTTAATAGATACGTTTTCTCGTTCTACGCCCCACTCTGACAAAAAAGAACTGTATGTTTAAATATTTTTATTATTTAGAACTTGCATAATAGAAATTGTCAACATAAATGAAAATATTTTTAAAACAGTTTAAATTATTGGCGTCGGGACATCGAGCTAGTTACCCTTATTTTATTCTTCATATTCTTGTAATAAAAATAAAATATATTACTTACTGGCCTCGTCACTGCTGTGGATGTTGGAATCTGACCATATATTTGTAGCTTTCCAGTGAGCAAAATATTCTTTCTGCATTTCATCTTGGTCTTCAAAATGTAGAGTAACCTCTAAAGAACAAATGAATTATAATGAAACTAACAAAACTCATAACTGATTCAAATTCATTGGAACAAATACAATAATGAAGAAAGTAAATCATAACCTTATTTCTCAACCCAAATCATGCAATGTCTGTTAATAGATGGCTGGATTTTTTAAAATTTATTTTAATGGCTACACGGAAACTTTCTATCAGGTGCGCCCCTCTCCTAAGATACCTCCCCCTCCACCGTGCCCAGAAATCGCTGCCGTCCACAGTCCTCTGTACTCTCCCTCAATGAGCCTCAGCTGCAGCACGTGTCCCCATTTGATGAACATTTGAACTGCATGCTCGGACGCAGCAAGGACCAAAGCTCATTTTCTCCGAAACGAAAATGATTGACAGGAAACTGTAGCAAACTTTCTTAAATAATGATAATAATTTTCTGTATTATTAAGGGTATCGTGCATTATAAAATGGAAAGTAAGAAAACAGAAAGTGGTATAAAGTTGGTGCTTAAGAAATGACAGTCTTCGGAATTGCTGAAATGCTAAAACAAATTAACGTCAAAGTATATTTATATATATATATATATATATATATATATATATATATATATATATATATATATATATATATAAAGTATTTACATTAAAACAAATAATTGAGAAACGAATGGAGTTTAATACACACTTAGCCTTCGTGGATATTAAGAAGGCTTTTGATAATGTCAACCGATGTAAATTATAGAGAATTATGAAGGAAGAAGGGTACCCAAGTCATCTAGTGCAAGTGGTGAAAAGTATGTATGACAATACTAATATCGCAGTAAAATACAATGGATTTGTTTCCGGGAAGAGGATTATAAGTAAAGGAGTAAGGTAGGGAGACAGTCTTCCTCCAACACTCTTATATATCTGGGATATATAATTAAAGGGTGGAAGAACGTGGTACCTTCAGGAATTTACCTAGGCAACAATACATTTGTAAATACGCTTTTATATGCTGACGACCAGGTGATCCTACAAGAAAAGGAAGATAATTTGAAAAGATCTATTTACCAACTGGAGCAAATTTTTTATGGAGTACAATCTGATAGTATCAGTTAATAAAACCAAAGTAATGGCTTTTAAAGGAAAAAGTGTCAGTAAGGACCAAGATTGTGCTTAAAAATATGATTTTAGAACAAGTGACGCATTTTAACTACCTGGGGTGTGAAATTACATATGGAAGAGAGAGGAAAGTCACCAGCAAGATTCATAAATTTCAAGCAGATTGTGGAACTATAAGTAGAACATTTAAAAAGAAAGCCCGAAAAGAAACCCAATTATAATTTTATGATATTATGGCCCTCCCAGTTTTACTGTATGGATGTGAAAATTAAGTTCAAAAACAAGAAGATTTTAGGAGGATTGAATCAGCAAAAATGCGATTTTTGAGAGCAGTAAAGGGTTGTACATTAAGAGATCAAAAAAGTGAAAAAATAAGAGATTAACTAGGCCAGAAAGAAACAGTATATGGAAAAATAAGATGTACAGACAGCAATGGGTGACTCATATTGGAAATATGCCGCAAGACAGACTTCCAGTGCAAGCCATGAATTACAAGCATAGAGGAAAGAGAAACATTGGAAGGCCAAGAATGAGATGGAAAGAGGCTGGAGCAGACAATATGCCTAATCCGTAAAGGGAGATGATGACGTATATTTTAAAAATAAAATATAACAGTAATAATAATATTAATAATGTTTTATTGCTAATGCAATGAACAGACAGAGTGAAGAATAGAATGAACTTATCGCACAAGGAACTGACAAGTCGCAGTGCCACGTATATTTACAAACTATACCAGAGAATAAGAACAAGATTAAAAACTAGTGGTGCTACAACAGCATTACGTGCCCCCAGTTGTAACTTTTGCAATTTTCATATGTTCAGAGAGCAAAGAAAATGGAAACTGCGTTTTTTCAATATTTATTTTTATATTTTAAAGGTCACTAATAATCTGCGGTAATACAGACTGGTAAACGTCTGTCTGTACTGCCACAAATATACGTTTTTTAGTTAACCATATTTTCGGGTACCAACAACCCAAAAAGGTGGATTCTGACTATACAGCGTGGATTTTTGAAAACTGAAAAAAATCAAAAAATGTTTGGCGTCTTTCTACAACTACAGCATTGAAGAGACAGAGTTTTTTACTTAATTAAGTCTGTTTTCAACCACAATTTTCTTTACATTGTCAAAATATCCTTGATATATCTGGTATATCTCAGTATCCTACGAAAAAATCAGCTTGTGTCATGGAAAATAGCCGTTCGCGAAGCTATCGCACCATCCGTTTGACCGTGTTTCACTGTATTTCCCCCCAAAAAGGAATGAATTCCACAGTCCAGTCAAATTAATGTGACAATCGTTCTACGTAAACATGTAAAAACCTCTCTCAGATGGCAAGTGACAGCACTAACAGTGGAAGGTATACAAAGCGTGTCGGGTGGAAGCGGAAAACAATGCAGAAGTTGTCGCATTGCACAAACGGACATTGCGATTTATCGGACGTCCAAAAGGGGATGATGGTTGGTTTTCGCGCCAAGGGGCGGAAGCATTTCCGAAATGGATAAGTTGGCAACGTGTTCGCATGTCGCAGTGGTTAATGTATACCGTGCATGGCAAAATGGCGATATCCTAAACCAGCCGAGGAAATTGTGGCGCACCACGCGTCGTAGATGGTAGGGGAGAACGACGACTACAGAGATGTGTACGAGCGGACAGACGTGCAACTGTACAGCAACTGACCACATAAACCAAGGGGCAACAAACAGGTTCCCCTCAAGAACCACCGCAGCAGGCGCCTGAATCATGCACCCACGCTGCTTGCTCTTCATCGCCGACGAAGATTGGAATTTCCACGCCAATACCGCAACTGGACGTCCATTGAGTAGTGACAGGTGGTCTTTGCAGATGAATCACATTTTCTGCTCCATCGGACAAATGATCGTTCGCGTATACAGCGGAAAACGTCTGGACGCAAACAACCTGCAACAATTGCCGGGCGGTCCGCGCAGGAAGGAGCGTGAAGGTGTGGGGAATGTTTTAATGGCATCCCTTGGGTGCTCTCGTCATTCTGGAAGGCACAATAGATAAAAAAAGTGTGCAGTCATCCTTGAGAACAATGTCCACCTCTATATGCAGGTCGTTTTTCCTCAGCAAGACAGCATCTTCCAGCAGGACGATGCAACGTGTCATACAGCTCGTAGTGTACGTGCATGGTTCGAAGAGCGCCACAATGAGTTGACAGTACTCCCCTGGCCACCAAACTCCGATTTTAATCCGAGAATCTGTGAGAATCATCTCTATCGGGCTATTTGAACCATGGACCCGCCACCGAGGAACCTAGCACAGGTTCGAGTCTGACAGAACCGAGTCCACACGGCTCCACATCCCTCTCTGTACCATCCAGAACCTATTTGACTCTCTTCCTGCACATCTCGCAGTGGTCAGCGCTGGAAAAGGGGTTTATTCAAAATCTTGACATGTGGTCACATTAATATGACTGGACTGTGTATATTCAGAATAAAGGGTACATTAAAAATAAATACCCTTTATTCTGAAAATTCTAGAAATAAATAAAAGTAATTAGAATTCATGATATTTTATATTTAATAAATTATCAAACGAAAATATGGCGAGTGCCGATAAGTTGTTTTCAATGTAAGAACAAGCTACAAAAGTTTAAGTTTAATTTGACAAAACTAAATTAGAAATGGTTTTTGAGTATCATGGGTTTAATTTATTAATAAAGTGCCATTAATAAAGTGCCTACGTTCACTGTATTTTCCCAAACGTGTAAGGAGCGATGGGGTTTTAATAAAATAGTCTTATTGGATCTACTAGTGAATTTGTACCTGTGATGATACCTAAATCTTTTGGGGCAATCTTTTAGCGATTTTTGGTAATAGGAAAATTTTTATTCACGAAAATAGGAGCTGCGTCTCATCTACATACATAATTAAAGAAGAATTAAGTGCATCAATGGATAAAATTGCTACGTACAGGATGCAAATATAGGGTCCAAGAAATGATCCTTGTGGGATATCACTATTTAAGTAACTATTACGAATTGGACAAAATCGTCATCCAAATGTATTACAATTTGTTCATTTTTGTTTCTGAGATAACCTTCAAACCACAGAAGAAGCTAATGATTAGAATTACAGACGATTTAACTTACTGTAGTTCTTAATTTATTGTATTAAATGCTTCTGAGCCATTTGAAAGAAATATTGCAGTTACTTTGAAATCCTCGTACACTAATAAGATATCGAATAACTCAGCTTTTGTAACCGTACTGTGTGTACTTCGAAAACCCTATTGATACGTAGTAATAATATTTTGTTTATAGAAGTAATCCCTTATTTGGACCTCTACTGTTTTCTCTCAAATTGTTGACAAAATCGAACTTAACTAATAGATCGTGCCACAAAATTCTGATTAAGTTAGTCTGTATTGTCTGGTAAATATTAAGACCAGTGACACTATGAATGCTATTGTAATTATTAAAGATTTTCTAATGCAAATTTATCTTAATAGCTGCACAGAAAGCAACAGGAAGTAAAGAATCAAGAAAATAATCATTTACACTCTTAGACAGAAAAGAGTTGCACCCAGAAGAAGTGTGGGAATGGAGTGCAATGAAAGATGGAGGAAGAAGGTATAAAATTATTAAAGTCCAGAATGTGAAATTATTACACTTTCAGCTCAGTGCACAACATTTATTGTAAAATGCATTGAAAAACGCGATACTCAATAGGGCGTGAGACCTCCTCTATTTCACAAACAGTGAGCCAGGCATCGCGTCAGTGACTTGTAAAGATGTCAGATGGCATCCTGCCATATCCCGTCCCAGGCCTCTTGAATGGACACACATAGTTCCCAAATATTGCGCGGGCGAGGAGTGTTCTGTAGCGAACGTCTCAATGCATCTCACTCGTGGTCAATAAGGGAGAGATCTGGGAACGCTGTGGACCATGGAATGGTGCAAGTGGCTAGCAGGCACTCCTTAGTGATGGCTAGGTTGGGGGAAACCTCCTATCCCCCTTGGGGCCGGGCTTCCAGCCCTTCCCGTGATGGCCGCGCGCTCTTGTTGCCACTGCTACCAAATCGTGCAATGGTCACGTGTGCCCGATCCAAATGCTGCGCGATGCGTCGAAGTGAGAAACCGGCTTCATGGAGTCCCACGATGCGGTCTCTGTCGAACGTATCCAGCTGCAGATAGTGCTTTCGCAGCATATTCAACATCTCACGATGAGCCTCTCACAACAGGTCCACGGACATTTGCGATTGTTCGGCGCCTAAAAACGCCCTTCTACAGCCGGGCGGATGGGCCGACGCGCGCGTACGGTGCGCGATCTGGCGTGGAAACGGAATCTGTCGTCTGGTGTGAAACCGACCCGCCAAGTATGGAACAATTTGGTCGCTTCCTACTCGGTCCAACTCTTTTTTGTCTAAGAGTGTACATAGCATCAGAAATATATAATTTAAGAGAAGACGGTTTGGAGCTTCAGTCTTGCTTTATGTATTTCTCTCCAGTTATTACGTATTCTGATATTTTTGAAAATTCCTGAAAAAATTAAAGCTGCCAGGGCAAAAAGAAAATGCGGATGAAGCGAAAATATTTTAAAAATTGAACACAATAACGCGAAAACTACTCATATTTTTGCAAAATTGTTTTAAAAGACATTTTTAAAGAGCTGCTCTTTAAAAGTCATTCAATGAAATCTTGCAAAAGTACGAGTAGTTTTCCCGTAATTATGTGTGCTTTACTACGTACTAGAGAAGTGAAATGCAAATGTTGTGAGGTGAAGTGCAGTGTAATTAAAAAGTCGTGTATTTAATAGTTTAAAATAGTTGAGCAGGTCAGCCATAAAATGTAGTTAATTCTATTATTGTTATTATTGCTCTTATTGGTAGCATTTTATCATATTATTATTATTATTATTATTGTCTTAAAATAATTTAAAGTTAAATTTTATTTATATTTCTTATTGTAATATGTAAATTGTAGTGTTCTGCCATCAGGTTGTAAAAACCTACCTGCAGAAACAATAAATATCTACCTACTACGTATTAAGGCAATCAATCGAGACACGTCGCTTCACACATTTTGCCCTAAAAAGTAGCTGGTTTGAATAATATGGTTCATACTATTCTGCATGTTGATACTACTCAGCGCGATGCCTCCTACTGTTTATATGCTCCAAATGCAGAAAAAATTACAAAGGTAAGCTATCCGCTTTGAGTCATTTCCCGAAGTGCCCTGGTCCGAAAGCATCTAAAAGAGACTCTATGTCAGTTATGCTCCACCATCTTTCCAACCAAATCAGAGCTCTCACATTTGCGCCATACTCATCCGCACGCTGCAAATAAAGCTCGGTCTGCCAAGATGCAGCGTAGTGGCAAGACTGTTGAGCAGCAGAGAAGCGTTGAGCAGCAGAGAAGCAGCAGAGAAGAGTTGAGAGCAGAGAAAGTCTTCGCGTCGGATGATACTACGAAAATGGCTGCATTAGACAAAGAGATGTCGAACAAGAATTTGGCTGCTCTGTTGAGTGCAGAGCAAGACTGAATTTTCGAAAATTTCAAATTTAGAAATAATTCTAGAAATTATGTGCTATTGTAACAGCACTAGTTAATCACATTATGGAATCTCTACTTGATAATTTCGAAACGAAACAGGATACATGCTATTGGATGGGAGTGTGACTGTGTTAGCATTTGCTGAGGATCTGGTGCTATTTGCAAAAGACGCTGAAGCTCAAGAACTGGTTGATATTATGGTGGAATATCCTAGGACTATTGGAATGACATTGTGCATCGCTATGTTCATCATTTCAAATTACAACCTTTGAACGTTCCTGGTTCATTGAGGACCTCTGTCTGGAAAGGTTGGTGGCCAATAATTATATTACCCTAACATACTTGGGAGTGAACTACTCTATCTGGACCGGCTTCCCATCTAAAGCATCTATGTGTGATCTATTTGATCTATCATCTATTTCATGGAAGCAGTGGCGAGGATTCAAAAGACGGATTTAAAGCTCACTCAGAAGTTGACATTACTTCATACCTGTATAATGGCACATTACCTCTACCAACTGGATGAATCGACGTCGATGGCCAAGGAAGCAAGCGGTCAAATCAGAGTGGCAGTCAAACAGTTCATAAATCACCATATGATTACTGCAGATAGGACATTCTTCCTGACCAAGAGGTATAGAGAACTCGGATAGCTGCGACTCGTTCAACACGTTCCTAGGATAGCGCTGAACCCAATGACGGCTCAAGGTAGTCTCAGGGTAGGCAAAACAAATTACTAAACAGCGGCGGATCCCAGAAAGGAGGCATAGGGGCCATGCTCCACCTCAATCCAATTTTTCTCACCAACACGATGCACAATCGTACTCAGTATCGTAGGTTACCATTACCTTCTATTTCTCTTTTATACAGGGTTAAGACGAGAAAACAGGGTACATACCGTCAAAGCACTGAGGGCCATCTGATCATATACTGAACAGGATATAAGAGTTTATAAAAAGAAATGCGCCGATGAAGAGAAAGATGCCTGGGAGAAGCTAGAATTCCAAGGGAGAGTGGTTAAGGCGCGTAGAAACGATCTGATTGAAAATGCCTTCTTGAGACACCACAATCTTCTCAAACCTGGACTTTTTATCATGGCACTTCAATTGAGATCAAATACCACTGTCAATAAATCTACTCTTAGTCGGGGAAGGCCGAGAGAGAATGTATATTGCTCTGCAGTACAGCGATATTTGCAGTACATGCGTTTTAATATAAATGCATTTTAATATAAATTTACTGAGAGAAAGTTACGCCAAGAAGAAGTTAGTAAATAATTTTAAAGCATTGGGACAAAACCAATTGGTAAAATAGCCAACTAGAGTAGATACTAATAGTCAGACACTCATTGATCTAGTATTCTCAAATGTTAACATAAATGTAGAAGTACAAAACACACTAAAAGTAACCGATCATGCCTGGGTAGTTGTTAAGTCAGATTTAAAAGAAAAAAGGTACAAATGGAAGAGAAAGGATTAAAATACATAGAAGGATGTATAGAAATTTTAAAGACGATCAGTTTAGAGAAATATTAGGATTTAATCTTAGACAATTAAAAACTGAAATTAATGACAAGTTAAGCGAAGAATTTTTAAAAGCCCTGGATGAGGTGGCACTATTTAAAACGTTGAAGGTGCACACAGAATGCAATGAAATAAAATGGTATTGCAAAGAAATAAAAATCCTGTGCAAAAAGAGAGATGGAGTACACAAAAGAGCTAAAAAACGAGAGAACCAGACCAGTGGGAAGAGTACAAGAATATAAGAAAAAATGTAGTTAAACTAGTTAAGGAAAAGAAAGTAGAATAATAATATATAGTAGAATATATATTATTAATAGTAAGCTACTATATATTTATTAATTAACAATACTATTAAGAACACAAAAAAATAGTAAAGAATTATGGAAGGGAATTAAGAAATAAACAGGAGGTAAAAACTGCGATATAAGACTAAAGATATTATATTTGATGAAATTAGAAAGAAATAAAAAATTCAATAAATTAATTAAAAGGAATCAAAATATTTACAAACAAGATGAAAGATGGTGTGACGGAGAATTTTATAAATTTAAATTGATAAAAAAGTAAGAATTGTGTAGAATTATCTATGGATTGCCAAACAAAAAAGGAAAGGATGAGGGTATTACGACAAAAATGTTAAAAGAAAATTATGAAATATTAGAAGTAGTATTATTGAAAAAATAAATAATTGAAAAAGGAAAACATCCACAGTAATACCTATTCCAAAAGTGATAAATACAATGAGAGCAGCTGAATTTTGGCCAATAAATAGGGTACCCATATATGAAAAAAATATTAGAAGAGATAGTAAAGACGCCGTTAAATGAGTACATTGAAACAAATAAAATCATAGGAAATGAACAATTAGGCTTCAGAGAAAAACAATAATGTGAAACTGCAGTACAAGCGGTTTAAGACGAATGGAAGATTAATATTGACACAGGAAAGAAAGCAGGAGTTATCTTCTTGGGTCTCAAGAGGGCATTGAAAACTATTAATAGGACAATGCTTATTGAGAAAATGTACAAATGCGAAATCAAAGGTGACGTTAAAAAGTGGTTTATTTCATATCTTAACAAGAGAAAGCAAAAAGTAAAATATAATATTATCTCAGATGAAATTAGCGTAGATTTAGGTGTTCCACAAGGGTCAGTTTTGGGCCAATTTTGTTTATTGATGATTTATTGATGATTACGTTGATGACTTAATCAAGTATATGACAAATTTTTGGGAATTAAAATTAAATTACTTGCTGTTTTAATTAAAATTTAAACTGCAAAAAAACTAAATTTATGATTTTACATAGTGGAAGGAAATTAGAAGAGAAACTAAATTATTCACGACTTAAAGGAAATACAACGGGTATACAAAATGAAATATTTGGGAGTAATTATCGATAGTAAATTAAATTTTAAAGATTATATAGATAGTAAAGAAAACTGGGAAAAAGATTAATGTTTTAAACAGAATTTGACAATTTATAAATGGCTATAAAATGTAATATGTAAATGCATAATTGCACCACATTTTGATTACTGTGCAACAATATTAGTTGAAGCACATAAAACTGAAATTAAAAACACTTCAGATACAACAAAATAGAACCATGAGGGTAATTATTCAATACAATAGATATACTCGAGTGCTAGACATGCTAGACACTCTGCAATTTACGTCAATAAAAGAGAGAAACATTCAAGACGCTTTTTTTTTAAATTCAGTAAAACTGCACAGGCAAAAAATGAAATATTTGACAAAGTATTTGAATTATATAATAAATTACCGTTAGAAATAAAAATCTGTGAACAAATTTAAGAATTTAAAAAATATAAAATATATCAAAGTAGAAAATTAATTTTGTAAATAGTTTATAGAGTATACCTAAGATATAAACAATTATGTAATATGTATTTTGTATAACAAATAGCCAGAAGTAATAAATCAAATCTTTAAAGTACGGCGATAGAATCCATGAATCACCTCCTAGGTCAACGCGCTTTTACTAAGCCAGGATGAATGAAGCGTCATGACGAGATCAAGAACTTCATAGAGGGGAAGATGCGCCGAATATCGGACACCGCGGTGTCCACGGAATTCACTTCCACCTAGGTTCTCAATTTTGAATCCGCTCTCACTCAATTTTGCTGTATCGAGGGCGCATAAAACGTGGATTCTGACTAATGTGTTAAAAATACATGTGTTACATGTATTTTACTTCATACAAGAACAATATTTATCCACTCATTTGATACCAGGGCCCATAATACTAGTTTCGTTGATTTTTGCTGCAGCATTTCAATATATTCTCTTTAGTACATACGCAGTAAGGCGAAAAAGTAAATATAGGTGACGATTGCATATTGAAATATACAAAAACAAACCAAACCCGTTTGACCAATTTAAGTAATTGCCAAAGAGCACATCGAACTCGTATATTATTATTTCTAATTCGATTACGGAGTGTTCCTAATATATATACCAGCATTCTTAACAATTGCCGGCGGCGCTAGCCGAATGCATTTACTACGCTCCGTGAAGTCACGAAGGTTAAGCGCATTCGAGACTCGCGGGTTCGTGGTTGGGTGACCGGCCAGGAACCCCGGGATCTAACGGCGTCGAGCCCCTGGCCGAAGGGATAAAAGGCACTGACTGACTGCGACGTGACGAGACTGGACTAATATTAAAAAATAATAATGCCCATTAATGGAGGATTACTCCCAAGGGCAAAAGCGCTCAACGCCCCTTAAGGGGCTTGGAGACGCGTTGCGTCAAGGAGTGGACGCAACAAATAAAAAAAAATTCAAAGAGAGAATACATTCATATATGTATTATTAATATTCAAAAGAAACTAGAAAAACTTCCCATTTCTCAATAGTTCAAGGCACTAACTACTTCTACATTTCATTAGAAGTCACGCGCCTTTTTGCGTAGTTCTTCACGAATCTCTCATTCCCGAGGAACAGTGTTGCTCCGAGATGGAGATTTCCTTTTGGAAGACCATAGTGTTTTTTGTGCCATGGTTAACTTGGTGCACAATCCTTTTATATATTCTTATTCGTCATTAAACGGTCCTGTTTCTTGATGTGGGTAATTCTTTAGTGACCGGTTAAGCTTGGTCACGAAGCTCCGTGCCACGTCAGCCCCCATGGCGACCTCAGTGTTTCGCGTGGTGGTTGTAATGGGGGAATAAGAAATGCAGGAGTGAGGGTAAGACTACCCTCACTCATCTCCAGATGGAGATGGGAGTCAGTGAGACATATCAGAAACAAACTGCGCGAGTCTGTTCGTGGACTTGGTGCATCGAACAGTTTCGGCGTCTTTTACCAGTGAACACAACTTATGACGAAATATCTTTTTGGGAGCGGAGGGATCCAGCGAGCTGTATTTCGGAGCCACACCGCCGCTGCGGTCGAGGTTCGTCTAGGCCACCAACGGACGGTAACCGTTTTCGCTTGGATCGTCACGGCTGAACGGCAAGTCGCTGTTGGCTTTGTTATCGACTGGGCGAAAGCCAGGGGACCGAGGTCGGTAGAAATATTTTTCTCTTGCGTTTGCCAAAGCGTAGAGGGAGGATCGAGTTAGTGCCAGTAAGGTAGAGCAGATACAGAAATGTTTGTAAAAAAAAGTGATAAATGCTTTTTGTGAATTAGTTAAGACGTTGACATAGTATGTGCCATGCTCCTGGGATGCGCAATACCAAACTGACTCGACGTATTTTCTATTAATAATTAATAAGTGAATCTATAAACAATTTAGTCCTCTAGTATTGCATTTAATTTCAACAATGAAATGTGATACCATTTCAAGAGAAGTTAATTTATTCGATTAACATAATTATTAGTGGTTTCATGAGTTATATAATTTTATAATATAATTCCTTTCGATTCTAAAAATTGAAAATAACATTTAAAAACATTTTCAAACCAAAATAAAAAAAAACTGATACTAACTTGTTTACGTATGATTTTGAATTATTTTGTTTATTTGCTTAGAGCCAAGAGGGTAAATATAAACACAAATTTTAGGTAAAAGAATTTAGTGTTAATTTAAACCTCGAATTAAAAGGGGGTTTCCTTAATTGTTATTGTTGGATGTGAAGTGCGTATATTGTTTTGTGAACATCCCGACTCTTGTCATTCACATTTTTCTGTTCTGGTGACTGTTAATTGAACATGAACTGATATTACCCTCGCTGGGAAAATATTTATGAATGTATTTGGCATTTTGAGTCGATTGCCAGACTTTGCCAACTAGTTAACGAGGTTCCCCATACCTGGGCCTAGCTTAATTCTCACACTTGTAGGGTAAGAGAGACATATGGCGAACAGGACGTTATTCCCTTTATCGCAACTACCGGGTGATCAGTTAAAAACGCAACCCTGCTGTTCGAGGCCCTGAGAGAAAAGTAAAAGAATTGCAACACTGCTTCTGGGACAGCTCCTTTGACTACATTTCTGCGACAGTCCCTTCACTCACCACCCCTGTCCATTCACCCGCGCCCTTCCTGTGGTCCGAGTCATACCAGCTCAAAGCAAAACAGGCTGCGTCGTCATTCATTGTTTTGAAGTTAACTTACGCCTCAGCATAGAGCAACGCAGATTTGTGGTGGAGGAGTATTTCGGAACGCAATCTTTTAATTTTTCACAAAAATTTTAATGTGAGTCTGTTCCAAACATGATTACCATATTTCGGTTAGTGTAATGCTATCGCGAGACAAGGAGCGTGCTTGATCGGGAAAGAAGTCGCCAAAACACAGTGCTCACGCAGCGAAAACTAGAGGAATTTCGGGACGTCCTTTCAACTTCCTGAGAAAATTATTAAGGAAGCTTCAGTAGCAATGTTATCTCTCGTATGGAAGTGCGCACTGTGCCACAAAAAATGAAAATGTGCGCTTACAAACAGCGAACATCTTAAGAGCGTAAGATTCCCAATCGGGCTGCTTGCATGAATTACTGTAATTGGCTATGGTGAATTGCTAGTGAAGGTTTTCAGGCACTTGATAAAGTGTTTTTAGTGATGAGGCTTGGCTTCATCTGGATGGATATGTTAACTAGCAAAGACGATTTTAAAGGAGATGTACAACTCTATTTATGCCTCGAAATTTATTTGTGTGAATTTAAAAGTTCTTTGGGGGTTGCTTTTGTGTCACGTAGTGGAGCTAAATTAATGAACTTTATTTGAACGAAGTTTCTCTATAAATCGCATTTCTTCATATCAATCTTAAACTCTGAGCCAAACCCAACACCAATGAGTCACCTCGAGATGGGAGAACTTGAAAATTCGCATCTCGTCAGACGCCAATGCAACCCGCAACGCATAGTCAGCTTAACATGTTTTGACAGCGATCGTGCATAAGTCGAAAATGGTGCCATTAGGCCATACATCCTGGTTTCAGGCCAAGCCAAATGTCTCTCGTTACGTCTCACGCCATAATCTTACAAGATGATTTCTAGTAGCTTCTCTTACAATGTTGGAGCATTGGCTCTTGTGCGAACCCTCACGCCATGTAATGGATGGAGAACGCAATATCTCGGATTCTATCAATCCTCCGGCAGGCGCGTAACACCACTAAATGCTACACGACCAGATTTTGTATGACTGAAAGTTGCAATGCAGCTGGTATGCTCCAATGCGAGGTATCCCCACCTGGCAGTGTTGGCTAGTAGGCATCGTCAATTGTTCCCCCTAATCGCTGTGTAGTCGTAAACGACGTTTCGCTTGGGAACTGCTTTTCAAACGAACACTCCGCGCTGCACGATCCCGCTCACGGATTTCTTTCACGTAGTTGACAAATGGTTGAAATTTATTTACATATACTTCAGAAATTCAGCAACTGAACTACATAATATAGTACACACACCACATACAGTTTTTTACTTTATATATAACATTTAGATTATATAGAGCCGTCCATACTTACCCAGACCAGAAATTAGCCCCATCTGATGACGAGTAACAAAAGAGAGTTTTTGCAAGTCGTTGATTTGAAAGACGTAACACGACAGTTCTGTGGAAAACTGAACTGCGCATGTGCTGGCATCAAATGACGGGATTTCGATTGACGGGTGCCGACATTCTCCCTGTTTTGTCGTCTACGACAAATGTGTTCGTAAGTTACACTTTACGTAGTTTTCGCTGCCACCTCTTAACACGAATTCAACACTAACACACAATAAGCATGGAAATAATGAAAAAGTAATAAGTCGGGAACCTAATGGATAATTTTTTAAGTTAATTCAAATATGTCAGAAATAAACCAACGTAATTTTAAGGATTTGGAGGTTATGAATATATTGAGATTCCTTTGATTTCATACAGGGGTCTATCATACGTTTTACTATCTTGTAATGCTTATGAAAGCAAAAAATGGACTCAAGAGATAGACAGATGTTCAATAAAAGCTTTCAGATCATATTAGAGGTATTCAGTTCCAATTAGTTCCTAATTTTAACGTATATTTTCGATTGTAAGACACGCAAAAAACATATTTGAAGATACGTAATTCCTATTGACGATAATGTTTACGCACTACGACAATGGATTTCCCGTCTTGCAAAAACTCCCTAATATATAAAATGTTTGTGCCAAAGGTTAATCATAATCCAGAAAACACTATTTTCTTCCACGAAATAGTGAAAATTCTGCCCCCAGCACTGTATCGTACTCGGGCGTGATCAATTTAAAATGCAACTCACAGCAGACAGGGCTAATTGCACTGCCAACTATGTTTGAGAAGGTCGGTTAGCGGCTGGCGGTTTCAAACAGGTAAACTGTCGGGAAGTACGCTTACTCCCCTCTCCCCTAATTCCACCCACAGGAGGAGAGCAGGTGACCGTCGTGGCCACGCGTTCAAAGAGAAAGGCACACGCCTGCTTCTTTGGTGTCGACAGACAAATGTATTGACAAGAACAGTGATTTCTTCGTAAATTAATTAAATGTGAAGTAAGCTTGCCCTCTAAAACATATATTATTTGGTTGTTCCAGTTTTTCAACAAATATTCTTCAGAAATGTACACATGTTTTCTCTTGCTGCTTTAGATAAATGTTAATAAATGATTAATTACAGTTTCGTAGAACAAATTATTATTATTATTATTATTATTATTATTATTATTATTATTATTATTATTATTATTATTATTATTATTTATTGAAATAGTCTTACTTTAAAAATAAAAATTTTTAAATAATAAATTATTGCACTGCTTAAATTGTTAGTGAAAGATAGCTTGGTGATCATAATAGCTTTGCTCTCCCATCCCATTTATCTCCACCTTAACGATAAAAGTTTTGGAAATTCCTTGTAAACAAATCTAAGAATGCTAGTTTAGTAATCGGTAAAGAAGAAAAGAAAAATATTTATAATGAAGAACTGGTGTTGGAAACAAGCGAACCGGATAAAAAATGTTCAAAATGACCTACATTTGCTAACAAACAAGCATTAACACGCATGAGAACATTCACTGCCATGAGATGTAAAGTTTCTTCACAATTATCCGAATAACTTCCTCTATGTTTCTTCACAGCTCTTTGAGATTATAAGGCTTGTTCGCATAAACTTTACTTTTAAGGCATCCCTAAAGGTAAAATCTGATGTGGACAAATCAGGTGAATGAGGGGGCCACTCGTGAAATTATTCTGTTCCCAAAATCCTCTTCCAGAAATTGCATTGTCGACTTGCAATATGTGATGTCACCCATCCTGATGAAACTTCCAGTTTCTCTCATCCTTTTCATGACGGGATACAAAATTTCTCAATATATTCTGATTGGTATCAGCCTTTACTATTTCTTTGAAAAACAAAGGATCAACAATTCTGCGCCGAGAAATGGCACTCCATACTCAAATCTTTTTTAATGCAATGGTCTCTTTTCTGTTTCCTGTGGTTCCAAAGTTTGCTGTTTTACATGTTAACATACAAATCAAGCCTCATTACTAAAAAGTACTTTCTCAAGAATCTCATCACCTTCGCTAACAAACCGTCGTAGCCCAATACAGAAATTCATGCAAGCAGCCCCATCAGGAACCTTAAGTTCCTGGGATGTCTGCTTTTTGAATGCGCATTTTCAATTTTTCGTGGCACAGCGAGCACTTCCGTACGAAAAATTACATTTCTGAAAAATTCTCAATGGTGTTTTCGGAGAATTGTGATAGGACAACCGGAACTTCCTCTAGTTTTTGCTGCGTTAGCACTCTATTTTGCCGACTGCGTTTCCAATTAAACATGCTCTCTCTCGCGATAGCACTTCATTTGCCGCAAGGTGGTACTCTTGTTTAGAATAGGCTCAAACGATAATTTTCTCGTAAACCTGCCTGGCACTTTTTGAAATATTGCGTTCGGAAATACTCCTCCACCACAAATTTGGGTTGCTCTAGGCTGAGGCTATCGTAAGATAACTTTAAAATAGAGAATGAAGACGAAGCCCGTTTTGCTTTGAGCAGATATGACCCACACCACAGGAAGGGGGCGGGTAAAAGGAAGGGGATTGTGGGTGAAGGGTTTATCGCAGAAATACAAAGGAGCTGTCGCAGACGCAGTGTTGCAATTCTTTCACTTTTCTCTCAGGGCCTCGAACAGCAGGGTTGCGTTTTTAACTGATCCCCCGGTAGGATCTACTGTAGTAGGCGGTATGATTGCTGCTAGGAGCGAGGCCTCCACTATTATTACGACTCTTTGCAGCGTTTTTCTAGAGGTGGTCCCCCCGGTCGGGCATCGTTGTCTCGATCTTGCAGAATACACCGGCTTACCGCTACATCAGAGCCTGTGATCGGTAGTACAGGTGGCAGCAAATAAAAGACAATCGTTTCCTCTCAGCGTAGCCGAAACAGAAAATATTCTAATATCCGAACAATTTCAAGTTTCCCTTACTCTTTTAAGACATGATAGTCTGGCAATTGTAACACACGATATTCTATTACGTAAATGAAAATTGTTTCTCTATGAAATGATACTTAATGTAGGTTACCCTGGTTTCACAGTGCTACCATTTTACTCCTTTGATCTTGTTCTATTCAGCTCGTACTTAGGTGGCACAATCTCCAGAAAATGAAAAAGATATCATAATATCTTAAGAATATACAGTTTCCTTTTAAAACATTTATTATTCAAGACATTGCAGCAATTTTGATGTATATGAAATCATTTTGAAACCAAAGAACCTCCAACTTGCGCTCTCTTCGGTGTTTGGTGCATTGTCAGGGATTACACCATGTTCTTGGCTGTATGAATGGATTTATTACATTTCCACTTGGGTCTTTCGATTTAACACGGGGACCATACAGCCTTTTGGTTGGTCAACCAGTCAGGTGGCGCTGTCGCGCTGCACGGCGACGGAGGGAATCTCAGGGGATTACCCATATTCTATCTCCATGTAACTCACTGCAACGTAGTTGTATTATTTTCGCTTGTTATTGAAAATACACAAGTTCAGTCAATTATTGGCGATATTCAATGCATTGTTTATAGTTGGATATTTTTTTCATTTGATATTAGGTTTGTTGATTGAAAACGTACATTTGATTAGTTCTTTGTGTAAAGGTGGCCGTTCTGGACGGAAGTCCCAGTGTGGCTGCAGCTGGCCAGCGGTTTGCGAAAGTTCTTACAAATGTTTGTCGAAGATCTTTCATTATTGCCAAATATACCAGGGTAGTGAAGTTTTCGAAATAAAATAATTTTATTTGTGTGAAAGGTGTCGAAGCAATAATGCTTGTTGCGATATACTGGCGTCGAATTTAAGTGCCCAGTGGAAATCAAAGCCAGGACCACGTGCGCGGGAGGTGTACTTGTCGCGCGACTTTTCTTGACGTCTCCCAGCGCGGGGTGCGGGGAGAGGAGGCTTCTCCCGACGTCACATCCAACGGGTGTTGCCAACTGTAACATTATTAATACTATTCGCGCCTCTTTCGCTCTTAATACAACAGGACATTATAGACGATAAAATATAACAAATAACACAATTAATAGCAACCACAAGTGAAAATAATTAGATAACGATAATATTGCCTATTGAGAAGATATATTACCAAAATCCGAATCGAATAAATCACAGGGCACAAACAGCGAAAACGCGAGAACTGAATTCATTCGAAAGCAGAGCTTCGCAGCCCTGACAATCTTGCCGTGCCGTTCCGTGTGAGACCAACGTTGTGACCAGACCGTACCGAGTCGTGCTGTGTTGAGCACTAGGGAGCTCAGACGTCAAGAAAAGTCGCGCGACTAGTACATGACTTATGCGGACCCAATGCAAAAAATTATGTAAGTAGTATTTCAATATAGACTTTAATTTCACTTAGTTTTAATTGATTTGAATTGCGTACATTTTTACCTATTTGTTCGTATTTTGAATTTTGGAAATTACATTTCCGTCATTCGATGGATGTAAACCTTCAGTCTTTTGGGGCACCAGCCCCATTGGTTCTATTTAAATTTTTGTTTTGTCTTTTTCTTTCATGTCAAAAAACTATTATTTTTAAGTATGAATTTTACTCGGCTTGTTTCAAATTAAAGAAAAAATATGTTACTTTATGAAGTGTCTTAGATCATGATCTCATTTTTTTTATTATAATGCCCCTCCTTTTAACACTAAAAAATTATTCCAAAGGCGCAGCACTAAGTGACGAGTTGACGTCTGCTTGTGAGAGTTCTAATGAGATCTTGAAGTAAGGTCATGTTCAATTTTTCGAAAATATGAATACTTTTCGTGTAATTTTGCGCGAAATATAGGTAATTTTAAAGTTTCTTTTAACAAGTTTCTTCTAAATATTGTTCTAATTTTTTTCTTTAAATTTTCTCCTATGTATCAAGAGACGATAAAAAATACGGTGCTAGTCCCAATTTCGGCGAACTCTGTATTATCGAAAACTGCAAAAAGTTAAAATTTCAAAACTACAAAACAAGACGCTACAGCACATAACATTCAACAAGGAATCTCATCGCAGTTTTCAAACTCTCATGCCGACCCACGCAAGAGACTTATCACCCAAGATACGGACAGTGACGCTAAAAAGATGGCCACACAATATAACAAAACAGACTTATCCTCATTTCCAACTGTAAGTACGTCCAACCGCTTCGCGGTATTAGCGCAATCCGGCAGCAATGAAGCAGAGGAAGAAATGATTCCTAATGAAATGCAGTTCATGAGGAAACTGCTTTCAATTTTCATTCACGAAGTGAACAATTATAAAAAACTGATTAGTGAAATGCTATCACAATGCTATCGGTGATAACTTCACCACTCTATTAAAGAATTCTCAAATTTCAGAGTATCCCTTCCCCAGATAACTACAGGAAGATAATAACTGTATTAAGTGAAAATAAATATAAGTATCATACATTTTGTGATCCAAATAGTAATATAAAAAGTGCCATCATACGTTCCATCATCCAAACTGACTATTCAGAAAATGAAATCGGTGAAGAACTTACAGCTCATGAAATTAACATCATGAAAGTTACACACCAGTTTCGTCAAGACAAAACACTAATGTCGCTCCGCAGTAGAAGTCCCTGACTTATTTGAACTCGAAAAACTATTTAAAATTACCAAACTATTCAACTCAATCTCGCGTGGAACTTCGTAAAAAGTAGTGCTTTAAAAAAACACTTGCTTCAGATCAAAAAATGCCTCTTCTACATTGCAAGGCAAAAGTCACTCCAAAGTAGAAATTTCCCTCCATTTTCATAAGCTAATACAGTTAAAAACAACAACTTTATGCCACAACCTGCTCCAAATACCCCTCATGAATTTTTATTTCCCAAACATTTTACAAATTTAAATTCTTTCACATCACAAATAGCTAATGTTGCTTATAATGATCCTCCCCAAAACACCCAGGGTCCATTTCCTCGACCGCCGCCTCTCCCCAATCCCTTTGATCTTGTTCATTACATCATTAATGCTTGAATCCCTATAATTCAATCCTGTATACAATCATGTCTTTAATAATATCTTAACTCCTATAATTCTTACTCTAAGAATATAATATTGATCTAGCATCATTACGGAAACTCACTTAGCACCTACAGCAAATTTTCAAGTTCCAAGTTACAAAGTTTATTGATCAGACTGCCCCTCTATGAAAGCTTCTAGTGGAGTGGTAATAATTATAAAAATAATATTCATCATGACCAAGGTCCACTAGCAATCATCTCAGGACTAGGCTTCAGGTGGAGTGGCAATAATTATCAAAAATAATATTCATCATGACCAAGGTAGCAATCACCCCAGGACTAGAAAATATTACAGTTTTCATAAAGGACAAAACCTCGCAGTTTATTATTACACACCACCTAATATTCCACTTAATTCAACTCAACTACAAAAACTATTCGCTCAACCCTCCCCTTCTCTAGCAATAGGAGATTTTAATGCTAACCACCAAGCTTGGGGTTGTAGAACAAACACGCCGAATGAAAAAATTATGTTTAAACTTTGCACAGAACTGGAATTGTAATATAATAGCCCCTCTCCAACCTACTCACTACCCATATAATCAACGCATACAGTCTGATATAATACACATTATAGTAGGTTAACAATTCAATGAACAAATATATGACAGAACAAATATAAAACAGAATCAAATTCAGACCATTGCCTATGACATGACTAAGTTCAATAACAATCCTCCTCCTCCTAATATTTCGAAAACTATCCCCAAAACTATCAATTGTCCAATCTTTAATTCACTCACATATATTCTCACCCTACCACCCCCATGTTGCACTAACAATGCAGAAATAGATGAGGCAATCAGTAAATTCTATGAAATAACAAATACTGCTATTAACAACGCAACCTGTCCCAATAAAGTATACCATAAACACCTCAAACACCTAAACAGTAATATTCCACAAAATAGATTATCTCTAATTCAATCAAAAAGAACAGCCAGAAAGCTTTGGCAAGAATATAGATTTCCTTGCTTTAAGAAAACCCTGAATTACTTAACACACAAAGTTCATTCTGCTCTCGAACAGTAGAGATTTGAAAAATTTCAACACACATTAACTAATTTAGACAAGGGCTCTCCTAACCTTTGGAAAATATACAGACCAATAAAACTCCTAACACCATTCCTCTGATAGATTACAACAAGGGCACCAAGCTGAAGATAAAGAAAAATATATCAGATTATTTTGCAAATATCTAAAACCAAATCCTGTTACTGAGTATCATCAATAGCAAAATCATTTATTTCCTTGATTAACAATACTTATCTGTGCCTCTAGCAATTAATTACATTGCTCCATTTAAAATAACAGAACTAGTCAAAAACACAAAAAAGAAGAAATCTATGGGAATTGACAATTTTTTTGTGAAGGCACTTAAAAACCTTTCTAATCGCAGCATTGCCTTTGTAACAGGCATCTTTAATGGATGCCTAAGACTTAGTTATTTTCCCAATATGTGAAAACAAGCAGTAATCATCCCAATTTTAAAACCTAACAAACCCCCCAATGACTCCGATATTTACAGACCTATAAGTCTTCTCTGTTTTAAGCAAATTATTCAAGAAATTAATACTATTTAGACTAAACAGTTTCTTCACTAATAATAACAGCATCCTTTCCTGTCAATTTGAATTCAGATCAAACCATTCTACAGTCATCCAACACTTAAAATTACTGAAAACATCACCCAGGCCTGTCATAATGAGAAATAACTAACAGCAGCTTTTTTTGGATTTTGTACAAGCATTTGATCATGTCTGGCACCAAGGCTTACTTTACAAATT
Organism: Teleogryllus oceanicus; assembly: GCA_964035755.1. Lineage (NCBI taxonomy): Eukaryota > Metazoa > Arthropoda > Insecta > Orthoptera > Gryllidae > Teleogryllus > Teleogryllus oceanicus. The sequence continues at coordinate 201,039,850 of CAXIVR010000001.1, read as the reverse complement.
ACGTCACATAGGAACTCCCGACTATTTATTCAACATAATACACCGTTTCATCTCAAATCGATCTTTTTGGTCAAATTAAACAATTATATGTCTCTCTCTCAATAATCCTTGCTGGAGTCCTCAAGGGTCCCCGCTCTCTCCCACTTTGTTCAACACATTCACCTCAGATATACCGTTCGAGACAAACACACAACAGTGCTTTATGCTGACGACAAACCATTTGCAGCGGATCACAGCTTTCCTCCGCCATACATCACTTGCAAGATGCACTGAACATTTTTCAGAACCGGGCATCTTCATGAATTTAAACCCATCCAAATGCGACGCTAGAATATTCACTCTTCGGTACATCAGCAATCTCACTCTCATTTATTAACAATAAAAGTTCCTTATAAAATATCTAAGCATGCTCCTTGACACTAGACTAACTTCAAAAGTGTTTTAAAAGGTTATACTTTTTAAATTATACCCTCTAATGAACAAAAAGTCAACTCTTAAAACAGATCTCTCACTATTACTGTACAAACTGCCATTTGTCCCATAATTACATATGCATGTCCGATTTGGGGAGGAGCTACACCTTTGTACGTAAACTCTCCAGACATTCCAAAATAAAATCCTTCACACTGCTATCAAAGCACTTTGGTACATGTCAAACAAGCAACTCCACAGAGAGTTTGTTCTTCACATGATTGATGATTATATCAGTCAACAATCAAAAAATTTTTTCGGTCCTTACCATCCTCCTCTGCAACTTCCATATTCAACCTGGGAAAAACATAACCAACTCCAAAGAATCAAATCTAGATTCCCAAAGAACAAATTTAAACCACCCTAAAGAGAAATGCATGATTTCACACACTTTTTACTTTCTTTTTTTCTTATAATTATCCTATTCTCCCATGCAGTTTAGCATACAAACTATTTGATTACCGAAGTTTCCAATGGGAGTATCCTCGCTCTCATGTAACACTTAGTACTAAGCTTGCTAGGTTGTGGTTCATATACAATCTTGTAGAGTGCTTAGTTTGCTATACAAAAAATTTTAAAAAAATAAAATAAAATAAAAAAATAAAAATTAAAAACCGAACAAAATTGAAGATAAAGATTTTTGCCTTACACAAAGTCTGTTGTAAAATATCAGCTCTTTTAAAAGGTCACATACAATTTTTTGAAGAAATGAGTAGTTTTTGCATAATTTGTGCTTGAAATTAATGCAATTCATAAATAAAAACATTTTCTCAAAAACTGCTCCAAAATTTTTCCACTGATTGAAGAAGGGATGCTTAAAAGAATAGCAAGGGTCTCATTTTCGTTGATCACTCTGCATTTTGGAAAATTGAAAAATTCAAAATTTCCAAAACTACATTAAGTAGATATTCTTTTTCTTAATGAAATATGTCCATCAAAAATCAAATCTTCAAATAAGGTCATGTTCTACTCTTTGAAAATGAGAGTATTTTTTGCATAATTTAGTGTGAAACAGTCAATTTTTAAATTTGAAACTATTTCTCGAAAACAGCTTAAAACTGCTACATAATCTCTAGAGTCAACATTTCATGGTACCCTTTTTTGGATTTTACTTCAAAAAATTTGCAGAAATAGGTATTTTTATGGAAATCTATTTTTTAAAAGGGACTATTCTTACTGAGACTTTAAGTCTCATTAAAAACATGACATATAGTATAAATAGTAAATTAAAAAACTAAAAACTGAAAAGCATTTTTACATTTTTAAAACATTAATAAATTTTCATCAAAATAAATAATCCATGTGTAAAAAGAGAGAGGAGAGAGAGAGGGGTGAGAGAGAGAGAGAGAGGGGCAGAGAGAGGGGCGAGAGAGAGGGGCGAGAGAGAGGAGAGAGAGGGAGAGAGACAGAGAGAAACAGAGAGAGAGGGAGGGAGAGGGAGAGGGGAGAGAGAGGGAGACGGAGAGAAACAGAGAGGGAGAAAGGGGGAGAGAGAAGGAGAGAGAGGAGAGAGAGGGAGAGAGAGAGAAGAATTGCTTTTTGTTCATCTCATGTTTAAGGAAATCAACTTCACATCTTATATCCATTTGCAAAGAAATTCTAGGCAAGAAGGTTCTTTGCAATAATAACCCATTCTTTATGGTTCTATGTTTTTGTTTATTTTGAGTTACTTTTTCATGAAGTGAGAGGATTTCAATGTGTTTTGAGGGCAAAAAAATCGTAGGTTTTCTTATGAGTTGTGCTTGCTTTGAGATTATTCCGTTGATTTGACCACGTCTTGTTTATGACTTTGCTGCTAAACTCCAAGTACTCAACTGCGTAACTGATTTTGTTATTTACTCTCCCTTCAAAGGCAATAAGAAACCTAGGGGAAGTTGATTTGCCAATGAGGGTTCTTGCTTCCATTTTGTTTGTAATATGAATAACTACAGATTGTGTAAACATATCAATTGTCTCTTTACAGACTTCAAGTAATTTGGCGCAGATTAATGGTATAATCTATTTTTATTCTATTGCAATTTAAAAAATTTCATGCACAGGCAGTGGAATATGGGGACCAGCAAGCACACCACATTCAAAGGAGCTTGATTTACTGATTGGGCCATACCTACCAAGCAAGCCCCACCTGTTAAGAGAGCCCTACAAACAAGGAAGGGTGGCTTCCAGTCATATTCACATGTCCATGGTACCACGTCTTATGATGCCACTGATGTCAGGTGTAAAGTCAAACAGCATTTACCTTAAAATGTATTTACTACAAGTATGTTCCAACATGCTAGTCAGGACAGGTATCATGCAAGGAGGAACATTTTATGCAGTTAGCATAATGAAGAACATTATAGAGATAATTAAAAACGAAGAGAGTAGTAATTCAATTAAACTTTTGAAAGAGAAGGAATAAAAAAGCAAAAACACCTTTACTTAAAAGGCCACATTTCAAATATTTTTATTTATAAGAGATGGTTACAATAAGAAATGCTAAAAAGTACCACATTAGCAAGATATTACAACTAATTCATCTTTCATTATTTTATAAACAATACAACAACAATTACCCTCATTATTTTGCTTATAATTATATAGAAAATATAATAGCCTTGCACCTAAAGGAAGAAAAATTAAGTTTGTGATCCAAGTTCTCAAGAACCTACACCATAAAAAAGCTCCCATAGATTTTTGACATGCACATCAACTATCTTGAGTACAATCTACAATTAAAAAACAATCAAGACCCATCACCATACAAGTTCATTACCAAAATTAAAATAAATACAAAGACTGGTAAGACAATCACAGTGAAGAAAAATGACTTAGAAATATAGTAGATACAGGTATCGTTGTACTCCATTCAAATAATAGATATTACATTTCAAAACAATTAACACACATATCTGATAAAAAGAATTACTGAATGAAAATGCTGCATAAAGTATGTAAACAAAATCTTACATTTTGACATTTATATTATATCAAATCAAAAATGATTTTACATTTAAAAATTCATTCAAACACATGCTGACTAGAAAAAAATCTAAAATAGCTTTTCCTGCATAATTTAAATTAATATATATTCATAATATCATTAGTAATAATATAGCACAAAAATAATTTGTCTTTTTGACAATATATTATTTGTGCATAAAACATTTCTCACCTGGCACTTGTAATAATCCTGATGTTTTAACAGTGCCTAATTTATTAGTAGCTGTACATGTGTAGGTTCCAGAATCCTCTGAAAAATCCAAAGTGAAACATAGTTACAAATTAATAGCACAAAGTAACCATTACAAATTTCTCAAGTTTCTTTTACCTGGAGAAGCTTGGGATAAAGTCAGACGACATACACCATTTCTAAAATGAAGTTGATGTTTCACTGAATTTTCCAACAATCTACCATCTTTTGCCCATAAAATGTTTGGTGGTGGTTCAGCTTGAACAATACACTCAAAGCAAACAGGTTGACCCTTCATAACAGCAATATCTCTTAGTGTCTGAAAAAATATATCTTTATTGTTTCCAAAAAGTAGATATTGTATAAATACACATTATTTCCTTCCGTTTTTATTTATATTTTGTTTTCAAAAAACTTGTTCACAAAAATATATTAAAAAAAATCAACATACAGTAATAAAAGATGGAGGTTTGCAGAAATGCTGAGGTATAAGGCCGGAAGAACTCCTAGGTGTACTTGGAGTACTGGGTGGAGTTGGAGTATTACCTCGACCATATCCAACACGTGGACTCTTTATTGGACTGAGACCTTGCCATGAACCTCCTGGTGATGCTAGTAAACATTAATAAGCATTATATAAATATTAAAGGGAAAAAAATTTACAATTCGAAAAGGGTTGGTGTTGACAACAACAATACCAATTTTGCACATAAAAAGAGATATCCGAAATCATGCTTTAATTCATAAACAAATAAAAACTCATATTATAAACATAAGGTAAAAATTTCAGTTACTAATGAGCTCATGCTTATTGACTGCAACACTGACACATCTCAAAAAACAATGAATTTTGAGTTACGACTTATCTTATAAGATTTTATAATAATTTTCAATAACACAACTTCAAGTCAACTTCTTAGTAACACTTACTTCATAATCCATAAATTCCTGAGTATGTGATACCTGCATTACAAATAGCAGCAAAAACTTTAAAGAGTTATCACAAAACTTCATGTTTTGACTTGTGCCAGAGTTGCCAAATATTAACAATGTGTCTTCCTCACTTTTTGCAACAATTGTGACTTAAGAAAGCATAAGCTTCTGAGGCCAGATCAATAGATACTTGGCTGTACAGGAGTCGCCACATCCTAGGCATCTTCCAAACAGTCAGATAGCCAAGTATCCATTGCGAATTACTTTTTGATACAGCTGAATATGTGAAACCTGAGAAATTTTTCCCCTTTTGATGTTAAAGATGTAAAAGATGTCATTAACTCTCTGAAAACTGGAAGTGGAGTTTTGATGTTCCAAACATGATTTTTAAGTTAAAAGATAGTGAATATTATTGTTGCCTCATGATCTTTTGCCGTATGTCACATACACTTTTTAGATTGTATTCTACATGAGAGAAAACTTTAATTTTCTTTTAAAAATTATTTATTTGAAGTTCAGGAGTCCAAATAATGTACCTGGTCTTTCATGTTGCCTATTATTTCTTTCTTTTTCTTCAATGATAAATGCAGTTTATTATTGGCAATACCACTGTTTATATGAATTTAAATACTTATTACATTTTTACACGCGTTTTGCATCTTAAATTCATCATTGCATCATTATTGATAATTTGGTAATTTATCTACAAGATATGTGGGAGTAGGAGGAACAGTGAACCTCTTTTTTTAAATGTACATGTTACAAACACATGAAAGAGTGAAAGTTTGTACTTTTTGCTGTAAAACATTCATTAATATTTTACCTTGACTAAGATACCTATAAAATTTTAATTTACACTTTTGCAGGTATACAAAACCTATTTTTTAGAAGAATGCACACTGGTTCACTGTTCCCCAAAAATGGGGTACAATGAACCACAACGTTGGGTACACTGAACCAATTCAATGATTAATAATGAAAAAAATATGTTCAAATTATCAAAACTAATTGGAAAGGAAAGAAACAACTTCTGCCATTTGATGTGCCCGTCATATAGTGGATTTCCTAAATGTATCTTTATTGAAGATTCATGCAGAGCTTTTATATCATCTTCTTCAGGATATCAGAAATGTCTTAAAATTTTGCGGCTCTTCTTGAAATAAGATATTTTGTAATCAACTTCTTCTCTTGTCTTTTCTAATTTTGCCAGAATAGAACATTTTCTTGTCCAGATCATTTGAAAAGTAACTAAAACAAAGTCACCTAACTTCAATTTTGTTCTAATAAATGCTAGGAAATATTCCTAGCCAGGATGGATAACCTTAACTTTATCTGCTGAGGACGCACTCTTTATTTTGATAACAGTCTTCCAAGTCTGAATCATCGCAAAATATTTTTTCTTAATTTGTTTCTTCTGCTCATTTTTCACTGTCTTCTTTCTCTATTATTCTAAACCCTTCTTTACTGAATCTGATAGGCAAATGTCCTCATGAGAATTGGAATTGGGGTGCATTGAATCAAGGCTCTCTCATTTCTAAATTTGTACCTTCATTCATTATAAAATCAGAATCTGCCTAACATTCTGTATGGTCAAATAAATTTCCCTCCACAACAACGAAAAATAAACCCAATGGTTCACAGTACCCTGTGGTTCACTGTACCCCCTGCTCCCCTATATCTACATACTATTTATATTTGTTTGTACTAAGATATCTACAAGAAGTTTTCAATAGACCATAAAATCAACAAGGGGCACAATAAATTATTCTATTGAGCGTAGCACAAATATTTATATTTAAAAAGAGTAAACCTAGAATAAGAAAAATCACTAAATTTTGAAAATAATAAACTGGAACACCCTACATGGGCTTCAATGTAATTATCTACATCCGGTTCTCAAAGGATTAATTTCCACAATCAGCAACACTTAAAAATTTAATTCTTCTTTCAGCATAAAAGCGTGGAATTATCACTAATTTGTTCAAGTTTTTCATGTGAAGAAATTTTGCAATCTCCCAGAGTCATTATATTTAAAATATAAAATGGAGGCGTATAAACATTTAGAGTGATGAAACAAACCATTCCTGCACCACTTGAAGTTTTCATAGACTACTTTTTGAATTATTTTTTGACAAAGAAACAAAATATTTGGTGGTAACCATGCATATTATCTCCTTCTATGTAAAGAACATGCTTTAAGTCCAAAAAAGCAAATTTTTCTGAAGAGAGAAAAAAAAAAAAATATTAATTGTAACTATTATAATAAGGATGTCAGAATTAAAGCATTGATCTAAATGGGATTTTGTTAGTATTATTTCAAGATGTTACAATTATTGTGAGTTATTTAATAAAAAATAGGCATTAGTTTTCTCATTTTCCTTTTATAATATTTTCCAAACATATGAGTATCCTAAATTGGCATGCAGATGTGGAGAGATTGTTGACAGATAAATGAGTCTGCTTCCTTCCCTTGTGCAGCTGTGCTTGGAATTAAAATAATGTTTTAAATCAATATTTGTTAAATTTTCTTATTACACACATATACAATTGACATATTATATAATCATTCATTTCTTTATTTTTGAGGGTGTCTTAAATTTTTAGTTAAACAGGAGTGATTTTTAAATACAGCCTATTTTAAAATGTCAGGTTATAAGAAAATAAAGAATATATGTAGGGTCAGACCTTAAGAAAGACAATCTACATTGTTTGTTTGGTAAAAAAAACGTATTTAATTAACTGGTTATTATGAAATACAAACCAACAAACAATATAACCAAACAATTTTTTAAACAAAATAAGGTTTCTAACTTCAATCACATGCAAAACACATCACAGAACTAATGATGTACCTACATCCCTTCCAAACAGCCCACACTACTTGAATTTTTTGAAGATGTACATTTCTTCATGTGTCAGTAAACACAAATTCTTCACTAAGAATAGTGATTTGTATACAAATCTATCTGGGCTAAAGAGAGAGAGAGTGAGTGAGAGAGAGAGAGAGAGAGAGAAAGACAGAGAGACAGAGACATAGAGACAGAGACAGAGAGAGACAGAGAGACAGAGATAGAGAGACAGCAGACAGAGACGAGACAGACAGAGACGGAGACAGACAGAGACGAGACAGACAGAGACGAGACAGACAGAGACGAGACAGACAGAGACGAGACAGACAGAGACGAGACAGACAGAGACGAGACAGACAGAGACGAGACAGACAGAGACGAGACAGACAGAGACGAGACAGACAGAGACGAGACAGACAGACGAGACAGACAGAGACGGAGACAGAAAGAGACTGAGAGAGACGGAGACAGAAAGAGACGGAGAGGAGGAGGGAGAAGGGAGAGAGAGAGAGAGAGAGAGAGAGAGAGAGAGAGAAAGAGAGAGAGAAGAATTATGTTATTAGGGGAATAATCACGCCTAGAATAACAGCAAATGGTACATGAAACTTTAGAATATCGTAACTAGAGTGAGTTAATGTCAAGTTACACATGTTCAACACACCCATGCACACATGCGCGTATATGCACTTGCACATTTAGTATGTGTAAACACTGTACCTGTAGAATCCAATGTAGCACCAGTACAGGGAGACAAGCTTGGTAAACTTGGAGAGAGAGAAATGGATAAAGGACTAGTAGGTGCTGGACCCCACTGAGAAGTAGTAGGAATATGGATATGAGGTTCTTTTTGGATAGCAAGATTGGATTGAGGTGAACAGTAACTTTTTTTCATCTTGGCAGAATCTCCTTCAGCTTCAGACATTTCACTTTCCGAAGCTGGTTCCCATTTGACGGCCTTAAAATGAGTGAATTTTTTGGGTTTGAATTGCGGCACTTTCGTTGATACTGGAGTAATTCTTGTTTCTGTTGCTTTGCTGGTGATATTTTCATTCCCTTTAGTGTTTTTTTCGTGAATTACAGGAACTTCTATGTCTCCTGTCTGTTTTCGATCAATTTGCGGATATTTGGATGTGCTTCCTTCTTGCTTCTTTCCTTCATTAGGCAAGACTATGCCAAATTCATATCCAAAATCATACTTAAAATAAATAAGTCCAGTGTCTGGATCAATGTGCTTGGTTCCTGTTTTTATCCATGATAATTAATAAACGGGACATAGAAACAAAAGGAACAAATTACACACAACGCAAAGACTCATCTTAATACTTAAAATAGTGTTATTCAATAAATGTAATAAATTGATGCTTAAAATTAGAACCACAAAATAAATCATACCATATTCCGAGACTCTTGACTCCTCTCGATAAGCTTGTGGATCATCTAAAACTTTTTCAGATTCAGTATCTTTAGAATTTTCTTGTTTTGATATTATTTTCTCAGGTTGTGCCTTTTGCCTTGAATTGCCTACATCTGTCATAATATCGGTCGCAAACTGCTGAGCTTTAGACCTAAATGTATTGGTCATGTCACTCATATGTTTTGAAGACACATCTATAAAAAAATGAAATAAAATTCTAAATAGAGATGAACGCAGATGAAACATAAAATATTAGGAACATACTTACATGAAGCAACTGATGCTACATTTCCAGCGAAACAAAATTCTGGAGGTTCTCCCGGCTGCAATTGAATATCTTGTTGCCGTTTTACTTCCATGCCAATAGGTTGAGATTCTCGATTTTGTTCACTCTTGTAAGTTCTCATTTTTTGTATGCTACTGACGTTCTTTTTCTGAACTTCGCTCTTTTGAATAGATACAGCCTGAGTAGTGTTAGTTGTAGCTGCCAAATTGGATTCTGCTGAGACAGGTGGGGGATGAGAAGAGGAAATCTCTATTGGTTCTCTAGTAGAATGTGTAATTTGTGGTGGCCTCACTTTCCTGTAATGAGGTTCCTCTGTATCACTGTTCCCAGGAGTCCACTTAGGTTTTATTTTCACTGCCTCCAGATCACTTTCATATTCACTCTCGTAAAAGTCTCCTGGGACAAACTTTTTCGGGACAGTAGGAACAGGGCGTTTTGTTCTGTGTTTTCCGAGATCAGTTTTGAAAGGAAAAGTTTCAGATTGATGATCAGATTCTTCCCTTTCCTTTTCTCCAAACCTAATCACCTGTGTGGTTTGCTGAACATTAACTACGCGATGCATATGTTCTGTAGATTCTGAAATATTCATTATTTTTGACGTTTCAATTTGAGTTGTTTTCTCAAAGGGAGCAATGTTTATCTTTGTCTTCGGAGGAGGTGGAGCATATCCCATTTCCGGTGATGGCCCAGGCTTCAAGGCTTCCAATTCTTTTGATTTTAAATCAGGCGTAGCTATTATAGGAGGAACCGTTTTCGGTGTGATGGGTTTGGGTTTAAACACTTTTTGATGATGCCCGGAAGATTTCCGAATAACATCCGTTTTACAACTTTGGGATGGTTTTTCTATGGGTTCAAATTTGGGTCTTGGTGGAGCTCGAAACTCAGGGGGGTTGTCAAATTCTGTGGGAGGAGTAGGCGTTCTAGCAGTAAACATAGGAGACTGAGAAAATCCCTTTTGTGCTAAGAGTGGATGGACAGGCTTGTATTTCGGTTCATCTGCATCTGAATCACCAGGTTTCCATTTGGCAGGAATGCGGGATTCATAATCACTCTCATAATCACTTTCACGAAATTCTCCTTTAACAAATTTTGAGGGACTGGGAAGCGAGTGACGTACATTTTGTTTCACTGGGGGGCCTAGAGGAACTGGTTTAACTGGAACAGGTTTAATGTCTCTTTTCTCTTTTTGTACTTCGGAAGTAAATGTTGATATTATTTCCTGAAATTTAAAAACAGATTGTCAAAAAATAAGAATTTTTAAACACACTTATTGAAATAATTATCTAATATCATTCATAAACCACCACAGAAAAATGTTTTATATTACATAATATTTTTTCCTGTTTGGGGTTAATAAATTTGGCTCTGGCTTTCATTTGGCTCTGAAGGCGCGTCAACTTCATTGGTCGGTTGCCCCCTTGTTAAATTATTTTTAAAACATTTTATGAACAGAGTTCAATATTACAAATGACTACATGAAATACAATGTATTAAAAACAATACATCCCACATTCATAGAGATTCGTGTAAAATAGTAAATTTAAAAATCATTAAAATAAGGATGTAGAGTTTGGGGTGAAACATGGTTCTCTCTCCAATCACGTGGTATAATCCGGTGCCCGGTGAAGAGGTTTGACACCGAGGGCTAAACGTTGCCAAGTAACATTCGTCAGTAGTGAAGCGTAATCATGCTTTCTGGGTACGGTCCCATCAATCTATATGCAATTTGAGCTATACACAGTGAACTAAAGTTAATATCGCACCTATCCCAAATTGGGACAGCTTAATTCTTCTGAATTTCTGAAGCTCTGGCTCTTTCCATCATAATAAAGAAAAGTAACTGGGTATTCTAATATATCCCCGCCAATACTAGGACCTCTGAATGTCGTGACGTAGATATTCCGGTAACTTGAAGCGAATGCCCTCTGGATAGTCGGCAGTTGATCACTTACGCCAGTTCTCCTGTCCGTTATAATTGATGAAACATTTCATTCACTGCCCGCGAAAAACATTTAGATAGTAATCGAATCAGTGAACAAGAGGATTTTTGTAGGAATTACCAATTGATTCATTTCTTTCACACTCTAGTTTTTTCACTGACCTGTGCCCTTTGTACATAATTTTAAATTGAATTGTGAACATTACAAAATATTTACTTTTGACTACGAACAAACTTCGATATACACATTATCTATAAGGCATTATTATTCAAAAATGAGTCAAAAGAATTCAAGAGAACAGTTCTGATTACTCACTGCTAACGATACCCTGTTTTTTCTGACACCTCTTTCGGTGTCTCACGTACTAACATGATGTTGGTCATTCCGATAAATCGGATTGATTTATGTACCGTAGTTTTTGGGCATGTTTCTTTGCTGGTCATAGGCCTCAAACGATCTCGATTAACCCCGAAACGCCACCCTTTAGTAACCGAAACCACTCGCATAACTACGCATCATGAAGACTGTAAGGTAAGGGACCCACGAGCGTTATATTGACGCGCATTACGTACGGTACGTCAGCGCAACGCTCGTGTGCAGGGCCCTGGAGATACAACTTCGATGTTGGAGGCATGGTGGGGGATATGTAGTACGTAAAACGTCGGCAGCTCATCGGCACAACTGAACGCCAGCGACATCAAGTACAAGTGAATAATCTCGACTTTTTTCGGCCAATAGGTATGTCCAGAATGACGTCTCTTCGTTTGGCAGGAAAGTATTGGGTGGCAATAAATGTAACTTCATTATCTTTGCACGTCTTCTAGAATTTAGTGGGAAATATAGTTATTCAAATTCTCTCTCTCCATGTCGCGGCAGGAAGCATTGTTCCTTCACGAAAGACATGACGAGGGATAAGAGCCCAAATCTATAGCACATTTATTCTTGGAAATAGACTTCATTACATCGGAGCGAATATTTTGTTAATAATCCTTGCAAAAACAAAAAAATAAAACGCTCATTTCTTCTATATTCAAAATTCAATGTCTTTAAAGTCACCGTCTCCACGGTGGCTTTATGATACAGTTTTCCGCGTCTTTCTCTGTCGTACCGCTAGGTGTTGCATGATCGCGACCGTATCAAGCAGTGCTGCGGATGAAGCGACTCTAGCGGCACGACCGAGAAAGACACGAAAACCGTGCCATAATGCCACCGTGGAGACGGGCCTTGAGAGGCAGAGTTATAAAAACCGCATTATACTATCCTTTTGTAGTTTGTAGTTATTACATCCGTAGATGCTAGAAACGCAAACCCTTCCAGCCATTTATACGAAAAGGAACTTTTCAAAAATAAAAAGAGAAAACTAACAATCATTAAAAACCCACCGACAACGTATACACTCTCACACTTGCTTATTAATAACGATTCTGCCCTGCTCGCACTCGCCAATCCAGCTGAGCTCTATAGTTTACACATCGAACAGCCGGAGTATCACTGTCACCAAACAATTCAGTGATTGTCGCCAAAATTTTCGAAGAGTCTCCATAATTATCTTCTACACTATTTGTTCATAAAGACGGGCATAAACGTACTTGACCAACAACATCTACACTTTAGTGTGCGTGTGTAGATGGCGTTGATTTAACACATGAGCTAGGTTGCCAATGGCCAAAAATGCCTTAAAAGTTTCTTCCATTGACGGCGTGATGTCGCTGATGTTCCGGTGTGCCGATACTCTCACCACCACCTTACAGTTTTCATGCTTAGTATATTTGCGTCTCGTAGGCACATGTGTTGCCCAAAAAATATTTTATTTAATTGTTTTTGTTTCATTTCTTCAAAGAATATTCACATTGGCTGGCGTTTTACCTAGTCCAATATCCAGCGTTAAATCCAACGTTAAAAAACAAATTCTTGCTAACATTTCTGTTTCTGGGTAGAATCTGCGAATATAACTGAATGAACTAATACGAACTAAAATGAACTAAATGGGAGTTAAGGTAAATTTTTTGTTACTGGCATTTTTCTTTCGTAAAATTTAACATATTAACAACAGGTGTAGCAATAATGGCCATGACACTGTTTCTACGAATACGTTTAGCTAAGAGCACGCACATGTTAATATTAAAGTTGCATCTGGCAAAACGGATGCAATCAAAGATGGGTGAAAACTAATTTCTTATTAGTGGCAGTCTCAACACTATGTTTTGTTAATAAAAGGAAATTAAATACCAAATAATAAGTTATTAAATTACTGCAAATCATGCATTTTATTTGTAGATGAAATTTTCAAACTTCTTAAGTGACTAATAAATTCATTTGTACTATCTACATATTCCTTACATACTTACGCAAGATACTTGATAAAAATATACATTAGTAAAACATGCACACTAGTATGAATACATGTGCACGCATGTGATAAGTTTTATTATTTATGAAATAAAGAATGAAATTCCCAAGTATTCTAAGCGCCAACATTTTCGAAAATAAGACTTTTATTCACATATTATGCGCTATGTTATTGTTAATCTTACTGGAATTTAAATTGACGTCAAAGCGTTAGTGTAAACTCCAGTAGAATTGGTATCCCAAAAGGTGTTAAGCGCTAAATGACTGAAATAGAAATAATTGTTTCCCGTGTCAGTGGTAATTTCAGCTTGGTGCTGAGTTTACTGAAGCCACCTCGTACAAGTGAAACGACCTTTCTTTGTCACATCATGAATTTTAATTCAAAGTCTACATAAAGAAAATCCCCAGATTTCGGGGTATGTGAACTACATGTCTAGTTTTTGAAGCAGGTTATTACACTCATTTTTTTCGCAACGGCGTAAACGAGTTGTGGAGTCATATGAGCTAAATGATCTTGACGAAGTGATTACACCAAAACAAAACAAAAAAGAGTAATACTCATGGAAAAAAATAATTCCTTAGATTTCACATCTACTGCGGAATCCTTAGTTTCAACCAACAAAATTGCCATTACAAAAGCCCCCTCCTTTCTGGTATATGCAATATAAATTGGAAAAATCTAAATGAAAAAAGCCTATGATATACTCATTGCAAAGTTGTAAGAAAGGACAATCAATCAGAAAATTAAAATGTCTGCCCTGCCACGCCGAAATATTGCAATGGCAGCAACGTATGTTTATTATTTTTAAGAAGGAAATGGTTTGCCGTGTGATGCTGAAATGCAACTTGATATTTTTCAATGATAGATAAAGTAATCTGTAAGATGTAGGTAACATGCAAACTTTTGCAGCCGAAACAAATTAGAAGCTTCTCTACGAGGGGAATTCAATAATTAAAGAGACAAATTGGTCTGAAGAAATAAACGTTTATTTTTACAAAACAGGACTTTTCCTACTTTTCAATATAATCCATACCAACATTTGTATTGTCCCAACGGTTACCAGCTCTTTTATACCGGCTGCAAAAAACTCTATCTTGGTGTTTGAACCAATTCCCCACAATTTTTGTTACATCTCGTTATCCTAAAACGTCTTACGACGTAATGCCTGTCTTTTTCAGTGGACCAAACAAGTAGAAATCAGACTGTGCTAAATCGGGGCTGCGAGGGGGATAAGGCAATACCTCCCAACTCATTTTGTCGATGGTTCACAGCTTTGTTGAGCAGTGTGAGGACGTGCGTTGTCATGCTGGAGAATCACACCTCTCCACGTTTCTTTTTCTTGTTTGGCTTCACCTTGTTCAAAAGCATATCTGAGAATTATTGTTCGCTGTTCATCGAGATAGTCACAAAGAAACGCACACACAGCACCCCCATATACCGTCAACATTAATTTTTCCTTTTCTTGCGGCTAGAACGGTGTTCGTCAGTCACCGAGTCTCGACCAGTTTTGAATTTTTCTACTCACTTGTAAAAATTCCCGCGTTTCATAAAACTTTCACCATACACTTTAGTCATTCTAGAGTATATATTAGCTGTTTTTCACATTCAAGTTAAAAACGAATTACAGAACGTTGTTCAACCAATGTCGAATTTTCAAGTCAACACGCTAACGTTCAACTTAATTTTGAGATTATGAACCCAACAATGCTGATCATCCAGATAATCATGTCTCATACCAGTAATGCCAACTTAAAGTCCTAAAATTAGCAACCTTGTACTATGAACTTGTACTATGATTTTTTCTCCAGACTAATTTGTCTCTTTAATTATTGAATGTCTCGTGGCTCGTTAACCATTGAATGCCTAAGCTCTCGTGGCTCAAGAACAAAGCCGTTCGCCTTTCACCAAGGAGGTCCGGGTTCGATTCCCGGACAATCTCAGGTGAACAAAACCAGTTTAGCTGCTTCACAACGGCTAGTCCAACCCCTGTGAACCCTACCTCTATCCTAATTCCTTCCCAATTCTGGGTAGTGACGCAGGAGCGTGCAAGAGAGAGGTGCGTAAGCGGAGATGCTACCTGGCGGTCCTCTTGACGACTAACGGACTACGTAATGATGGATTACTCCCAAAGTCATTGACTATAAAAAAAAAAAAACAGTAACGGAGGATTACTCCTAGGCGCTCAACGCCCAATGGGGGTTATGAGACTCGTTGCGTCATGACGAAGGCGCAACAAATTAAAAAATAATGACCTACGTACAAACTAATATCATGATTAGTTCAATTGGTGCTTACTGCGAGGCATTGTTGTCTCCTGCTCACTGTTCGCCTTTGAGACCGAACTGAGATGGAAGAATTGAACTTTAAAAACTGAAGTTTTAAGCTTCAAATATATGTGGAAAATGGAATTTTTTCTTATTTTTTTTAGTAATTTCCCATTTCCCGTGGAAGCTAAAACTTGGCGTATGAACCACATGTGACTCTCTATTACCAGTGAAAAATATCAGGCCAGTTTCGCGCCATGACACGATAGACATGACACGCCTTGCAAGTTGGATTCCAGAAGAGATGCAAATCAAGAATGTTGTAAATTGAACTACATTTGATACAGAAAAGTGTGATAATACGATATTGTTTATTGTCCGTTTTGCTGTGATTTAAGCTTTAATAATAATTTGCATGAAATAATTTCATTAGGTCTGTAACTTAACACCTTTGGGAGGAACACATATTCTGTGCATTTGCATTTTTTAAAATTTCAAATATAATTAATAATATATTACTTGTGTATGTCAATGGTATTTTTATACAATAAATATAATAAATAGTCCAATAAAAATTCTTTCGTTTGAAATTGTAACTTTTACAACAATACCTGGCACTCTCTTTCAAAAGACATTGAAAATAAAATGTTGGCGCATGACACCTTTGAGAATTCCTGTTTTAAAATGTAAAATATAAAGTTATTGTTCACACAGGATATTTATAACATCACACCTTCTTAGATTTTGTAGATCCTGTTGAGGACATTCCTTTCTGTTCATGTTTATTCTCTAAATGTTTATGATGAGGTTTTGCAGATTGAAATTTGGAGGTTTAGTTTTTGTTTTGTGCACCTGATGATGTTCATGCTGTTGCGTCTGTTGAGATTGAGGATGTGGCTGTGTAATTATTTTTGTTTCGACTGAGATTTGTGTGAGGTGCTGTCACATGAGAACTCTGCTGTAGCGTTTTCCCAGTGATCAGTGTGGTTTTTTCCACTGTTGACTTAAACGATTCTTCATGCTTTATGGTCGACTTGTGATGGACAGATTTAAATTGTCTGGGTTCATCAGTATCTGCCATATAACCACTTTCAGGAAGTTCACCTTTGGAAGTTTTTGTTTTCGATTTTGATGAATCTAATTTGTACTTTGGAGGAGAAAGTCTTTCAGTCTTTACAATTTGATGCTGTGACTCTTGAGCTTTAGGCAATACAATGGCCTGCACATATTCAGGAGGAGAACCTGGTTTCAGGACCACAGGTAAATCCTTTTCAGAAGTTTCACTTGTTTGTTGCCTTTTTACTTTGTCAGTCTTTGACAGTGCGTAAGTCTTGGGCGGACACGCAGAGACAGTCTTTTTACTTGATGTTGATTTTATTTCCTTGGTAACATGTAAAGTTTTGTCAATTACTGGCCTAGGTATCCCATCAGATTGAAGTGGTTTTTCAAAAGAAGAAGGAGGTAATGGTGCAGGTTCTGTTGACTTCGGTCTTTTTGAGTGAGTAAATAATGGTGGCTTAACTCGGCGATATGTTAATTCTTCTGTGTCACTTTCATATGGTCTCCATTTAGGAGGAATATGAGATTCGAAGTCACTTTCATAATCGCTCCCCATAAATTCGCCTTTAATAAATTTCGAAGGCTTTGGTGGCGGAGGACACGGTGCAGGTCTGTGCTTTGCAGGAGCTTCTGGTTGGAAAGGAAAAGGTTCCAAATTTAATAATTGGAATGGTTGTTTTTGTAATGGTAACGTTTTGCTCTTTTCTTTTTTTTCTTCACAAGGCTTTTCTTCGCGTTTTGTGATATCTTTAAGAGTCTCCGAAGCAATTATATGTTTCTCTTTTTGGTATGGCACAGAATCAACACATGATAAGGATTTAGCCTGAAAACTTTCATTTAAAGCCACTGGTTGAATTTTTTTCTCCTCGTATTGATTTATGATACACTTGTCCGCTGTAGAAGATAAATCATTAGTTGTAACTTGCGATTGCTGAACTAATTTTGATACTTCAGTTTTTTCTTCTTTTATCTCTGTATTTCTGAATATTTCTGTAGTCTGGATTTCCTGATTTATTGTTGCAGCGGAGTGTATAACACTTGCATTTGCAATATAATGTACAACAGGAGCGTGTTGGCTTGTAGGAATAACTGCATTCACTACTGGTGCATCAGAGCCAGAATCACTTGTTAAAAGTGAAGTAGGAGGAAGATTCTTGCCATGGGAAAAAGTAGGAGATACTTGTTGCACTTCACGATTGATTAATTTTGCTTCAGAATTTTGAAAAATATTTGGTTCTGGAGGAGGAATTGAGACACTCTTTGAAATCTCTTGAGCAGCTGATTTATGAGACATGATTACTGTTTCTTCTTCTTTTTGATCCACAACAGACTCAACGGTAAACTGCATTTTTTCTGAAGTAGCTTTGGTAGTCCATGGGATGATTGGTTTATTCTCTGAATGCTGTATGGGAGGCCAAATCTTTTTAAGACTAGAGTCTGGATGTTTATGTGCCCAGAGTTTATCCATTGCCAAACCTTCTACTGATGGTTTTGGAGATACAACACTATCTAAAGGTTTTTGATCCACAGAAGGTTTTGGAATTGTTATCTCTAGTTCTCGTGTCATTTGAGGAGTCCATAACTTTTCCATAGCAAGACCTTCAGCTGAAGGTTTAGGAGATACACTCCTAACAATCTCTGAATTTTCAATTGAAGACGAAGATGTATGAACAATAAACTCGGATTTGGATTCAAACGGCTTCGACCTTCACTAGATGTATTTGGTGGAAATGACTGGAAGAGCTTGGAGGAAATTGGTTGAATTGGGATCTGTTCTTCGCTAACAGCTTCTGATATAGATCTTGAATTAAATGCCTGGACAGCAGCTTTTACAAGTGACATTGGTTGGCTGGGAGGTATTGGTGTATCTGTTGGTTCACATACAGAGGTGTGAGATTCCATTTGTGAAAATTCTGGGGTCTCTGACTTAATTCCTTTGAATTCTGTAGATGTAGGTTCGACATATATTGGCTCAGGTTCAGGAAATACAACTGGTACAAGAATTGGTTCAGGTACTACCGATAATTGTTTAAGGGATTCTGTTGATTTTGATGAAGTAAATGTTAGAGAGTCCATGTATGATTGTTTGGTGATTATGGCCTCTTTGGGTAGTTCTGGAGTGTTAGAAAGGTTGCTCTTTGAAAGGAATGTACCATCACCAGTTACTGGAAAAACTACATTTTCTATGGTATTTGACGGAGTAGCTTCTTTTTTAATAATATTTTCTTTTGTAATAGCAGACGTAAACACTATGTTATCAGCTGATGTTTGATTTTGCAACTCTTCCAAGACTGAAGAATGAAGAACATTTGCTGATTCAGTTGGTACTCCAATGGGGGAAATACCTTGATGCATTGGTATTTCTTCTGAAGATTTAGTTTGAGTTGAAGCATCACCTGTTGATTTACTTTTTATTTCTGATTTAGAAAGGTTATCAATTTCAAGAAGAGGCTCATGTCGAACACAAAATTCCTCAACAAAGAAATCTGATGATTGTAATTGGTGTTGATGTACAATCTGTTGTTCGTACTGCATATTAGTATTCTGGTTGGAGTGAAACTCTGATGTTGTTGATTCAGTGTAGGGTATTAATTTTATTTCAGTAGGAATGCTAGAATAATACATGGTTTCATGTGGTGGTTCTTCTTTTCTTGTGTTCAAACTATCAGTAAATCTTGGTACCTCTTGGCTTGGTAATTTTATTGGCTTTTTAATCGGTTTAGCATTTTCTTCTTCGAATTCCTTTATTTTATTTATGAAAAATTCATAAGCTTGTTTCTTACTTACTGATGCAGTTTCAACACCAGTATCTTCTGAACTTTGTACTGTATCTATATGGTGAATATGAGGCTCATCATTTAGTACTTCAATAGGTTTAACTACATTTTCCTGATGCTCTTGATTTTCATTTTTTATTTCTATGTATTCAGCTTTGAATTCTGGTTGCTCCATTGAAGGAGAAACTGATTTATACTCAAATATAGACGTTTCTGTTTTCATAGAATTATTTTCAATGGATGTGGGTTCTAATTCCAAATTAATAAGAATTTCCTTTACAGTAGTTTGATCTGATAATGATGTTTCAGCATTTGCATCTCCTTTCAGAGGGCTTACATCTTCTGTAGTGGACTGATTTTCCACTTCTTTCTCCATTTGTTTTACAGGTGAAGTAGGTAGAAAAGGTGATGAAATTTTTCTTTCAACAACTTCATCAATGTGTAATTCTGTTTTAAATTCTTGAGTCAATGGAACAGGAAGTGCTGGTGCAAAATCTAATGTTTTGTTTTCTTTTTCTTCTTCAGTAAGAACTGTGTGTTCTTTTGGAATTTCATAATGTGCATCAGGTTTGAAAGATATTGGAGAGGGTGTGTGCTCTAACTTGATAGATGTTTGTTTCTCTGTTTTTGTTGTTTCTGAAATGA
This sequence comes from Teleogryllus oceanicus, assembly GCA_964035755.1. Classification (NCBI taxonomy): domain Eukaryota; kingdom Metazoa; phylum Arthropoda; class Insecta; order Orthoptera; family Gryllidae; genus Teleogryllus; species Teleogryllus oceanicus. Next base: position 201,019,690 of record CAXIVR010000001.1, on the reverse strand, counting down.
TTCTTTTCTCAGATATGAAAGAAGTATTTGTGAAATTTGAATGCATTTCAGATACTGTCGTAACTGGAGGGTGCTGAACTTCTGTAGCAGCTTCAGACACAGGAATTTGTGGTTGGATCAGTTTCTACACCATTTTAAGAATAAAATAGCAATTAGATACATGTTTAATCGAAGAAAATAAATATTTCATAAACTAAATTGATTTATGAAGAAAATGATTTTCAAATAAAAACAATTCAAAAATTACACAGAACAAAAAGCTGAGAGTTGTGAAGTTAAACATTTTCTGCAGAAATGAAAGATATAATACATTTTATATATTTTTTGTGTATTTACCATTTGCTTTTGCTTACATACTCATAAAACTACTGCTTAAAAGTATTTAATTCTAAACTTCTATTATTCAAAAATTTATATTTACGGTATTTTCAATAAGTTCTCTTTATTTAGTAGTTATGACTAGACTGTAATAAACAAAGTTAATATTTCTTATTTCACCTATATTCCTTCAAAATATATAATGAAGTTAATATTTCATTTAATAATATTCTATATAATCTCATTGATTTCCTGAATATTCATTTAGATGCTTTTGTCCTAACAAGAGAGAAAGTGCATTGCAATAAAAATAAGATTGTGAAACATACCTCTATTTCTGACTCTTTTGTGTCTTCTTTTATGACTTTTATTATTGTTTCAGTCTGAGATTCTTGTTTGTTCACAAAAATATCTGCCATACTTGAAGCTTCACCTTTGGAATTTACTGCTTTCACCAAGTACTGACCAGAGTAATCAAGCGATACTACAGAGAAAAATAGAAGCATAAATCAGATATAGTATGTAATTTCTACAAATCCACAAATAGGAATACATATTGTGATGCTGCATGGGGAATGTAGTGATCAAGTATAAAAAATTAAAAACCATCACTAAAATTGTATCTAGGATGGGTTTAGTAAGAAATCTTATTCTATGATTTTAATACATAATTTCTTCAAATAGCATGAACTTTGAGAAGAAAAACAAGAAAAATAGCCCAACATGAACAAAAATTCAGATATGGACACAGTAGTGTCACCTATGACTGAAGAATGAACTGGAGAAACGTTTTACAGCAATATTTTTGTTACTGTAAGAGTTTCTACATTCAACAATTATTCAACATATTTACATTAAGTAAAGCTTTTTTTGAGTCCCACATTTGGAAAAGAGGTAAGACATGTTTATTTGCATTGACAATGATCCCAGAGTTTAAAATAAGGTGAAGAATGATAATCTGATTTTTAATGCTTGTAACTCTATTTTTTATCTTCTAAATTTTTGTTAGTCTTTTTTAACTTTTATAACTATAAAGAATATAAGTAAAATTATTATTGTGGTTAAATACTTAAACTGTCAGAAAACATTAACCTCCCATTTTTGCCTAAATATTAATCTATTTGCCAGTATCAGAGAACATCCTGAAGCTCACTTAAGAAAGAACACCCACTTCAACCAATAATAAATTTGAACTGGTGTAAAGACTGGCAGAGACATTCTCCTACTAGTTAGTTACCTATTATCTTTAGTCTGAGGTAGCTTTTCGTTTCCCAGCTGCTCTCTGTCAGCACTTAAAAGAGCTACCAGGGCCTCTTGCAGTACTACCACTTCTCTAGGGGATTTCCCAATGAAGAGCATCTTTGCTCTTCCTGAACATCACACAGGCCTATCGCGGTTCTACTTGTTTTCCCACGGTATACCTTGGCCCTATCTCAGAGTTTGTATCACTGCTCTGAGTGTGGGATCTAGTTCCTCAATTATACACACAGATTGTACACAGTTGCCTGTCAGGATAAGAGATTATGGAAGGGTAGGGGTGTATGGTGGATTATTCACAAATGCAATAATTTAAAAAAAATGGCATGCAATAAAAATATTAATAATGGGAAATATATCTTTAAAAATGTTGTTATGCCACTTGACAAGTGCAGTTAGGTCTATTCGTACAGTAAGTTTAAAGATAAAACTTGGGGCCATTTTTTAGTAAATCTTGTTTTAAAATTGCCCATTTTTTACAAAGAAATTACTAATTTTTTTAAGTACATGACATTAATTAAGCAACTAAATTTGAAGAACATATTTAATTTAGAAAAGAATCTATTTCTTCAAAAATGTTGCTGTGATACGGTCGAAAAAAATTGAAACTTTCCAATTTCCAAAAATTCAGAGGTAACAATGAAAATTGAATCTGTGCCATCTTTATCAGTGTGCTTCACTTTATTTTGACATTAAATTTAAAAAATGGAACCGTTTTTTAGAGAAGTTTGAAAATGCCCCCGAAAATCATGTACAGTACCTCCAAAGTTTAATAAATTCGTTTCAAATTCGCAGGGCGTCGAGTCAGGCCAAATTAATCAAGGAGTTTTCATTTTGGGGAAAAAATCATGTAATTTGTTTAGGTGCTAGTATTGTTCACAGATGTACAGACAGACAGACGTTTTGAAAGAATAACACTCACTTTTTTGGTACAGGGGGCCCCTAAAAGTGTTTTTCCCATCATCAATTTTCCACAGCATTACATAAATTTCTCTACAGTAATATATTAATCCATATACATGTACATATTCGAGAAAGTAAACACTGATGCATGACATCATGAACATTTGTGAACCAAACGGTCAAATTATCCAGGATTATGTTTCCGTTTTCTATATGAGAATATTGGTGTGTAAATAGGAAGGTATCTAGTACAGAATTGAGGAAGATATTTTATAAAGTGCATCTATTCAATTTAATACAATTGCAAGAGATGCCAACTCTACTTGCCTTTTTCAATTATCAATGAATAGCAATTTCCTTGTACTTTTGTCCTAAAAGCACAGTCAGGTACATCACTCAAAATTTGTTGACCATTTTTGTACCATGTGACCACAGGATCGGGAATTCCTGTTATTTCAACTTCCAAAACTACTCTTTCCCCCTCTTTAACTGACCGAGCTTGAAGTCGTCTGCCAAATATTGGTGGTAGAAACGTTTCTGAAAAATTCAATCCAACATTAAAATCAGATAATTCAAAAGTAGTGGTGATGATCTTAATTATACTTACTTTTTACTACTACGTCAGCAGTGCTACTTGCACTTCCAATGTCGTTGACAGCTTTGCATGTATATTTACCAGCATCTTGAACTGTTGCATCATTAAGAATGACTTCCACTCTATTGTGATCATAATTAATATGGAGTTTCCCCTCCAATGAAATTAATTCTTGGTTGTTTTTAGTCCAAGATATTGTCGGAGGAGGATATCCTGAAATCAGTGAGGTCTCTAATGTCACTTGATTCATTGTTCTGAACTGAAAATAACTATTCCTATGAACACAGTACATAACGACAGCCTTTTTTTCAGTTGTGTTCACCCAAGGCGGTTATGATATTATTGGAAGAAAATTCAAGCATCCCTTGTATCACTGGTGCAGCCTCAAGAGTTCCATTATTTTCACTATGAGAGTTTAGCTCTGATAAGGAGGTGAAATGAGTTACTGGTATAAGTTTGTTGCTTTCAACAAAATAATAGAGAAATGGGCACCCCCTGACCTCAATAACTACCCTTCTCCTACTGCAAGTAGTTTCCCCATTTCTCTTAATTTATTTTAAATTTTTTATTTTTTCAGAACCTCATTCAAATAACCCTCTCACAAAGTGTTCCATTCAGTAGATCTTCTGCACACTTGATGGATGCAAGTAAACCTCTGGGCATGCAAGCACCTGATTCCCATTGACAATGTGGAAACAGTAGAGATGTCAACTAATAGACCCCTGTACCGCCTAATCACAGGCCTCAGACTAAGAGAAACATGCGCAAACTTCCAGCTGCCAATGAGTGGCAGTGGCTGGCAGCGACCCTTCCCCCCCTCCCTAGTCAGAACTAGACCACAAAACTTTGTAATGCACCTAATAAGAGATATTACAAATATTGAACTTATGCATGCTAATACTGAGATTATCCCTATTCGATGCAGACAGATTAGCTTTGTATGGTCACAGCTTTATCCTTCAAGGTCATCAGGGTATGGAGGCAATTACTCATAGATCTGTTTCACTGTCATTCTGAAGAGACTTCAACAACTGATACGTTCACTCTGCCTTATTGCCAAACAGTATCAATACAAAAAAAAAAATATAAACAAGAAAAATACTGAGCTGTTCTCACCATCAATAATGCCTTCTAATATCACTTGGGCACCTTCATCAACAATTCTTCCATTAAGTGGTGAAATAAAACGGGGTGCTACTGATTTTCGTACATGTTTTGGAGAAGCGGTAGGAGTTGAGTAACTTGATGGTGAACTATCTTGAGATTCTTCTTTATTAATAGCTGTTACAAATGACTGGTGTTCAGAATCAGAACTTTCATTAGTTTTCCGTTGCACTTCTTTAAATTTCTGAATTTGAACCTGTCATAATCATAATAAAACCATTAATTTATTGTTTAATGCACTCTTAGACCTTACATCAGGTAATTAAATTTTAATTATCGTATTATTATTAAAATATGTACTTGAACAGGAGACTTCTGCTCGATCCTCTGGAGAGTTTGTTCAGAACGAGATGTAATGTGTTTCCCTTCTTCTCTTATCACAGTAGTTGATAATGACTGACTCTCTAACACTTGACTACTAAATATTGATTGTTTAACCAAAATCTCTTTCTGAGATGATTCTATATTTTCTGCAGTATGCATTTGACTTGATATTGGTGGTTCTGAAAAAAAGAAAAATATGTCATTATTTTTTCCTCCTCAAATACATTTACATTCATACTATTATAAAAATCGAAAGCCTCTTTGATTTATTCTGATTACTTTGCCAAAGATTATTTTAATACTTAATTATTCAAATCCCCTTTTGAAAAATCTACAACCATAACAGAATTAAGATGTTGAAATGAAATAATAGGATGATAGTAAATGAGAAAACACTCTTATCAAATACTCAGAAATAAATAAAAACAATAACTAGAACTACATCAAATACACTTTTTCATGTTATTTGGAAATAACGTAATATTATAATACTGGTTGAACTCTCAAAACTGTTTCCAACCCGCAAAAATATTTGGCAGGTCTGGGGCGAGAACAAAGGTACTTTTTAATCTACTGAAGTAATATCTCTGAAGCCAGGGTAAAAGTACTTGTATAAACGATCCGGTTTACATGTCAGAAAAAAAGACGTCAACGAAATCGGACCTTCACAATTTTTATGAGTGAACTTAAATATATTCAAGAAAAATATTCAAAGAAAAGAATTGCGAACATTATTGAGAAAATTTTGAAAATGTTTCGAACTGGACGAAAAACCTCGAGACGGGGGTCATTGACCCGGAGGCTACAGTACAATACTTGTTACAGGTTGTTTAGATTTGTACAGTCCAAATGGTAAATAATACATTAAATATCGCTGTTAAAATTAATGTTACTTTCCTTGTGATGCTCAGTTTAGTCTCTAATTATATAGAAACACTTATGCCACAGAAACGATTTCACTTGGGATTTAAACTTTTCTATCGAATTTAATCGTTTAATGTCATCTGGCAAAGTGTTGTAAAATAATGTACATGTATTGTATGTAAGTTTTTTGTTATGACCTATTGATATTGTCACATGTTGGAGTCTTTTTGAGAAAAATGTTATAAGAATGGTCCAATTACAAAAAAAAAATAGAACATTATTTCTAATTTATCCATCAATATGGATTTCAACAATAATTCTCTGGTAACCACTGAGTTTAAAATATTATAAATTGTCTTTTTCAATCAAAAATTACACAAACATTGCTTTTAAAAAGCTTATACATTGCTTTTTTTAAACAGAAAACCTAATATTTAGAACAAAGTTCATTAATGAAAAATCTCTAGCACCAATATTGTTCTTTTGCAAAGTTCATTTATGCAATTTTCAAAAATACAGAAAATTTGCCATATGTGTGGTATGCACCATTTTTATACTCCAATGTGTACTTCGACCTATTCGAGAAAAAAATTGAAGGAAAAATTTGGAACAATTTTTGAGAAAATATAGTTTAAAAATGGCCTATTTTCCACACAAAATATCGCGAAAACGACCCATAATTTTGAAAAATTGTCTACTACTAAATAATGCAATCTTCGAAAATTCAGAATTCAACAAAAATAATTAAAGAAATTTCTTTTTAGCTTCCTTCTTTACCGTGGCAAAAAAATAAAGAAAAAATTGGAGCAGTTTTTAAGAAAAAAATTTCTTTAAATTGCCATATTTCCAAATTACACAAAAACTCTTAATTAAAAAAAATTAAACATGAACTTATTTAAAGATTCGTCTTTGAGGAATAGATTTGATGAAGGAAAAAATCTTTATCTTCAATTTTATAGTTGTAGGAAGACGCTCCCAAAAAATTGCACTTCTGCAATTTTCAAAAAATATGGAATTTCAACGAACATGAGACCTACATCATTCTACATACCTTCATCTTAAGCGTGCTTTATGCTACTCGAAGACAAAGTTTGATAAAATTTAATGCCATTTTTGAGAAAATTTTGAAAATGTTTTTCAAGCTTCATGTAAAATAGGCTAAAAATCAAAACATCCGTTTGAAACTCCCAAAGCCTCCAGTTAATTCAGATTGATAAGGGAATATCAATTTTGAAGAAAATCCGATGAACGTTGACCACAGACAGACAGGCGTTTTGCCGTCAATCGATATTTCGGTATCAAAGTTCCAGAAAACATGGATTCTGGCTACACCACGCGTTAGAGGATTTTTTCTATATTTACCAACTGGATTTATCCACTTTTTTGTTTCCAAGACTCGGCAATAAGAGTTTTTCTGCCGAAATTCGCCGTTTTCCGGCGCACTTTCTCTTTACGATGTACCTCTGTTAGAGCAAGGAAGTAAACTAGTAATGTTACAGAATGGTACAGTCTTTCTCGTAGTAAAGATTTTTAATTTCCTTGGTGTGGACTAGCTTTACGGTCTTGCCGCACCTTTTTGCCAGCTGCCTTCTATTGCCGCCCAAAGTACATATTTTGGTATTTTTTCAATTTTTTGGTTTTCTAAAAAACAAAAATAGTACTTTAAGAATATTAAAGAAGAATAAAACCTCATCATAAATGGCTATTTTCATTGAAAAATTTGGAGCCCGATTTTAAGAAAATGGCGTGTAAGCGTAAATGTAATTATGAAATTTGAAGCTCTTTTTCACAGGAAATTTTTGAGTTTTAGAAAAACTTTATAAGAAGTGTTTAAGGCACATTAACTCACAAATGCAATAGTGTTTACGAATCACTGGAAATGTACATATTAACGGCGTGAGAGATATTAAAAAAATACATTTGTGTAATTAAAAAAAAAAACACGAATACAGCAAAATTACCTTTTTGTCATTTTAAACTGAGCTATTAAAAGTACTCATAGAAAAGGTCTGAAGAAAAATTTGAAGCCATTTATGAGAAAATGGCGTTTAAGTGTTTCTGAAAACGCGGAATTTTGAGCCCATTTTAACAGAAAACTGTTGATTTTCCTGAACGTCCTTTTAGAATTGTGCTCAAACACATTCAATCAAATCGTTACTATTTTAAAGAACTGCAAGAGGGCATCAAAAGCTTCGGCTAAAAGGTTTGCCAGATTTACAACATCAAGCATATATTAACAAAATCACCTCTTCCTCTATTCTTAATAGACCTACAGCTTGGCAAGAATATCACAAATACTGAAACCAAATTGTCTCTTGAAAAATTAATTAATCAGCTATGGAAATGGCGGGAAATCGGCGGGTGGCCGAAGAAGCCAGCGACCGACGCGAGGCGGTCGTCAATAACGCCCAGGTCGAACTGGACGACAATTGCGCGGACCGAGGCAGTGTGTGAGGACGCAGCGAGGAAGCCGGCCGCAGTGCAGGGGCTGCGAAAGAGCATTGGTGAAATTGCGAGAAGAGGCAAACAGCTGAGGTGGCGCTAGTGCTCCTAATGAACTGAACGGTGCGAAGTGCCCTAGTAATGTTGCAGAGATGAGAAACTGAAGTAGAACTGAGGGTAAACGTGTGTGCTGCTGCATGGGCGGCAGTGAAACTGTTGAAACGTGGTTGACGAGTGGTGTTGAAGCAGACGTACTGATTGATTATGTGGTGTGAGGCCCGAGAATCGAAGGCTGCTAGTGGTGGACATTTGGAACTGAACATAACGGCGTCGGGCATGGTGTGCGAGTGGTCAGTGTGCTATGAAAGGCGAAACAGGTGGTGGCCACGTAGATAGCCCAGGTGCTATGGAAGTGAACGCATGTGAGGACGTGTGATCAAAGTGCATCATCCAAGGAGGCCCTGGATAGTGCAATAACGGTGCTTTGGGCGGTGATTGTGGCGGGGTCAATCTACTAGTTGCACGGTAGATATTACGAAATCTTAACGGCGTAAGAGATTCGCATGGAAGGTGGAGGGGGGAGAAGCAGCGGCGACGGACCGACGCGAACACCCACGAAGATTCGGGCGACAGAGGCTCCTACGGAAACCTGAGGCCGTATTCGATAAATATTGGGTGCTATGAAAAACTAGAGGTGTTACAGAATAGCACAGACTTTCTCGTAGTATGGTTTTCAAATTTCTTTGGTGCGGTCTGGCTTTACGATGATTTTAAGAACATCTTTTTGTAATTTCTTTAAAATTGCAAATATTGCACGGAATATTTGGAGAAAACTACTAAAATTTTCAAATAATGTATATGACTTTGTTGAAAGAACTAATTATGGACAACAAATTTTATTTGAAGGTAAAATCGCTATCTTCAACTTTGTAGTTGTAGGAAGATGCTGAAAAAATTCAAAATTTTGCAATTTTCGAAAATTCAGGGTTAACCGTGAGTCTCGGACCTATGTCGCTTTTTTTAGTGTATTTTACTCTATTTTTACAAGAAATTTAGAGACAAAATTTCAAGTCGTTATTAAGAAAATTTTGGAACTATCCGGGGGGCGTCATGTTATGTACTCCCAAATTTTGAAGAAAGTTTTTTCGAAATCGCTGCACCTCGGGTCGAGCCAGATCGACCAGGAAATATTCATTTAGGAAAACATCCTTCCTATGGTTTAGGCGCTAGTGGTGCTCACAGAAGGACAGACAGACGAACGGACAGATCGACGTTTTGAAATAAACATTTTTTTGGTATCAGGAGAGCCCAGAAAGTGTATTTCCGTTGAAACCTCGAAATCTGAGTTTTCCATAAACTTTATTTAAAGTCATTGGATGCAGTTCCACTAACAAATGCAATAATGTATACAAATCGATGGAAATGTCCCCATTAACGGTGTGAGAAATAATTTTAAAAAATTACATTTGTGTGATTTTTGAAAAAAACAACAACTAATGAATGCAGCAAAATGAATGCAAAATTTTGAGCTCATTTTAACAGAAAACTGTTCAGTTTTCGAGAAATTTTATATGACATTATTTAAAGAACATGTATTCAGTGTGGTCAAATTGCTGGTAATGTACATATTCACGACGAGAGAGAAAAGTGAAAAAAAAAAATACATTTTTATAAACAAAAGAATAGAGCGATATGGCGTTTACGTCATCGTATAGGATACATTTGATACTTGAAAAAATTTTAAAAAAAAGTAATTCATGTAAAGCACCCCCAAATTTTAAAGAATGTTTTTCAAAATCTCAAAGCTTCGACTCAAGCCAGATGAACTGGGGTTTCTCCAATTTGAAAAAAAAATCCTACGTATGGTTTAAGCGCTAGTGATATTGCACTAGCGCTTAAACCATACGTAGGATTTTTTGTTTCTGTTAATAAACAGACGGACGGAAAAACTTAAAGGAAAAATGGTGCCATTGTGGTATGAAAATATTCTTCATGAATTGTATGAAAATGAGCTTCATTTAATGTACTTCGAAAATTCAAAATATCCGTTTCAAATTCGCAGGACCTCGAATTCCGCCAGATCGACCTGAAATATCACTTTTTAATAAAATCCTCTGAACTGTTCGAGTGCTAGTGTTGTCCACCGTCGGACGCGGGCAAACGGCCAGGCAGACGTTTTGCCGTAAATAAACTGTTCGGTATCGATGACCCACAAAATGTGGATTCTGACAACACAATTTTCTATATGCCTCCTCAGTGCTTGATTTATAAAATTTTAGGACCTGGAGGGTGCCCCAAATTAATAATTAAATTAATAGAAATATTTAATATTTATAATATAACTGAATATTTCTAAATCATACTTAATAACAATAAGTAACAGTGACTGCACTGTCTCTAGGTGAATATAATAATAATAATAATAATAATAATAATAAAAATAAAAGAAAAGAAATTTAATTCACAATCGTAGAAATGATACAGTTTAGTAGAAAATAATTTAATTGGGTATTTAGAAAATTGGCCGAAGTATAAATCAAAGCTGCCATCATATCTGTCATATGCTATTGGTTCATTTTTTCTATTTTGCAATGACGACTCGTGAACAAATGTCCAGGATAGGCAAAACAGATTACCAAACAGCGGCAGATCCCGGGAAGGGGGAATTTTCGGCAGAAAAACTCTTTTGTCAGGGCCCTTGAACGAAAAAATGGATAAATCCAGTTGCTAAATTTAGAAAATTATATCCTCTAAAGCGTGGGGTAGCCAGAATCCATGTTTTGTAGGTCCTTGATACCGAAAAATCGAATAACGCATGTCCGTCCGTCCGTTTGCCCATTCGTCCGTGAACAACGCTAGCGGCTAAACCGTTCAGCCGATTTTCTTTAAAATTCGATTCCCCAATCGATCTGGCTGGTTCCTCGGTCCCTTGAATTTGAAACCGATATTTTAATTTTGGAGGGTGTTTTACATTTTTTTAAGCCCCTAGAATTTGAATTTGAAAATTCCAAATTAAAAAAAAAATGGCTTCAGTCGCCATTCTGTGACGCTCCTGGAGGAAGGCCGCAGGTGCCTGGGACTCGGCGTCTACAGGGCAGCCAAATCATTGCTTACAAATGCCTTCGTTTTTTTAAACTATGGCCAAGCAATTTAAAAAACTGTGAAAGAAATCCCAAGCATTCTGGGGTGAAGATTTAACCTGGCCCGGTGTTCTAAGACAGTAAAACAGTTCAGGCAAATCCAGTTTCAACCTGTTCCCTTTTATTTCCCCACATGTCTCCCAGTTATTTTTCACCTGTGACAGAATTATTTTCTTATAAACTGCCAAAAACTATTGTCTTTCCTTGGCATATGATATACTTATACAAGGTATTAGAAAGATTAAAAAAAAGATAATTTGTAACTACATTGCAATGTCAAAATATTACTGGGTGCTACAACAATGTATACAAATGTATAATGTACTCTAAAATAAATACACAGAACTGTTGAAGTCAATTTCAAAGTAGATTTAAAGGCAAGGTGATTTAAAACCGGGGAAATGGTTTTATTTTTTAACTGCAGCTCAGCTGTCGAAAAAATCTTTAAATAATTCACAACAATATGTGTTTTAAGAGGAATGTTTCAGTTTTAAGAACGTTTTGTTTTTTGTCGAGCCTGATCCACGATTCTACAAGACAACAAAAAATATTTTTTAACTTTTTTTCAGAACTATTTTTCTGTGTTTGCATTTGGGTCTGAGAAAATATCAAACAATGTTTTTCGGTGAGTATAAATTGTTTCTTATTTATATTTTGCAGTCTGATAAAATAGTGTTATATTGCAAAAAAAATTAAAATTAAAAAAACACGATTTTGGCTGTGAAGGGGTGTGGGTGGTAGGGCAGGGGCTAAGAAACCTTTCAAAAATATTATATTTATGTTAGAATTATAATGTAATCACTAATACCTCATTTGGTTTAGGGGAACTTTTACTATATTATCCGGGGGTACCCTTTTCATATTCAGTCTCAAAAAATGTTAGCGTAGACCGAGAACATATCAAGGCAGTATTAAAACAAAATGAAAAATACAACCAACCATTCATTATGAGTGAACTCTTATTTGTGCCATATACATGTAAAAACTCAGAACCAAGACCAGATAATACACCAAATAGCTTTTCAAAAAAGCTCCCTGAAGTCGGGCTCGAAGCTATTTCAATTATATAATTATATTTGGACCACCCAATCCTTTCCTAACCAGTGGAGAGAAGCAACAGTTGCAACAATACCTAAACCAAATAAGGATCATTCACAACCAATCAATTTTCGCCCTACATCTGTAACCTGTAATATATGTTAAGAGAGAAAGTGGCCAGTCGCCGCCTGAACTGGGGCTTAGAAAATCAAAGTCTGAACTCAGCACATGAAAGTTCCCATCGCTCATTTAAATCAACCAACGATCACAGTTCACACGTCAAATGTTCACTCTTTGGGGAATTTTCAAAAAAACACGACCAATAAATGAAATTGGGATTAACATATTTATTTCCGGCCCTTATTACATATGAGGATAAAATTTAAAGAAAAAAAATTGGAGCGGATTTTGAAAAATAAATTACCTTTATTTCGCGCAAAATTACACGAAAACTACTCACATTTTCGAAAAGTTGAACTTAAATGAACTTATTTAAGAACCGTCTTTAAGGAACAGATTTCATGAAGGAAAAAATATCTCTCATTAATACTATAGTTGTAGGAAGACGCCACAAAAATTTCGCGCTTTTTCACTTTTTATAAAATCTGTGTCGTTCCAGTTAGTGAGAACAAACTTTCAGCAAAACCTTTGTCAAATTCAACTGAAGTGCCTAGTGAAGGTGTTCTCCAAAAGGTACCGATAACTGAGTAGTTCATCAGCCGCCACGCGAGCAGAGCCGCATTGCAACATTGAACGGTTGTGGCGGGTTGCATACTGCCCATTTCAGCTCAGGGGAGTATTTTTAATGATCATTTTTGTTCCTTTTCAGATATCATCAAGAAAATTAAATAGCTTCTAGAACATTTTGAGTGCAATATTATTGCTGATTTTAAATTTAAAAAGTCATGAATAAAATATTTTTAAAAAATAATTGCTTTTAAAAAAGTTTTATTATTGATCTATGCCAAGAATAACATGATATACAAGTGATATTTAATGAAAAATTGTACTACGTGTCTTATATACACTCACATGTTTTTAGAATTTGCAGAAACGTTCATAGGAGGGCAAAAAAATTAAAGAATATAGGGGTGTTCACAAGAAGTCTTAGATTTTAAGAGTGTATTGTTGCCGAACAATCAGAACATTTTAATATTGTACCTCGACGATGTAGGCATCATTGACAACAATATCCCAAAATATTTTCAAGATTGAAGGAGACGTGTCATAAAATCCCCTTTTTTTGCATGGATATGCATGGATTCATTTGTATGGACCCATAAGATACATAATGCCAACTTATTCACACCGGATTGGACCTGATTTTGAGTTTAAATTTTACCTAGTTAAACGCATATAATAGTACTGTAAACATCAATGGATATTACTTCATTCGAATTGAAAAAAATGGTCAACGTATTTAGAGCGATAATAAGTTTAAAAGAAATTTAAATAAACCATATCTCACTGATTAGTGATTTACAAAATTAAAACTGACATAATGATTTTCAAAAGAATGTGAGAAAGTGTGACTCTTGTAAGAGAAATTCAGGACACCAGCATGAGAGGGAAATAACAAAACTGTTATCACTCAGTTTTTATTTACATCACACCAGTTTTTTTTCTGGGAGTAATGGATGCAATATTCCATGAAACTAGTGGTACTAAAACAGCACATGTTTTCTCGTCCGTACATTTTCACGCAAAAATACGTAAAATGTCCTAAAATTTTCGAAAAATTGTGCATGACCCTATTTCAAAATCTCTCTCTTAGGAACCGATTTAATTAAGGGGAAAATCTCTATCTTCATAGTTGTAGGTAAGTCCATGTAGTAGTTGTAGGGAGACACCGAAAAATTTGTAAACTTTTTCAATTGTCAAAAAATTAGGATTTTCAACAAACATGAGACCTGCACTGTGAACATGAGACCACATGTGAACATGCGACCTGCAGTTCTTAAACGTGCTTCACACTGCCCAACAACAAAATTTAATCAAAAACGATGGATCAAATTTTTTGAAAATTTGGAATATCCCAGGGGCTTCATGTAAAGTACCAGCCAAAATTAAAACAGTCATTTCAAATTCAAGGGGCCGCGACATCAGCCAAATTGATTGGAGAATATCAATTTCGGAGAAAATTGGCTGAACGATTTAGCCGCTTACGTTGTTCACAGACGAACGGACAGACAGATACACAGAAGGATGGACAGACGTTTTGCTGCCAATCGATTTCTCAAGGACCCTTAAAAAATGGATTCTGGGAACACCATGTGTTAGAGGATTTTTTTAACTTAACAACTGGATTTATCCACTTTTTCGCGCAGCATTACATAACTCTCTCTACTCCGTAGCGAGAAAGTAAAATACGTAACAGCTGTAACGAGATCCCGCATGATAGGACGAAAATGTCAGCAAATAATTTCAATAAAATTAAAAATAATTTGGAAGCTGAGGCTTGTAATCGATCCACAATGTCACACCTACTTAACAGTTGACCTAATATTCACCAAGTCTGCAAAACAAGTAAAAATTCAAGAAGCCAATTCTTTGCAATAATACTTCGGTTTTTATAATGTGGAGCGTCAAGGCCTCTCATCACGATGGAACACAGTTTTTCGCATATTTCTCCGTCATGTCGCTCGATGTCGCTTAATCTGCAGCACTGCTTGATATGGTTGCGACCATGCGACATCTATCGGCCCGACCAAGAAAGACGCGAAAAGCCGTGCCATATTCTATCGTGAAGGCAGGCTTTGGCGCACCAAGTTATAAAAAACGAAGTATAACACATGTCGATTCACATAGCAACATACATATTTGGTGTAATAAAATGGACAAATACATCCCAACAGATGTTCGTCAGGAAAGTAAGAACTATGATAATTAGCCATCGACTTCATCGCCCTGATATTTCAATGCGGAGGTATATTAATTGATATTTCCGGGCATGTCAACTGCTGCGGCCATTGGTTCCGTTAGTTTAGTGACTGTTTTTAATGCCTAGATGTGTTTCTCCCCTGCTCGAAATCCGGTGCCAACCTGCACGCCGACTTGCGAGGAATTTCCTCTCCAGGAAACTCGCTCCAACCACGGAAAGCTCTTGGCTCCCGACATATGTGTTAGTGTAGTGCATGTAAGAGGGTCAGGATACGACAAGGAAGAGGAAGGAAATATCACTGTCCGTGACCCGTTTGTTTGGATACTGCACTGACACTCCTGGTGTTGATTGGAGAAATCGCGGAAAACTACCGAGCAGAGCAGCCGACCGCAAGAATTCTCCTCCTGACACCGGCTGAGCCGTTTGAAAAGGAGAGGAACGCAATGCAGCATCCGCCTGTTGCATATACGCAAGATTTCATTTCTTTAAAAAATTATGTTTGATATATTTTAGACTGGAAATAAACGAATTCATGAATTTTGAGCCCTCTGTCACATTGTGGCAAGCGTTGACTTAAATCTTTGTACACACTGTCGCAATAGCCAAAATGGGAAAAGGCAAGGTATTCTACTATAATTTTTTTTATCGGGAACAACTTGACAGCAGTTCTTAGAAAATTCATTTGTGAATAGACTAACTCTGTAACCGTATTTTTATGTGAGCTGATCCAGACGTATGACCATGTTTAATTATAAAAAGAGACTGTCTTAAAACATAGTAGAAAAGAACTATTAAATTAAAAATATATTGCATTTAAATAAAACGAACATCAGCAATAAGATGAACTTGTTTTTGGAAGGAAAGGTTTTTGAAAGGCAAGAAAATAATACGTGACAATTACGTGCAGATAATTGAACGGCGCGGTAAAAAGCGGTGGGCAATAAACAGTTGAAAAGAAAGTCAAGTGCTGTTTTTGCCGCTAGATGAGCAAGGAATCATGATTTTTTTATTATAATGGGAGGCCTGGACAGAAATAGATGATGGATGGAAGTATTTTGTGACGTTAAGGCAATTGTTGATTAATGAATTAATAAGGGAGTCGATTTGGTTGCAAATGAAATTCAGATTGCGAAAAATTACGCAGTACTAAATATAGTAATTTTGGGAAATATGTGAACTAATTATTTTAGATAAAAATGATAAAAAGAATACGGAAATCAGGCGTGTGTAGTTCTTAGAAAATGAAATACTTCAAGGCGTTGCCATTGCCAACAATATTGTTTATTACAAGAGCAGCTTTCGATGGCTTAGCCGACATCAGTTTCCTGATACAAGAAATATAAAACCAATTAAAACATTAGAATTAACAGATTACTAATGGTATATGGTTATATGATACTATTTTAATTTTAAATACATCTTAAGAAATGAAAAAAGAAAGAAAGAATGAAAAAAGTGGGTTTTAAAATTTTGTAAATCTATGAAAGAAAGTGAATGAAATAAACATGCAAAATTGAGTAACAGAAAACATGAAATGCAAGTTGAGCCATTTCTTACCTGCTGTTTGGAAGCTACAAAACGACTTCGTGAGTTCGGGCGGGCCTAGCGGTTTAAGCACCGGCTGTGGGATAGAGTGTGTGTGTTAATGGCCTGGATGCGGTGCGCTGTCTGTTGCGTCGCTACGGAGGTGTGTTGTGGAAGGGTGGTGTCTAATAATAATTTCAGCAGAGGGGAGGGGTTAGGGTTTTTATTTTAATTCGTTGGGTTATCTTTTAGATGAATATGAAGATTTCCCAAAGTTAATCTTGTGTGACACTGATTTTCTATTTCCAGTATATGAGTATGATGTATACTGGAAATAGAAAATCAATATTTCCGAATTCTATTTATTCCAATTATTTCCAGATAATCTATTTCCAGTATATGAATTCTATTTCCATATATTCTATTTACAGCTTACGAATTCTATTTCCATATATTCTATTTCTAGTTTATGAATTCTATTTACAGATATTCTATTTCCAGTTTATGAATATGATATTCATATACTGAAAATAGTAAATCAATACAGCAGATTAACTTTGGAAAACCTTCATATTCATCTAAATGATAACCTACTGAATGCAAACCTAAACTTTAATCTCTTCCCTCTGCTAAAATTATTATTAGACAGCACCCTTGCAAAACACTCTTGCGTGGCGGCGCAACAGACACCGCACCGCACCGCACCGCACCGCACCGCACCGCACCGCACCGCACCGCACCGCACCGCACC
The DNA here is from genome assembly GCA_964035755.1 of Teleogryllus oceanicus. Lineage (NCBI taxonomy): Eukaryota > Metazoa > Arthropoda > Insecta > Orthoptera > Gryllidae > Teleogryllus > Teleogryllus oceanicus. The sequence continues at coordinate 201,002,489 of CAXIVR010000001.1, read as the reverse complement.
GCACCGCACCGCACCGCACCGCACCGCACCGCACCGCACCGCACCGCACCGCACCGCACCGCACCGCACCCCATTAACCCTTCTCCTCGACCCCCCAGCCGATATTTAAGCCGCTAGGTTCGCCGGAACCCGCGTAGTCGTTTTGTAGCTTCCAAACAGCAGGTAAGAAACGGGTTAACTTACATTTTACAACTTACATACTAAATGTTCCATGTTTATTTCATTCATTTTCTTGCATAGTTTTTCAAAATTACTTTAATATTAGACGATTTAACACTCCGCCCCCTTTCTATATTTCTTTCTTTTCACTTATTAAGATGTTTTTAAATGAAAATAAAGTATTATATATGCTATTAGTAATCGTTTAATTCTAATGTTTTCATTGGTTTTATATTTCGTATATAAGGAAACTGATGATAATGGCTAAGCCATTGAAAATTGCTCTTGTAATAAACAATATTGTTGGCAATGACAATGCCTTGAATTATTTCATTTTAAAAGCCAATGACAACTCACCCCAAAACCAATATTCTTAGAAAATGGTAGGGGATGGTGTTGTACCTTGGAAGCAAGTGCATCACACTGACATCTAGTACATATGGGCCATCAGACATGTAATTGTTCATTTTGCCTCTAGAAAGCAGGTAAAGCAGACCGGTGGAGTTGTCACAGGTTTTGTTGCTATTTAGAAAAGTGAAAATCTATTTGTGGTAAGTAAATATTTTGTCCTCTTCTTCTCTACTACTATTGTTTGTGTTTAATGTTGTTAATGCTGTCGTACCTTGGGTCATCTCAAGGTACAACAGGGTTTGCATGAAATGTCGTACTTGGTTTTCAAACACAATCGCTGATCCAGTTGATTATTTGCAGGAGTATTTGTTTCTCGGTATTATGCCTCACCTAATATTTCAAGGAAAGCTGAGAGTAAATTAGGCTGAAGAGAAGTACCATTTTTAGGTTTCATGTGATGGGTATTGTGACGAACTAACACAGGACCGGGTGGTCGCACAAACCAGAACACGCTTTCGGGAAATCACTGGCTGTGACATAGGTAAAATACGTGAAGGGGCGTCCCCAAGTCGGACACTGACGAAGGACTTTGGGACTCCCTTAGCAAGACGTGACAAATTGGAAGGGGAACCATTCAGACTGACGCAACAGCCTCGGGGACGCCCAAGAACAGAGTTCCGGGTTTCATCTTGCACGTGACCAAAGGGACAATTCACGACAACTTCACAAGACGCAGGCCATTAAGACCGACGAGACTGAATACGTGACGAGGAGGGGGTAGGCGAATGCAGGTGAAGCCAGGAAAGACGGACAGACAGAGCCAACAGGGAGTGCGAGGAGACGGACGCGTGTGCTAGGGAAGCTCATGAAGTGTAAGCGGGGACAGACGTGTGGCGGGAGTTTGGGTGATATCCAGGAACCGAAAGTGGGACGGACAAAACCAGAGACGTGAGTGAGGGGATTGGACTTGTGTGACTGCAAACACGTTGGAAACTGAACAGTGGCCGCGGGACCCAACCCGCTCACTTGGGTATTCGCGGCACCGCGTGACTGCGAACGGACTGTGCCAGCGTGAGCCGGGGAACGACGACGGGGAAGCAGGGAACGGCCATCGGTCGCGGCGCCGGGCTCTCCCCTACTGCCCGCCTACGGCAAGCAACGTCTCAAGGGGGACTCCAGCCGAGGAGGGCGTTGACCCCATGCTGCGCTTCCCAACCGATTCGTCACTTCACAACAGCACCTCAACCACCATGGAACTTTGAGACGACCGCGCGCCTAGCGGACTACATTCATTTGACAATAAATGTACTCGTACTACTTCACATGCAGTCATTTCACAACCAGGCACGCCCCTTTGCATTTCCCTAGCCAAGCAGTCCTGGAAATAATCCCGCCCCGATTTCAGCTCGTCTCATATCCCAGCGGGGGATGCGTCCGCCGGCGAAAACTGTGCGGACAAAGTATGACTGTGCGTCTGATAGGTTTCGGCAGTCTCAGTATATTACCGTTTCATGAAAACATATTTAAAGATGGTGAACTTCTGGCATTGTATGTAACACATCATAAAACAGTCGATCAAAACAAAGTGTAGACATCCTGAGGAAATATTAAGAAATGTACAGAAGATACACACAATTTCGATTGAAGCACGTCTTCCTTCATGTTCAAAAGTAAAGCCACACTCTCCTTCTGATTGTAACCAAACAGGTTATCTCATTACACGTGATATGATTCGGTCATACTCCAAAGTTTCTGCCCGAAAGAAGTCTACAATAGGAAGACAGACAGGAAGAAACAGAATTCTAACAGTCAAGCCTGAAAAGAGATAAAAGGAGAAAAAGAAGAAGACAATTAATTCCTAAGAAGAGAAAAATGAATAATGTTACAAAGAAACTAGAGGTGCTACAGAATGGCATAGATTTTCTCGTAACAACTTTTTCTAATTTCCTTGGTGTGGACTAGCTTTAAGGTCTTGCTCCATTCTCCGGCCAGCTGCCATCTATCGTCACCGATAGTACATTTTTTTGACATTTTCTCAACTTTTCGTTTTCTTAATAGTGGAATCAAAATATGACGTTAAGAATATTAAAAAAGAATAAAATCTCGTCCAAAATAGAATTTTTCATTGAAAATTTTGGAGCCATTTTTAAGAAAATGGCGATTAAGTATTATTCTAAATGCGAAATTTGAAGCGCTTTTTTACAGGAATCTATCGCGTTTTCGAAAAACTACATTCGAAGTCAGTTTCACTCAACACTCAGAAGAACTTTCACTCACAAATGTAATAATGTATACAAATCGATGGAAATGTGCGTATTAACGGCGTGAGAGACGTTTCAAAATATTTAATTTGTGTAATGTTTGAAAAACAAAATAATACACCAAAATGAAATTTACGTCACATTGAACAGAGCAATTAGGGCTATCCATTGGAAAAATGTGAAGAAAAAATTGGGGCCATTTTTGAGAAAATTTTACAGAAGAGGGTTGACTTTTCGAGAAACGTTATATGACATTATTTAAAGCACGTGTACTCATAAGTCTAATTATGAGAAGAAATCGTCTCTAATGTAAATATTACCGACGTGAGAGCAAGTCAAAAAAATTAAATTTTTGCAATTTTCGAAAGAACAAAAATAGACAATATGGGTTTATGTAATCGGATAGGGTGCATTAGGTACTACCCTCTACCAAAATATTTAAAGAAAAAATTTGGAGCCGTTGTTGAGAAAATCTCGTTTTTGTAATTTTTTTAAAATTGCAAATACTTCACGTTCTATTGCACGAAAACTACTAAAATTTTCAAAAAAGTCTACATGACTTTAATGAAAGAACTATTTATGGGCAACGAATTTCGTTTGAAGAGAAAATCAATTCTTCAATTTTTTAGTTGTAGGAAGACGCCAAAAAATTCAAACTTTTGCAATTTTCGAAAAGTCAGAGTTAACCATGAAAATCAGACCAATACCAACTTTGAGTGTATATTACTCTATTCTTACAAGAAATTTAAAGAAAAAATTGGAGCCTTTTTTGAGAAAATTTTGAAAATGTTTGTGGGGCGTCATGTAAAGTACCCTAAATTTGAAAGAATGTTTTTCAAAATTTCAAAGCTTTAACTAGAGTTAGATCGACCGAGGATTCTTCAATTTGGAAAAGATCGTATGGATGGTTTAGGCGCTAGTAGTGTTCACAGACCGTCGGACGGACGGACGTTTTGAAAAAACAAAGCACTTTTCTGGTATCAAGGAATCCCACAACGTGTATTTAACACTTTGCTAGTAAAATTAATAATATGACTATATTGAGTTATTAATAAAGTTCTAAAACAAATATGTTCTTTCATTCTCCTTCGACTAAGAGTATATTTTTTAATTTTTTTCGACAGAAAAGGTACAACATTGGGTTTTCCAAGGTACAACATGATGTTGTATCTTGGGATACTGGCAGGGGTGTGCATAATATGTAATATTAATAAGATATGATAAATTTAAAAATTGTACAGCATTTATTGAATTGTTGGCTTTAATAGATTTGAATCGTACAATTATAAAATTGATTCTGATTGTACTAACAATTTGTTAAAAACTCTCCAAACGAACACCTTTGTAATCTGTAAAGAGCATTGAACAAGTGAGCTGATTCTCAATAAAAGTAGGAGAAACTTTCAATATTTTGTTTCAAAATTCTCACAATGTTGAAAGACCAAGTTTTGAATAAAAAATAAAAAATATAGTCATCATTTGCTTTCTTTCTTTTCTTGTCATAATGATGAACAATGATTTTTATACTACCAATCTATGTTTAGTCATTGAAAGGTTCATGTTTAGGACTTGTCCTCTGCAAAATAGTATTATTTTACATTATTTGTATTTGTACAACCTGTAATAATGAAATAAATGAATAAAAATAGTGTGTTTACTAAGAGATTGTATCAGATGATAATATTTTTGTCATGTTGGACTTTGCAAAGTTGTAAATATTAGGAACAGTTTTATTTGTGTTTAGAGACATTATTAAGTTATGTTTTAGGGATAGAATTTTTTGTATATTGTACAGTTGAAGAAAGACAGAGTAATTTGTAAACAGTAAAATAAACGGGGAGTGAAAGGTCCATGTTTGAAATGATAAGTAATAAAAATAATAAAACTGTACGCGATGCATATCCACATGTCACCTAGAGTTTTTACCGTTCTTTGATGAAAAATAAATTAAACCAAATTGAATGAAAGGTATTGTGTGTCAATGAAATTTTCATGCTTTCTCACTTATCATTGAGAGAAACTAGTAATAATTTGTACACATCTCTTTCCGTATGAAATGGGTCACAACTCATGAGCCATATCAATTTTCTGAATCCATCAGGTTTAAAATACTCTAGCAACATTGACGAAAATGAGGGTTGTGAAAACAGGATTTTGGAAAATAGTTGCAGATTCATTGCAAGTTGCATACTGTACTCAACAGTCTGGACTTCACCTCTTCTTGCACATAATGTTTTTACAAGTAATATACGCTTACCTACAACATTAAGTCGTGCTGTACAGGTTGCTCTCCCAGCATCATTTTCTGCCACACATGCAACATTCCCAGAGTGAATTTTTCGCACATTTTGAATTGTAAGCACTTGTTGTTCACCTTCTGTAGAGACTAAGACATCTTCACTTGAGATTGGTTCATTATTAATGGACCATTCCACCTGCAACCAATTATTTTCTTTCATTTTCATTTGTAAATATTATTCGATAATATTTTCCTCGGGTGATAGAACACTTTATCATTGCAAACTATGGCAGAATTGATAAACCAGCATGTGGTGATTTGATTCCAGAAACAGTTTGGTTATATTAAATTATACATTTTCCCATTTTGTTTCTGCCAGTAAAACTGAAATTAGTAAACTCATTTTTGTATCTATTACAAATTTTTAACATTTTCATTTAGGATTGATCAGAGACATTGCAATTAAGCATTTATTAATACCATATTGATCAATAAAATACTTATTCTCCCTGTTCAGCTGTTAAATGAACTACACTGCCAGAAATTACATTAAATTTAATTCTAGATTTAATGTACGGCTGACATGAATTTAAAATTATGTACTTCTACATTAAATTTAATGCTTAAATTAAAATCAATGTAGATTTAATGTACTGTGAATCTGATTATTCCATTATTCCATTTTCCCACCAATCAGGCAAAAGTTTAAATAGTGTTCAGACTAATCAGGCAATAGTTCAGTTTTTAGGAGGTAGGTATATTCAAAGTAAGATAGTTTTGAGTGTGCGAAGATGTTCCACTGACGTTTCAAAAACATTTTCAACTGGATGTACAGACGTAGACAAATTATTAGCCAAATCTTTCCTTATATTCTGAATTATGACTTGAAGGGTTGGGCACGCAAGTCGGACCGGGGAAAATAGTTATATTTCTGTAATGTGTTGTGTGCACGTTTGGAGATGCAGCTCTCGATTGAAATGTTCATTTAAGCGAATATACGTATGTGTTTTGTAACACATATATCCACTGCAATGACGACCGTAACATTTTAAAGATATTTTTGTTATCTTGGCGGCATCGTAATTTTTTTCTCGGCGCTTGTACGTTTGCAGTGGAATTCGTCAAACCTCATTCGAGATCTAGGCCCCATCCCAAGCCCGCCCCAACTGTAAAAGAGGGGTGGGGGGCGCATGGGATGTGTAGCAGGTATCGGAGTTGCTCTATGTAACCTATGGGGCCCTGGGCGTAAGCCGCCAGCTGCCGGAGGAGATCCGCGGGAGGGCACGCACGGCGCTCACGCGGGCGCTGGGCCCGAAAGCTCCGCGGCTCCTGCGCGAAACCGGCCGGGCGGTGAACTGTGAGGTTCACAGAGTCTATTTCGCCCCAGCAGGGCCCAAACACGAGGCCTTCACGTTCCGGGCGCTGCCCCCCTCGCAGAGCTCTGTGTACTGCGGCGAGAGGTGGAGCCGTCGGCTATCGTCGCCAGGGTGCCTAACCGCCACGGACGCTTTGAGCACAGTCGGCGCCGTGGCGCAAAGTGCTAGTGTAAATAGTGTACATAACATCGTATGAATGTGCGCGTGCTAGGCTTGTAAATAAGTGTAAATACAGACAAGTATGAATGAGTGAGTGAATGGAAATGAAATTAGCAAGATTATACATACAAGAAACATTTAAAGAGGCACAATTAAAAGCACGAACGCCATCTTAGGTTGCCGGGTAGTTCCGGCTTCATCCATAGGTTAAGTTAGTAAGTAAGCACTGCCCTCTTCTCTGCCGCAAAAGCCATCGAGCTGCGGCGCATGTTGCTCTCCGTACGAGAGTCCGTGAATGCGCGAAGACGGGCAAGGCAACTGACGTGTCTCCACGAAAACGTGCCACAGTTGAAGTGTTACTACAATCCAGTAATAATACCTTGACCGAAATTAGTCGTTTTGTAGGAATTAGTGTGGCGTATGACAATACATTTTCGAAAAACTTAAAGGAAGAAAAGCGGATCACACCTCAGAGGAAGAGACAAAGTGAACGAAAGAGAGATACAACCAAAGTATTAGTTGTCTTCTGCTAAGAAAAGCATCCATAAATAAATATTTAACATCGTCTCAACCCCAAAGTGTTGTCCAAGAGAATGGAGTACAACTTTTCTCAATAACTGTAAGGAGGAGGGTGCTTGAAGGTGGTTCGAAGGCACAGTGATCACGCAATAAACAAAAATTGACTGCTTCTACGATCAAGAAACGTCTTCTATGCCCCAAGTTGCACCAAGGATGAACAACACAATACTAGTAGAAGGTATATAAGTCATTGTATATAATTTTTAAATACAATTTCACTCTTTCCCAGTTTTACAACGTTTGTGTTGGAAATAAGGAAGTATATCTACGGTTTTAATGTGCAGATAAAATATTTTTACTAAATTTGCTTCAAGTTGTATTCAATGATGAAACCATCATCTGTTCTAGCGATGACAGCCCCCAATAAGTTAGAAATAGGCCTCGGAAAGCTTTCAAGAAAGTATGTGTGGTGCAACTAGCCAAGTTTTCCACTAAAGTGATGATTTGTGGTGTTATTTCAGTGTATGGACCGGGCAAAATTTACGCAGTAAAAGGCAATACGAATAGCAAACAATAGTCATCAAAGATGCCTTGTTTCAGCAATGAATGACGGTTTCCAACAGGGGATGGAAATCCATGCACGATGCTGTTCCTAACCACCGATCAAAAACTGTGAAGAGTGATTTGGATTTCAGTGATATTTCAGTGGTCGACTGGTCTGGAAATAGCCTGGATAGAATTACTATGAAGTGTTCTTAAAACGACAGAGACGGAAAAACATCCTACAACAAGGGAATAACTCGTGTAGTGTTCATTACCATTTGGAATAAACATGACGAAATTTCAGAATTATGCAAAAAATTCGTTCAAGGCATGCCCAGACGAATTAATGCTAAAGGTGCTCATATAGAGTATTAATACGTTTGAAGTTCAATTCTGTAGTTTAGTTCTCATGTTTTGAGGCAATAAAGAGATTTTTTCTATTAAATATCACGTTGCTAATAATTTGTCCACGTTTGTACTACATTCAATTCGTCACGGAGGTAGGATCGATATCCGTTCTAATGTAAACATAAGAACCTTCAAATTCGGGGGCCTTATTTCATTCACTTGCTCTTCAATAACAGCAACTTCAAGGAAAAAATAGTGAATTTGGATAGAACGTAGTTCATCACAAGAATTGAACATATTGCAAGTACTTGCAATATATTCACGGACATTTTTCTGCTATCACTTGCTGCGATCGAGTTACGGCTTTTTCATGCAGAAGCACTTTACGAAGTCCCTCAATCACCATATTTGGAACTACATGACATGTCGAAACCACGACACTGGTCAGAAAATAATCATGACAAAAACAGTACAAAATTGTAATGTCTCCAATTTGAATGTAAAATTAATTAAAAAAATGAAAAACTACTTAGCTCATAACACAGAAGTAAACATAAAAAAGGTATTATGAATATTACATATACTATATTGATCGGGACAAATATCGGGGCTTTTGTACATCAATGCATCTAAGACCAGAAAAACAATAATGCAGGAGAATGGTTGACATCTTTTTCAAATTGTCATAACATATAGAAGGATAAATATTGGAAACTTAAATAACTATTTTTAAGTCATTTATCAGCTCTTTGAAAAAACATGATTTACCTTTGGTTTGGGTTTTCCAGTCACCACACATTCAAATTTAGTACTAGTATTTTCAAGAATTGTTCTATCTCCAAATAATTCTTTGAAAGATGGTGCTATGCTCTTTTCTTCTAATTCAATAGGCAGATGAGTTTCCTGTGATGGCACGGGATTTACAGTGAGTTTTGCAATACTTTCTGCTTCTCCAAATGCATTAGAGGCTTTTATTGTGTAAACTCCTTTGTCTTGTGATTCCACACGAAAGAGTGTTAGGCTCATATTTCCTTCCTCATCTTCCTTATACTGAAAAGGCAAAGGAGAATTTGCAAAGTAGTGTAAACATTTAAATAATTGTATAAAATTCTTTAAATTGGCTTATCTAAAATAGGTATAAAAATATACAACTAATCCATTTCAACTCAAAAGGTCTACAAGGATATGAAATATCAAACAATTAAACAATTCCATGAAACAAATATAAGAAAAAGCAATGTCACAATTCAAAGAAAATTAGAAATGTACCAACTATTTAAACCAACTTAAATAAAATACCATGAAATAAACTAAGCAATAGCATGCAAACCGCTCTTTGAGTCTTGAAATAACAAAACTAAAACAAAAAACGTAAAATTATGCTGAAGAATCGCACAAGTTATGAAGTTACAAAGCAATGGAAAATGATCACAATCAAGATGCATGGTTTAAATGTCAGTGGAATCTTCTAAAGTTGTCATTTTTCCATGGGAAATATAAATCAACAAAATGTAACTATTCACATTTGTTTGGAATATATCAGGAATTTCTGGAAATGTTAGGAGTATTTCTCTATGTGACAATGACATTTTTCATAAATTGCATTTTTGTTGGTGACCAGAAAATTACCGTTGGTGACCAGAAAAGTCACCAGTCGGTGACTTTTAAGGTGACCAGAAAATTATATAGACACTGACTAGTCACAACATTGTCCTAATTTATTTGTGACTGAATGTCAAATTTTTGATGTTCTCTTCTCTTAGTGCCAATAAGTTATACTAAAAGAAGAAATAGAGTATGGAAATTTGAGAAAAACATCTTATTATTGTCAATATTTGAAGATTTTTAACAATAGGAATCAGTTCTGTGATTCGGGATGTGTTTTAGAAGATTTTAATTTCGATTTTTTATATTCTTGTCTTACTACATACTTATGTAGTAATGATGCTGTATTGCAATGTTGCAGTAGAAATCATGTTTTACTAAAAATTAGAATAATTTAAATTATCATTTAATTATTTTAATCACATATCATTTTGTAAAATCATTTCATTTTAAACCCATATTTTATACAAAATAAATACTTCTTTGCAGGCAAGTTTTAGTAAAATTCAATGCTTTTTTTCTGCTTATTTTGGTGGAAAAACATGCATGAACGTCCAGGCTCTATTTATGACCTCTCTCATATTCTCCGATTCTAAAATGTATTATGTATGGATGTACAATATATGGATGCGCAATAGCCTCTGGCAAAGCCTGGGCCTCCCAGAGGCGAAAATGCATTATTTTAAGAAGTCAAATATATACCTTAATACTTACTTCTTTCAATGTAACATCAGACAATTCTTGATTATCCAAGTACCATTTAACATTAGGTTTAGGATCTCCTACAATACTACATTCAAGTACCACTTTATCACCTTCAGAAGCGACAATGTCTGTAAGCAACCTGTTGAATTTGGGTGGTGTTCCTTGAGGCAACTGCGTTTCTTTTGCTACTTGAGGGTTTACCACAGGTTCAACATCACTCAGCGCTACCAAGAAAAATAAAAAATAATAGGACAAAATGTGTTCTAAAATTCAATACACCTACTCCTTTAAAAAGTACTTACATTTCACTGTTAAATCACATTTACTAGATGCTTCTCCTCCAGAATTAATTGCTACAACTTTATATTCTCCGGCATCTTCTAAATATGCCTCATGAATAACAAGAGTGCATCTATCTCCTTGAAAGAGAAGTTGAAAATCAGAGGACTCCTTTACCGGTTGATTATTACGATACCAAATAACCTGAAATATGAAGATTACAATATTAAGAAAATTTCCTTAGTCAAAAAAATATCAAGATATGAAATAATGTTAGTTTTCTATAACACATTTAATAACATTCTATTTGAAACTCGCCAACTGTAAAAAATGGAAATTATATTTATTCTTACCTCTGGTTCTGGTTGCCCAATAATAATACAATCTAAACACACTTTTTCTCCTTCTAAGACACAAACATCTTTCAAAGACAATTGTATTGATGGTTTGATTGGCTCAAAATCACTTGCAATTTCAGAATCAGAAGTCTCTGTTGGTAAGCGCCCTTTCACAGACACATTGCAAGAAGAAGAGGCTTCTCCTGCTATGTTCTTTGCAACAACTCTGTACACACCAGCATCTTTAGGGAATGCTTCCTTAATGGTTAATACTCCTTTTCCATTGTCATATTGCAACTGTAATTAACACAAATTCTATTAACTTTCACAATTCTTTAAATTTTCCACTAAGATATAAAATTAATGTTGTTTCATACTAAAAATAACCATCATAAATAAAAAGGTCTTATTAAAAGGAAACTGTCAAAAATATAACATACAAATTATAAAAGTTAAAAATAAAAAACTTATCGTTGGAAGGAAAAAATAAATATGGAAAAGGAAGAAAAGAAATATGGAAAAGGAATGGAATTGAGAAGCAAAATTAAAAGGTACACTTAAATTTAAAAAGGGGAAATTTATTTCTAAATACTGGTTCTGGTTCAACAATTTAAATGTTGAAGGTTTGACCGGCTTTAGGTGGCCCAGGCATTAATTTATATGTATCAAGAACTGGTTTGTCAATAACAGATACCGGCGGAGGTGATTCAGAACATTAACTGATGTCAATGCAGTGCCTCTGGCCAGGAAGTCCTAGAGTTCGAGCCCCGACGGTGGCAGGATTTTCAACACTAGTTATACACCTAGGTCGAAGAGATGACTAGATTGATTGATTGATTGATTTTTTCGTGTTTCCAGGCGCGTCAACTACTTCGGTCATTAATCCGTTAGTGTAGTGCATGTTTTTTCTCGGGAGATGGCGGTGATTTTCCTCTCGCTGGATGGCGAGATCCGGCACCGACCTACCGTCGGCTAGTGGGGTTTCCCCCTAACCAGGACTCTCCACCAGCAGGGGACCGCACCAGCCGGGCAAGTAAACCCCCGGGGCTGCTCCGGCATTCGCCTGGTGTTGATCGGAGAAACCACGGAAAACTACCGATCAGAGCAGCCGGCCGCTAGAATTCTCCTCCAGACAGCGACTGAATTCGACCTAGCTGAAAAACTAGTATCGAAAATCCTGCCGCCGTCAGGGCTCGAACCTAGGACCTCCCGGTCAAAGGCGCTGCAGTGGCATCAGTTGAGATGACTAGAGAAGAATTCCAGCGGTCGGCTGCTCTGATCAGTAGTTTTCCGTGTTTTCCCCGATGAACACCAAGCGAATGCCGGAGCAGTACCCTAACAAACGGGCCACGAACCGCGCGATCTTTCCTTCCTCTTCCTTCTCCTATCCTCACCCCTTACTTACACACGCCTACACTCTAATGCACTAGGCAAGATGGGATATCAGCCGGAAGCTTAGGTCTTGCCCCGGCTGTGGCGATGCCAGCGGTGGCGGTGCGAAGCAGATACCTGGTCAGTGAAAATACCCGCAAGCCTATGTAGGTCGGCGGCGGATCTCGGAATCTCACTGTGAAAATTACCGCCATCTCCCGCGATGAAAACACATTACATTTACGGGACTAATGACCTTAGCAGTTCACAGGCACGGAGTCACCAATAATTCTGTTCTGTCCTTAACTCACAACTCAACATACTAGGTATCGGTTAAATATAAAATCATGTAGCAACATGCTTCCAATGGAGCAGATCTTGTGACTGTGGACGTCTCCATAATAATTTTCGTCAATATCGCGCTGACCTGTACTTCTCAGTCTTTGAATGATCTAGAGTTTGGGTAAGCTCTTCATTGACTTTGCTTTCATCGGAGCATGTTCACACTTAACGCAGGGTACTCTGCTTGGCGGAGCGCTATAAAGGAAGAATCCCACTACGAACGGCCGGCGCCGCCCGGCGCGGAGCAGACCCGTCCGAAATGTTTCGCGTGGCTCACAGTTATGGGTCACCCACTGCTATACCTGTCGGATCAGCGGTCGTTGTGCCCTCGAGCCCACTAGACTCCCTTCCCGCATTCGTTCGTTTGCAGTTGGCTAAGTTGTAAATGGCTTTGACGGTTCCTTATGTGATGTCCTCGTCCGACAAAAATATAGTGCGCCACGAGAAATAATTGAAATTAGGAAGTGCAATGTTATGTGCTCTTCTGTAAAAATTCTTTCTTTCTATTGACATTACATTGGATTTACTTTTTGTGTGATAAATATTATGTTTATTTTAAAACGGATACTTGAATGCGAGATGCGTACCGATGCACGTGGTTCCGGGTTTTGTGCTGTTGTGTGGCGCGCTGCGATTGAGAGCTTTCTATTTTCATTCGTGGCAGTTTTTTGCTGACTGTGAGAGCATGTTAAGAGATTTTCCACATACGAAATTAAATTTAAATATTTCCTGGACTCGCGTACGTGCATATACCTCAGCGAAACTATTAGACTTCTGCGCAGGGATGTTTTCACAGGAGCCATTAGCACTTTACGAAGGGGCGTGGCTGAACAGCTGTCACGGTGGAGGGATACTTCTCTGAAATACATGTGATGTTCACTTGTTTTCACGAACTGTCACTTTGGCTCATTTTTAGGAAAATCGTTCTATACTGCGTGGAGTGTAGTCTTGGACGGCCAGTCGTGCAAATCCAACGGCGCTCGCTTAAACTTTGTCAACTTCGGAAGAATGAGTAATGACGAATTATTAATAGAAGTTGTTTAGAGAGTACCCATTTCTCTATGATCCTTCTGATTCAGAGTATGATGACAACAGGAAGAAGGACATGCACGGCAACAAATTTCTGAAAACTTTCAAGAACTGCCAGGTAAGAACTGTTGCTTGATTATATTTTTGCATACTGTCTGTTGCCATTCATATTTCTTTGACCCCGGTGAATCAGCTGATAAGTCAAAAAACTTAATTTTACAGGGGAGCAAAAACAACTTTAATCTAACGCTATAAATAAGGGATTTATGAAATTCAAACAAAACATACACAAAAATAGTTTTGTTTGAATGTCACCTTAGTTTGAATATCATTAATCCCTGATTTAATTCATTTAAACAATGTTTTTTGCTCTCCTGTAAAATTAAGTGTTAATGACTTATCAGCTTATTCACCGGGATGAAAGATTTAAGAAATAGTTCCACTTGATTCAAGACAGTTTTGCAAAAAATATTTTTTAACAAATGAATATGTTTTTATGTAATCCATGTAAATAAACTTTCTTCAATCAAGTGTGACTATTTCTTAAATAAGAACTGTTGCTGTATGATTATTTATGTACTGGACCCGCCGATGGTCGACGGGTGAGCTCGCGCTCGCCTTTGATTTCAATTGTTTCTGTTACAAGTTATAATAAAAATAGATTCCTGAAACTCCGTCTAGCTTTCCAGAAATGTTTTACGAGCACGACAGTGAAGTATTGCAAGCAATTCTTTCTCATTTGGTGGTATATGTTATAGCTGTGTAAAACAGTTTTGTCATGATATGAATTGTGTTGAGAATGAGATATTAGCTGTAATCCAGGAGAGGTCGCTTCTTACCTCCAACGTCACAGGTCGCCTGGGAGAAAAGGGGCCCCAGAGAAATTTCCGTTACTTAGAGGTATTCTAACATTAATTAATATTATTTGGTATTTATGTGATTATCCTTAATTTTTATTATTATTATTATTATTATTATTATTATTATTATTATTATTATTGTTGTTAATTTCTAAAATTCATCAAACATGTGTTGGTGCAATAAATCATTATTTTTTCTTTCGCATAATGCTAAAGAAATTCATGAATATTATTGCTGAGTACATTTTAATGTCAGAATGAATGTGAAAAGTGTAGCAATCAATGTTTACCGAATCTTTACAAACCAACAAAGTGAATTGCTTACTATTATTTTCTTGTGCTTTTCGTGTTTACGAATGCTTTGCACTCTAATTTTCTTAGATATATTTCATATCTTGTCTTGTTGGTTTTCTTCCTTGGAATTTTTTGTTCTTGTGTTTGTTCTGAATGCAATTATTGTACTAATTTAGAAATCAACTTTCGTGGAAGTCCTGTTAGTGTCTGAAACGCAAACTTGAAATAATAATATCTACTGTCCACATTCTACCACGCGACCCCTCCCGGGCTAAAAGAATTAGTTTTCGCACTTAATGTTCTAGCATTTGAAGCACTAGTTCAAGGGTGTACTTTAGTGTACTATTTTCTCCATAATTCCTATAAAGCATTAGATATAATTTATAAGTGTAGAAAATGGTGTAGTTGGAACAAATTGGCATATTATAGAAATGAATATGAGGCGTTGTTGTGAAGTAAATAGTTATTGCTGCATAATGCTTTTTTGGTCGCTTTGCGGCCATCTTCAGTGCTACAAAAAAAATAACAAAATATCTAAATTACAATTAAAAAAATAAAAAATGGATCTACTGTAGAATATTATTTATGAATTTAGTGCAAAAAGAATCTGAGTAAATAAGGAAATAGAAATAGAAATTTAATTTTAACCATGAAAAACAAATTAACAAAGAAAGATAATTTTTAAAGAAGGTAAAATAAAAAAGTTAATTTTGAAACTGATATCAGTTATTGTTCTAAAGTGAAATAAAATAGAGGAAATCGAATTGATAAATAAATAAATAAATAAATAAATAAATAAATAAATAAATAAATAAATGAGTAAATTCAGAGGGGCAAACTGACATTCCGATTCTGAGGCGGCTGCGGGCCCCGCTAGAGACAAATCAGCGAGGGCCGAGGGCATTGCTCTGCCGTTAAGAAAGCTCTCAACGTAGAAGGGAGAACGAGGAGATTTCCAAGAATCGGCTATTAGAGAAAGGAGTGTCAGGGTGGCGGAAAACACACAGGAGTCATTAATGTGCATTGGAAGTTGCCAACTTCAGGAGGGGTGAGAGGGGAGGTAATTGTTCATTCAAGATAGTGTGCTGGGGATTGTTTAGTAAATTGTTAATGTGTATGACTTCTAATTCGAGTTCGTGTGGCTATCTGTTTACGCACGCGACTTCATTTTCGGCCGCCCCGCCGCACGTCCGTGGTTGTCCCTTTGTCGCTCAATGCCGCCGCCGCCGCCGCCGCGCCCGTTTTCGCGGCTGCTCGGGTGCCGCCCCCACGCGAAGGCGCGCGGGGGCTTCAGAACACTTGTTCGCGGTAGCGGCGAAATGGAGCGCGCGGCTTATGATTTTATTCCACTCCCAGCCGGCCGCCTAGCCCTTGTGTCAAGAGGCTCGGAAGCGCGGTCGCGCGCCCACCCGAAAAGGCCGCGTCTTCCTGCGCCTCGTGCACCCGCCCCTTGTGTCGGGAGCGAGGGCCCACCCCTCCATCTCAGACCGCCCCCTCCGAGACCACCGCGTGGGACGGGCGGTTTTATATATATATATATATATATATATATATATATATATATATATATATATATATATATATTGATTGTGAACCACCGCGAGCGAAGGTTCATTATGTTGAGGTTCATTATGATTTCAATAAGCTACATTCGCGCAGGCATTTTGCTCGTCAGCCATGTGAGAGAGCCATTGTCGCGCGGGCACACGGGGATACTCGCATCGAAGTAACTTTGGCTTGTGCTACGCTGGCAGTCGGCGTTTGTGCCTTGCCAGTTATCATCATGCCACACCGCGTCATCAATCAGCATCAATCTGGGCTACAGGCCACCCATCTCGCGGTTATCTAGGGCTCCAAGCGGCTCATCAGCACATGCCTTACTGGCATATTCTCGAATCACTCACGCGATCGCGGCGCGATTGCCAAGTGAAGACCACGGCGGCTCACATTGCCTGGTCATCGTGTCCGGGGACTTGGAGCGTTCGCTCAGCTGATGCGGAATGACGTGTGCATTACATCCGCATCGCGGCAACTCCAGGCTCCATCTCCGGCAATGACCTTCGTCTACCTCCTGCTTCTGTGTTGGAGGGTGCCGAACTAAGAAATACATTCGAATTCAAGATCTGCGCATTCGTTAATTGCATCTAACTTCGATTTTCATGTATTGAGGCGTATAAACTTGTATTTAGTTATTTTTGCTTCTCTTAATTAATTTTATAAACCTTTTTTTGTAAACTACTAATTAAGTTTTAGAATTAGTTTTCTTTTTATTAATAATTCATCGCTCGGGCCCAGATGCATTTGTAAATAGTAGAATACGTTATTATTGGTTTGTATTTTCTTAAATTGTAAGTTTTATTTATTTTGTTGCAAGAGGCATAATCACCCTCCTTTTAACTTTCGTAGCATTAAATTAATATTAGTGCAATTTCTTCTTCTTTAATGTTTCGGCCGAATCCTTTCATTCCTCTTACGAGGTGGTCCCCCAGCCTTTTTGTTTAGTAGCCTTCTGGCTACATTGCTGAGCTAACTGGGACGCTTGAATATTGTGCCTCAGCTTGAAATATCTTCTCTCTGTAAAACGACAACGATGAAGTGCGAAGACATCCTGGACGCTCTTATAAACTGTGTAAAATGTTGTGGTGCATTTGAGCTTGCGTTACGAGGGCTCGACGAAAGTAAACAATCGGAAAACCCTGGGATATTTATAATGTTAGTGGATTTTGTTAGTACCATTGACGGTGCTTTAAACATCATTTAGAAGGTGCAACCATTTTCAAAGGGACGTCAAATTCAGTATAGAACACTGTTACAAGGAATATACAAGAAAAGCGAACTTAGAAATGCAACAAGACCGATGCCATTATTGCAAGTAATACTGTAAAATGAAATGTTGGAAGAAATTTTTCAAGAACTTCTGCAAACTTCCAGAAGTTCTGTAAACTTCTTCAAATTATTTTCACTACTCCAATGACTTCTTCAGAAGCTGAACGACCTTTCTCAATAATGAAGCAGATACATTTCTTAGAAAAACCGAGCGATCGTGCGCCCTCGCAATGCTGTCGAATACTTGTAGAGAAGCAACTGATCTGCGAAACAAGTAACTTCAATGAATTAGTAATGGAGAAATTTGAGCATCTGAAAAATCGGCGAATGGATTTTCAATTCAAGTAAACAAGGTAAGATTACAATTTCCTCGTTTTTGGGTAGATTGATAAAATTGACAATAAATGTCTCCTAATGTTGCCTAATTAAACTGATGTAACATGAAAACGGTATATTCAGGAAGGTCAAGGTTGTTTATTGTTAGTTTCACCCTTTTAAAAACATAATAATAATAATAATAATAATAATAATAATAATAATAATAAAATAAGTGAGTTCTCACTACCTTATTCGCAATCTTCATATAATATAAAATATACTATTAACAATGTTACATATATTTCATAATTATGCCAGATAGTGAAAAGGATGAAGAATGTAAGTTTAAATAGCTGTTACCTTAACATCTTGAGAGTCTTTGATAATTTTAGAATTTTGTGTCCAAATTAGCTCTAGCAAGGGTAAGCCTTTGACTTCACATTCAAGTTGTATTTTTCTTCCTGCTCGAGCCATGATATTTGACAGTGGTGTAATAAATACTGGAGCTTCTGGTAATTCTAAAGCTGTTAAAAAGATGAAATTCAAGTTAAAATTAGAAAGTTTTAGAGAAAGTACACTAAAGATAGTATCAACAGTCTTTACCTTACCTTCAACTGTCAGCTTGGCAGAACATTTGTCGGTTCCCAAAGGATTACTTGCTTTGCAAGTATATTCTCCCTGATCCTCAAGAAAAATTTCTTCAAATTTAATAACTGCTTCACCATTATTGTAAGTAATAACATAATCTGAAGAATTGTCAATGCAAGTACCGTTCTTAAACCACTGAACAGTAGGTAATGGATTGCCTTCAACAGTGCACATCAAATATAAAGTTGATCCTTCTTTTGCAGAACTTTCTTCCATTCTTTTCGTAAATACTGGAGGAAAAAGTTGCTCTTCAGGTTCAGCCTCTGCAAAAGAACCAAATTAAATAGAACTATTTAGTGTTTTCCACATAGAGCATTTTTCACGACCACAATACAAAATAACTAGTTTTTTATTTTAATACTTAGTCTACTACTAACCTACATGTAACGGTAATACTAATTATGGTCATGTGATTTATTTAAAAAATCAATACCGAAAATGTCTGAAAGGGTAGAATTCTTGCCTGAAACAAAGAAGTGTAAACGTTCGGAGAGTAATCGGTGGTAGAAACAATGTCAGCAGATACTTAGCCAAAAAGTTTTACAAAATATCACAGGCATTGACAGATCATCAGAAATGCAGATGAATGTAGCTTATAAATATCGGCTCTGGGCGACGAGCTGGAAACGGGCACAAAGGTAACATCGCCACCCACCATTCTCGATGGTTTCCGGGGAGTGTTCACACCCACATTCACATTCAGAGATTTGAAGGCGTGCGCAGAGATGGTCAGTTGTTTTGCAATCTGAAGAAAATGTACAGTTCTGCCTTCCTCTCTCATTGCTATAATATTTGAAATCAAGTAAATATTGAAAATCGTTGGGCAAAATATCAAACTAGTAATTCTACACTAATAGAGATAATTAATAATAATAATAATAATAATAATAATAATAATAATAATAATAGAAGAAGAAGAAGAAGAAGAACGACGAACATACTCAGGAGTGAAAAATTCACAGCAGAACAACTTGTTGACATTCAGGGAAATGCGGAGTATGTTTCTTCGTTCGAACTAACCACATGACGAACATAGTCCTGTTGAAGGTTCATCTCTTTCCAAATGAAACTCCGTCAGTGATGAAAATTCATCTTGCAATGAATCACACGTTAAGGACATGATGCGAAATCATTTTTGACGCGAGATAGAAAGAGTTTGTCAATTTCCATTCGAATCTCGTGCACCATTGAGAATATACGAAAATACTAAAGCTAAGAGAATGATGAGATAGTGAACTCTCTTAAATGATGTGGTACACACCCCAGGTAGAGAGCTAGATATTAGTGAAATCAATCACAAGTGTATGCAACTGGATCTTTGGTATCTCCGATAATTTTGGGCCAGCCAAGAACACCGACGGCCGACAGCCAAACAGTAAACAGCCCCGTACCCACATGGTCCAAAAGAGTTATGAAACGGATATACATATATATATACCGACTTGGCATGAAATATCTCTCTTAGCCGAGGTATCTTCTAGATCAACGCACACCTCTAAAGTTCAACGAAATATATTCCAGGTTGTACAAAAATTCCAAATTGAAAGTGACACAAGCTGGCTAATGGTAGCTAAGAAGATAAAAGAGGAAATCCACGCATGGGCTCAGCGCATTACACGTCAAGAACGTAGAATGCAGAATCGGTTGTTTGAAACAGATGCGAAGAGATTCTATCGCATTCTGACTCAAAAACCAAATAGCAATGCTGTCACTCCATCAAAAGAAGACATCGACGCATTTTGGGCAGAAATCTGGGAGGAAAGCAGATTCTACAACAAAGACACATTTTGACTTCAATCTGAATTTGATGCTGATAGAAACAGTACCTCTCGTATGATGGCACTACCAAAATCGGTTACCACAAAACCATATATGCCACCATTTAGAACTATTTAATTGCTAATTAATTAAGAAAAAAATTTTTTTGCTCTTCAATTTTTTGCGTGTCGCTACGGTTGTAACTACACACGTTCACTCACCAACTCAGTAGTACCAACCTCATTAGTATCAACCTCATCAGTATCAACCTTCCTCTATACGAAAAATCAAGACACATTCTATCTGTTTTTGAGATTTTTTAATAAATTGCAAATATATTTTCTTATACAATATTCTACGAAATTAAACGATAATACTCCCACTCAGGTATTTCTGTCTATTCTAGACGACTGTAATTTAGATGGAAAACTTTAGAGCTCGATAGCTCGTCTACTACCCCTAGTTACTAGAGTTGTAGTTAAAGGCGGATCTCATCACTGATTTACATTACCATTCTTTATGGATTCATGAATATTGATCAAGATACCAATTGGAAACAATGTGGATCTGCAATTTAGATGCACAACGGCTTTATAACGGTCTTTATAACGTGGCACGTGAAGACCTGACTTCACGATGGAATACGACACGGTTTTATGCATCTTTCTTGGTCGTGCCGCTAGATGTCGCATAATCGAGACTGTATCAAGCAGTGCTGCATATCATGCGACATCTAGCGGCACGATCGAGAAAGACGCGAAAAGTTGTGCTATTAATTCCATCGCGAGGATAGACCTTCACATACCACGTTTGAAAGCCGAAGTATAGTATGTATTCCTGTGTCATGTAATACTCTTCAAATGGTTTTTCTCCCTCGGGTACCTGCGTGGAGAATGCATTAAGGCAATCGGGACACGCCGTTTACATAGGACAATCCGTAAGTTATATATTCTTGTGATTCGATGCGCAGCTACTTCTGAGATGCCAGACTTGTATATTTTACTGAGAGTAAAATATAATTGTTTTGTGAGGGAATGATTTATTTTCCAGTTTTATTCACATTAAGAAGTAGAGAAATTTGAAAACTAATTCAGGATTTCAATTTAAAAGCAATGATGAAGGATAACGACGATTAAGACATTTACCTTGCACAGATAGAGTTGCACACGTTTCAGCGGAGCCTTCTGAATTAGTTGCTTTACAAGTGAAACGAGCTGAGTCTTCTGAAAAGGTCTCTTCGATGGCTAATGTACAAATTCCATTGTCATATGTTGTTCGATAATCAGGATTATCCTGAATTGAAATGCCATCTTTGTACCAAATAACTTCAGGAACAGGGAAACCTGCAACTCTACAGCGTACAATTTTGAAACAATTATATTTCTGCCAACTCTTGCGTTCCTTTCATTTAGTTGATGAGCAGTTCTACCTGCATTCGAATGTAAATCGTTGCCCTTCTTGTACAGTAGCATCTTGCAAAGGAACCGTGAATGTTGGTGGACTCGATCTCTGTTCTTCGTCATTTATTTTTGCTCTCTTAGGAGGAGGACTAGGTGACTTTCTTAATCTCTCAATGACTTCCACAGAATCACGTGAAGTAATAACTGTTGTCTCCGCTTCAATCTGCAACATAAGATACATCCGCATGTAATGACATTTCTAAATTAACGCACAGAACGAAACAGGAGATGGGGCAAGGGGATGATAGCAAAGATTACTTTTAGCTACAATCCCCAGCGTTTACAAATGAATTAAAGATGATATAGACAATTGCGTTTTGAGAGTGGTAAGAATGTGCGATCAAAAATACCTGTGGCAATAGTTATTAGTAAGTCAAAACTTGTATTTCAATCTGCAAAAACATACTACCCTGTAGATATTTATTTACTTCGAACAGCGAACCATCCAGGCAACGTTACAGTCAATTTCAATGCGTCAATGCAAATTTTCAAAGTGTACATTGACGCAATGCTTAATGTAATGCACTGAGGCGTCCAGTGAGAGAGGGAGCAAATCCATAAAAGAAAATTAGAATTTTTGACATTTTCAATATTTTCTTTCCATCTTTTATTTATTCCATACATTGCTTATATGTATCATAGCCCCTTCTGATTTTATATCGATCTTTTAAAATTGGTAATACGCCCATTTCATACAATTTCCGTGGGAGAAAGAGAGAGACCGTTCTTTTGTTTTTCCGCGAGAGAGAGTGCTAGTGTGAGATTTGGTGCTAGTGTGGTGTCATTGACAATACCAACACTAGCACCAAAATATAAATTGTATTAATCACATCCCTATTCAGTCTATCATATGTATTGTATTATTAACAATCCAAATAAAGTCTTTGGAATATACATCAGCGTAATTAGATAAGAAAAGAATTCTAGGGCCCCGAAGCTCTAGATAGTATTCTCCGATCATTACCAGCTGAATACCGGAGCAGTCACTTAGCAAACACGCTCGATCTTTCCTTCCTCAACAACCAGGAGAGAGGAGGGATTAATCCCTCCTCTCTCCCGGTACACACTCACACAAACTTACATAACTCTTCTAGTCATATCAGGAGACTAGACGGGAGATTCGAGCTTGCCCCAGATGGAGCAGTGCTCCGTTAGCAGAGATAAACCTGGAGAGGAAACCCAGTAAGCCAACGAGTGAGAGGGGTCAGGTTTCAGGTTCTAGAGGGGGAGGCCACTTCCCGGGGTATACCATGCACTACACTTACAGGAATAAGTATAATAGCAATTAACACGTCCGTAAACACAAAATAATGAATGCATCTGTGTGTGCCAGACAGCCTGAATGCGTTGTTATAACGCATTCGTGATCTAACGAAATGGAGAAGTGAATTGGAAAAGAACAGCGGGGATGTGTTAGAGATACGATTGATTTGATTAGTGATTCCGTCAACTATTAACGTCCCAACTACTCCCGTAAGTGTAGTGCATGTTTTTTATCGGGAGGTGGTGGCGATCCCCCCCCCACTGAATGGCGAGATCCAGCGCCGACCTACCGTCGACTAGCGAGGTTTTTCCCTACCAGGTATCTCTCACCAGCGGGGTACCGCCCCACCCGGGACAAGTTTCAAGCCCCCGACCGGTCTCCCGGCATCTGTGGTAGTGTAGTGCATGTTAGTGTAAGTGTGTAATCGAAGTGACAAAAATGATTACATAACTTTCTTGTCTTACGAAAAAGTCACATGGCGAAAAAGTAAAAAAAATCAAAACTAACTCTCAGCTCATACGATTATCTAAATAAATTGGTATGTGCCAAGGCACCATGGTATGGTAACCATCCGTGTTATCAAGGTCTTACTAAGGTGCCTTGGCACATGTCCATTTGTGTTCATTTGTAAAGCACTTTAAAACAACAGTAGTGATGCTACGACAGCCTACTTACAGCATTATTAGTAACTTATGCAATTTTGAAAATTCAGAGATGTCAAAGAAAATGAGCGCAAATTCTTTAAGCGTTCCTTGCTCTATCTGAGAAAAAATGTAAAGCAAGCATTTGGATCTTTTATGAGAAAAATATTTTCTATCGATTGCTTTTATTTCATGCAATAATTACCCTAAACAACTGGTTTTTCAAACAATTATACATGACTAATTTAAAGATCTAGTTTTTCGAATATGGTTCACTAGGGAAAATCGCTACAAACCAAACTGTACTTTTCGATGTTAATTTTTTGCAATTTTCAAAAATGCAGTGAGATCCCCATAAATGGGACTTGTACCAATTTGATAAGCGTATTTTAATCTCGTCCATAAAAATTTATCCACAAATTGCAAACCGTTTTTCAGAAAATAATTGTTTAAAAACTGCCTATATTTCACGTAAAAATACGCAAAAACTACTTATCTTCAAAAGAATGTAATGAATGCATTAAAAGATTTGTCTTTGAGTACTAAAGAAAAAATCTCCATCTTCAATATTGATTGCAGGTTGACACCGAAATATTTTGAACTAATGCAATATTCAAAAATACAGAGAGCTCAACAAAAATGAGGCTTGTGATGTATACTTTAATCATAAAATATATAAAATAAAATTAATTTGCGTGTTTGCTCTATCCGAGAAAAAAAACGTAATTCAAACATTTGGAGCCATTTCTGTGAAAATGTGGAAAATGTTGAAAATGTGAAGCACTTTCCAAAATCACAATATCCGTTTGAAATACGAAAGGACTCTTATTTGGCCACATCGATTCAGGAATATCAATTTTGAGGGAAATGTCTGAATGGTTTAGCCGCTAAGGTTGACCACAGACGGATAGATCATATGTTCTGCCGTATACCAATTTTTCGGCATGAAGGACCTCCAAAATGTAGATTCTTTTAGAACTTTTTAGAGGAGGTCATTTACTACATATAGGGGCAAGATTTATTCCATTTTTCGATTTAAGAGACTCACATTACAAATTTTCTATCGAAAAATTGCCACTTTCTTCTGCAGCATTATACTGCTTTCTCTTTACTGCGTAAGTATGTAGTAAGCGAGAAAGTAAAAATCCACGCTTCACTATGTATAGGAAAGCGTATAGAAAGTTTTCTTGTGGTTCAAATTAGACTAATGGTTTGAATATTGCACGAAACACTCCGAGAAAAAACATTAAATTGAAAATCATTAAATCGGTTCTAAATTACAATACCTTTTCAAGAATTGGCATGGCCTCTTGTAAGACTTTTGCAGCTGTTTCAGCTGCTCTTCTCGCTTCCTCAGCTGCAGTTGCTGCAGCTTTAGCAGCAGCTGCTTCTGCTTTAGCAGTTGCTAAAATGGCTTCAGCTTCTTCCATTTCCTGACAGTAATACCAAGGTAAATATTTCATTTTTATTTACATACATGAAATAATTATTAACATTTACTTATTGCAATTATTAATTATCAACTTGTAATATATTTGTACATCACACAGATATTTCTATCTCAGTATAACTAAGTTGTCAACAACAAAAATATAAAATCGAAGTTGAAAGATTGTGACCCATTGTCATCACTTGCTTCATGAGTACCTCTGTAACACACAACATATTTGCCTTCAAAAGGGGTTGTTGATGTAGATTTCATTTTGGCGACATTGAAATCGTACCTTTATTAATATAAGAGTATATTTTGGTGTGTGTAGAAATGTATCCACTTACCGAAGCTCCTTTTTGTAAACATTTAATTTTTAACCTACTTAAGAATGAAGGATCGAAGTAAATTTAATAATAATAATAATATTAATAATAATATTAATAATAATAATAATAATAATATTAATAATAATAATAATAAGAATAAGAATAAGAATAATAATGATAATAATATTAATAATAATAATAAGAATAATAAAACATGCGCTTTCATTTAAGTAAAATGAGTTTATGAGCTCCCAAAATTTATTGCATTCTGTGAAAATCAATTTTTGATGATTTATCCATAGCAAACAACATAGATTGAAACAAATGAAGCTTTTACAATAGCACATACTTTATTCCACGGTTGGGCAATATTACACTATTGGAACTTGTATGATACTTGTATCACTTGAAGAACTTGTAACACTTGAATAACTCCCAACCAATCGATGTACGAGACGAAAATTTTTTTCAAAAATATCCCAGAGGCTTTATGTAAAGTACCCCCCAAAACTGGAATATCGGTTTCACATTCAAGAGCCCGGAACATCAGTCAGAACGATTGGTGAATATCAAATTTGGAGAAAATCTACGGCACGGTTTGGCCGCTAGCATTGTTCACAGAGGGACGGACGGACAGACAGACACGTTTTGCCGTCATTCGATTTTTGGTTATCAAGGTCCTACAAAACATGGATTCTGGCTACAGCATGTGATAGAGGATTTGTTTCTAAATTTAGCAACTGGATTTATCCATTTTTTTCGTTACCAGGGCCCTGAAGTAAGAGTTTTTCTGCCAAAAATTCTCCGTTTTTTGAGCAGCATGACATAACTTTCTATTTGGTGGGGAGAAAGTATAAAGTTCCGTATCAAATTCTCAAGGCTTGGAGTGTGGGGAAAGGCATATCCATTGTGGAGAAAATCTTGAGAATTGTTTAATGCCTACTATTTCAACTAACGGAGAGACGGTCGAACAAAGTGACGTTCTTGAAAACTAGCGGTGCAAATGTTTTCTTGTAACGTTCATAACAGTTATATAGGATTGTAATATTGTAACTTGTAACCTAAAATCCTATTCAAACATTTCTTGAAAAGCTTGTCGTCAAAAGAAGTCAGAGCATCTAAAAAGAACACATTCCTTTAATTTTTGAAGATTCAAATCTTTTAACTAAAATGGCACTTTTATCGTAAACATCCGTGTATTATATTCTATCCAAAAATTTGAATGAAAAGTCTGAAGTATTTTTGTAAGAAAAGGTTGTTTACTTATTTGTGGAAAATTTTCTGGATTTTACCCAAAATTACGCACTACTATTTATATTTTGACATAGTACATGATATCATCTAATTTTTTTAAAAAAAAGAATAAGTTCCATTATGAAAATATATCAACAAAGTAAGATTGAGATTCAAAAATTCAGAGGTTTTGTTGAAAATGCGCGATTTTTAAATGCGCTATATGCTGTATTCGAGCAAGAAAAATCAAAGAAAAACAATAAAAACATTTTAAAAAATTTAAAATATCATAGGGGCTTCTCGTAAAGTACCTCCCAAAATTAAAAGATCCTATTCAAATTAGTTTCGCCGAGTGCAGCCAGATCGATTATATCGAAATATTAATTTTAACAAAATTCTGTGATTAGTTTACGCACTAGTGTCGCCGCTTTTGTAAAATAAAATTTTCATATCGGTATCAGTTTTGTGAAATTATTATTTTCTTGCCCCTCGTTGGGCTACCTATTTGTGAAATACTTTTTTCGTCTCTTATGATATTTTTACTATTGCCAAATCCAGATACTATTACAACAAACTTCTAATAATACGAAAAGGATTATTTCCACTGATATTGTCAATATTGTTATTTCTACCGTTGCCCTGCTATGCTCACAAGTTCTCTTAATGTTAACGCTAATTTATTAAATTTACTTCCAATTCAATTATGGGTACGACATACAACATATTACTCCTTTCCTCTTGCATGTGGACGCGTAATTCAATACAGAATCACGATTCCTCGAAGTTCTATTGATTGCAACCAATTATTAGATTGATGGCAACTAATATAAATTATCAGCCTTTTTCGATAATAAAAATTTAACATTTATTCTTATATATATTGCAAATACTATTGTTCTCATAAGAATAACTTTTTCAATGTAGAACACTAAAACAGTACTTGGAAGTTTGAATTAAAAAAGACTCCGTGTTTCGAGGGGATATATATTAGTGTAGCTCCGTAGATAGAAGGATTTTTTTAATTAGTAGCTGAATAGAGACAGTCGCGTAATTCAATACAAAATCACGATCATGGCTTTCAATGCTCTCTTCACACCTTTTTCATGCAATGTTTGGGGCCGTGTCCACCTGCACAGCTGTATGACAACAAGCATGGAATATATTAGACTTTGTTGATCGGTTGTCTTAACAACGCGTATTCTGTGACTTAAGTTTGTAAACAATGCCATTATTACTAAGGCTGGATACCGATTTTATCATTAAAATTAAACCCGGAGTTCTTGGCTTTTCACATATTAGGTTAGTATACGCGCACGCACGCACGCACGCTTTTGGAATATATTATTGTATTATAGTAATAAATTACATTGAAGGGGTCCCAAATCCCTGAATACCTGTTGCATCACGTTAGCACTGCATTCTTGGTTCACGTCCGAGATGCTGGTTTAACTCCGTCAAACTCAGCAATAAGCAACAATTACCACACTTTTAAAATATTCAAAGCTCTTTAATTCCGGTAATGATGATGAGTCGGATTTTAGGAAGGATGAAATTGCTTTTAAAAAAATATCTAGATGGGCGTATAAGCTGTCATCTACAGTCTCTTAACACTCAAAAAATTAAAAAAAAATTGTGACATCAAATATCGATACGATAAAATATCAAATGCAATAAAATAGTTCTGGCATATCAAAAGTCGGGTTGAAACATTTAACAGACTGAAAAGGTAACAGTTTTATACACTCCCTCTGCCCTCGATTGAGGTGATAAAATGCACTTTCTTGTTTTAGATGAAGAGTATGGATTGTAGAGAATCTTCAGAGGCAGAAAGTTGACGTTTTTCCCGTGGTCCTTTAGTTTTTCACCGAGTATTGGGATGCATTCTCTACCCGTCACAGACGGGAGGCAAAGGCGATCCATGCGAAAAGTGCCAGAGATTCAGGGGTTTATAGTTTCTTGTTGGCGAATTTGAAATCTCAGATTCACCAGAAAATCTCCCATAATACATCCCTTAATATAATTTGAGTGTTTGGTGTGGTTCTCTGATATATCTGTGATTCGCTCTTTGGCGATTGTGCTGTTTGGTCAGATTTTCTTGTTATTTCAACGTGCCCATGGATTCAACAGAAGATTAAATTGTGGTCATTAATGTTTCGCCTGTGTATCGGATTTACTATTAGGGCATTGGATGGATAGAGATCGCGTGACGTGAAGCGCTCGTGTGCGCTCAACAGGGAAGTCTCCGCCGCCATTACGATGTTTCAATCCTTCTTACATTTCTTGTATAGCATTCAATTTGGTATTAAAGACACTACAAAGTTGTAGGTTGTGCGCTTTGAATACTAGAAAAAATTACACGTCTCACCGTTTTCTGGAGGAATATGATTAGGGAAGATTCGGCTAGGTTTCTCTCACTTTCTAAAAATGTCTAAAGCATGCTATAGACATCATTACGAAAATTACTAAAATTAATTATACAATGGAAAAAGAATACAGAAGACAGAGTGCAATGGAGGAAGACCGACGTGCCAAGGTGCAGAACCCCTTTTTTTATGATCATTATTGCCAGTTTGCTTTTTTTTATTACAAAGGTTTTGTGAAATAATTACCTTTTCCTGCCTTTCTCTTTGTTCTTCAGCAGCTCTCAAATTCTGAGCAAGAATATGTAATTCCTTTCTAATAATTGTAAAAGAATCAATCATTTCCTTATTTTCATTTCGAACAACAGTTACTTGCTTAGATCCCTCTTCACCTAAAAGCAAAAAAACAAAAAACAAAAAATGGGTATTAACACATTTTTCTCATACAAATCTCATACAAAGTTGATTTGCATAACATTACTATGAATATTGGATTGTTACGGATAATATTACCATTGTTACGAATGAAATGACTCATCTAAATACATTGTACCCTGGGATAAATATTACTTAAAAATGAAAACCCTTTCCAATTTACGACAGCATGGCGCGGCTCGGGATTTAGTAACAAAGCTGTACAGACCGGACAGCCACGAATTCAACAAAACTGTACAATTGGTGACATTTCTTCTCAAAATTCATGTACTCAAATGAACACCAATAACATACAAAAGTGCTTCTAGTGATCGAATTTCTCCTCTTCAAGAAGATACGACTAGTCTAGTGGCGACGATGATCTTCAATGATCATTCTTTAAAAGACATTTTTTTAAAACGTACATGGTGTATTTAAATTAATGCTTGTTCCTTAATGCCAAAACGTATTGACTATCCTGTGTTGTGCAATAATATTTCGTCGTATTTTTGACAATTAGCAGGTAAAACGGTAAAATTCAATAATGTGAGGGTCGTGGCAGTCGCGAAGTCACGTTTTTGGCGGGTATGAATTGGACTCAGCTGCACAGGGATGAACTGGGCTGGACTAGGCAGATGCTCCATTCTTTTAAGTGTCCTTTACAATATCCGAGGTCAAAAGTTAATAAACAAATATTACATTTTCGAGAAAAATTGTTTTAAAAAATTAAAAATTGACTCTATTTCACGCAGAAGTGCCCGAAAAATATTCAAATTTCCGATAAATTGTACATAACTTTATTTCCTTATTTCAAAATCTGTCTTTGATTTTATTAAGAAAAAATCTCCACCTTCAGTATCTTAGTTGCTGGAAGACGCCGTAAAAATGTGAACTTCTGAAATTTCCGAAATACCAGGGCTTTCAATGCGAATGAGATATGCACCACTCTCTTAAGCGTCCTTGACGCTATCCGACAACAAAATATAATAAAACAATTTAGTGCAATTTTTCAAAATTTTGTCCATGAGGCTTCATGTAAAGTATTCCACAATTCGTAATTAAAATACTAATATAAGCTCGATTATTATATTATGATTTTCAATGAAAATCGTAATATTCATTGTGACTGTGATTATCTAAATGTATCACTTTTAACGATTTATGTAATCGCTAAAAGTAGTACATTCAGTACTCTGCCTCTTAACCGACCGCCAAGTGCTTGGGACAATGGTGATTTAGGCACGTGTCGTGAAATATCTCAAGACGCAAGGAAAAAAGAAAACCCTCGATTAGTTTTAAAGCTTTTCATATGCGCAGTCCAATACTCAATAATAGATTTAATGGTCAGTGCCATAAGGCCACATACGTGTGTAGATAATCGTACTGCAAATAGGTAATGAAAATACAGAAATTTACTGTAACAACCTACGTGTGTTAACTTTTTTCTACAAAATAAGTTCTTCCACGGTTTTATAAATGATACATATTATATTAATGTAATGTAGGCTACTGCTACTAATAGTTGTTGTTTGCTTTTAGTAATGATAATTTCAGAAGTTTATTTTAATGGTATTAAGGGAACGGCGGTTTACTCGGCGGAACGTTATCTGGTCTAGCTAGTTAAGTTCAGTTTATGTTGAACTTTACTAGCCAGTTATATCAATTTGTGCTTACAATCTAACTTCATCTAGTTTACTACTAACACTAACCTACATCTCACGAGGGGTCTCGCAGCGCACCTCAATTGCTTTACTTTGTATCGCTGAACATGAATATTCTAAATTGCTGTCCAAGAATGCATGTAACGGATATGTTTTTTATTCGAGTTTGACATTCTGTATATTTATCGGTCACATGCATTTTTAACCCCTCGTAAATGCAACCCTGCAGGTTTGTAAGTGCACTTGTACCCACCTGTATGTTAAGAAATTTAACATCCTTAACAACGGGTTTTAAAATCCTTAGCAACATAAACAACGATCGATTTGTTTCGAAACACAAGTGAAATATTTGTTGAGGAAAAAAACATGGCGTTATACAAAACTAATCATATTTAAACAATTCAGAAGTAATTCACATTGGTTTGGGAATAATTATTCTTAATTGTAATATTATTAATAGTGCAATTACAAAAATGTAAATTAGGTAAATTAATCTCATTTTCCTTACATTCCACCAAATGAAACACTACTCCGGTAATCGTATTTACTGACGATGTGAAGGTGTCGCCACTTGAAGTCAACGCGCCATAGGACCGAACGTCGTTTCTTTAGATTCAGGAGAATTATTTGTATCCATCTTTCTCGAACCACGATATACGAATATTGTTTATATAGAAATATCGCAAGCAACACCCCAGAATATCGTACTAATGTGCCGCAGCAACAGAATTCACGTGTTTACTATGAGCAATAATGTAAATTTTCGCATGATTCGTGAGATTTTATGGTGACCGATAAAATGCTGAACCTACCACGAAATGTTATAGTGTTATTACTGCCTCGTCCAAATTAAGAATCTCGGCTCCGCTGCGTTCTTTAACTTCTGGCCTCGGTAGTAAGAACACTCATAACACATCTAGGTATGTTAATAGCTATTACCCAGTTTGAGATTTCTGTTTTGGTTGATCAATTGCAATTTCGAGTAAAAGTTTTTGGGAGGTAGGCAATATGGTGAGTCATTGGTTTGATGTTCAATTCGGTGTGTAGTTGCTTGTTGGAGATGAGCCAGGGGGCTTGGGTAATGGATCTTAAGAATTTGTTTTGGGCATTTTTGTAAATTATATTTGGCAGAATTTGGCCCTATTGGGCAGGTGTACAGGAGGAAGGGTCTGATGGATTTATTTATTCTTTAAAGACAGTTTAGTAGTTTTGTTTATGAGCGGTTTCAGTTGAAGAATTTTGAATTTGGCTTGCTGAACTTTGTGGTCTATGTAAGTTTTCCAGTTGAGGGTGGTATCCAGATGGAGTCCTAAGTATTTACCTACCTTATTGTTTGTAGTCCAAGGAATTATATTACTATTTATTCTTAACTGGATGGGAGGATAGTATGGTTTAAATGTGAATATTTTAGCGGCTGATTTCGTGGAATTGATTTTTATCTTCCATTTTGAGGAGCAACTTTCTAATGTATGAAGATGTATTTGGATTTCATTTGCTATGACGTTTAATGGTGAATGAAACGTATAGATTGCCGTGTAATCCGCAAATTGGGCTTTTTGGGTTATCTGGAGGTAGGAATTCCGCTGTGTAGAGGTTCAATAGCGGTGGGGAGACGTACCTAGTATTTTTGAAAAAATATAGCTTTTCAACATGAACTAGTTATTAACTGCTACTGCTACTGCCACTACACTAAACTAAATATCATACGCGTCAACAATATACAGGTTTCCTACCAATATTGCCATGTCATATTTCTAAACTTCATTCTACATACCGTGCAATTCCTCTGCAAGACTTGATATTTTGTTGATTCTCTCTTGTTGAAGTAATTCACCATCCTTTAGAAAATTTTCCACTTCAGCTAGTAATTGGTCTGCTTCATGGGGACTTCTCACGGCAGTAGATTTTCTCGCAATTGTTATCAGCAGCTTACTTCCCACTCGAAACCATTTTTCTCCCTGTGAAAAAGAAAATGAAAATGATGCAATATTTATCTTTTCATAATCTAGAAATTTAATGAAACGTGTATCTAGGGTTCCCAAAAATTATTCACCTTCCCCCTATCCCCGCAAAAATATACACCGATGAGCCATTAAAATATGACCAATCCGGCCCGAGAACAGTTTTCGCCCCTCGAACGCGCCTAGTTTAGGCGACGAGCTCGAATATGGTAGCAAGACAGGCAGCTCTACCGGGCCGTTGTGTCTGGGGCGCAAAGTGATGGAAAGCGGCCAATGTGAGTTGACAGAGGTGCGTTTGTGGTGGCGCGGCGCTTTGGCGCCACATGTGCCACGGCTCCTCTTGGTGCACGCCCCGTGCGTGGGTTGAGGGGCATCACGAGCGGTGCGACGGGGGAGCGACTCGCCCAAAGCGGCGGCCACAGCGCTGATGCCTTTGCTGAGGGCAGCGGCGGCTGGCGGCGCAGTGTGTAGAGCGACCGCACTTGAAGAAATCGCACTCATGTCAAAAATGTGCATGTCCTTTTCTAAAGAGTGATTTTTTCAACAGACGTTGTTTAATCTAAAAATCGCTATCTTTAATTTTGTAGTTTTAAAATGTTAACCATTTGCAATTTTCGAAAATACGAAGAGTTTGCTGAAAAGCCGGCGGCGCTAGCCGAATTCGTTTACGACGCTCCGTGAAGTCACGAAGGTTAAGCGAATTCAAGACTCGCACGTTCGTGGTTGGGTGACCGGCCAGGAACCCCGGGATCTAACGGCGTCGATCTCCTGGCCGAAGGGATAACAGGCACTAACTGACTGCGACGTGAAGAGACTTGACAAATATAGTAATTAACGGAGGATTACTCCAAAAATAAAAATAAAGCACATGAATGGGGGATTACTCCTCAGTGCAAAGCTCTCAACGCCCCTTAAGGGGCTTGGAGACGCGTTGCGTCAAGGTGTAGACGCAACAAATTAAAAAAAAAAATAAAAATGGGTCTAGCACCATAGTTTTTACTATCCCTTGATAATACTATGAGGAGAAAATTTAAAGAGAAATATTTTGAGCAAATTTTTTAGAAATTGCACAAATTTAAGTAAGAATTACGCAAAATCTACAGTATTTTTCAAAAAGCTGTACATAACTTGTACATTTTCTAAAGAGCTGATTTTTACAACAGATTTTCTCTATGGCAAAAATCTCTATCGTCGATTTTGTTGTTTTGAAGTGTGAACTTTTGGCAATTTTTGAAAATATGCATAGTTCGCCGAACATTGCATCATATAATTACCGAAAATGGCACCATATATTTTACCGTCCCTTGATACATACGAGGAGAAATTTTAAAGAAAAAATTTGGAAAGGTTTTTGTGATTGCCTATGCTTCGCGCAAAATTACACTAAAATTACTTATACATTCGTAAATTGAACATGAGTTAATTTACCATTAAAGTGAGTCCATTAAAGATGTTTCTTTAAAAAACAGATTTAATTAATCTGGGAAAAAATCTCTATTTTCAATATTGTGGTTATAGGAGGACGCTCCAAAAAATGCACTTAAGCAATTTTCGAAAAATATGGCATTTCAACGATCATGAGACTTGCACCATTCTCTTAAGCGTTTTTTACGCTATCCAGGACAAAGTTTAATAAAAAAAATGGTGCCATGTTTGAAAAAAATTCAAAAATGTCATTGAGGCTTCATTTAAAGTACCCTCAAAAATCAACATTTCCGTCTCATACTCCCAAAGCCTTCAGTTCATTCAGATCGAAAGGGGAATATCAATTTTGGAGAAAATCGGCTGAACGGTTTAGGCGCTAGCATTGTCCACAGACTGACTGACTGACTGACTGACTGACGGATTGACGAACGGACGGATTGACGAACGGACGGATTGACGAACGGACGGATTGACGAACGGGGTTGACGAACGGCGGTTGACGAACGGACGGTTGACGAACGGACGGTTGACGAACGGACGGATTGACGAACGGACGGATTGACGAACGGACGGATTGACGAAGGATTGACGAACGGACGGATTGACGAACGGACGGATTGACGAACGGACGGATTGACGAACGGACGGATTGACGAACGGACGAACAGACAGGCGGTACGCCCTCAATCGATTCGTCAGTATCATGGACCCACAACACATTTTGGCTACATCATGTGTTAGAGGATGTAATTTACTATATAGTAGAAATTAGTAGTAGAACTTAGTCAGGAGGTCGGCATGAATGGCCAGTAACTTTGGGGAGATAACAGCGGCACGACTGACTGCAGAGGCACTTAATAACTATCACCTCGCATCTCACCAACGTACTGTATTTTTTCAGTGATTCTCAAGCTGCCATAATTGTAATCGTCGACAGTTCCCCAAAAGACTGTTCAAACCTATTTTATTGCCGAGGAGCAATCTCTCACTTACTGCAGAACAACTGGTCGGTCAGCTTCCAGTGGCTTCCAAGCCATATCGGCGTAACAAAACACCAGACAAACTTGCCAAGAAGGGGAATGGACCAACCATATATGAATATCATTCTCACCTCGGCCCAACATCTCATTAGTGCGGCCGCAAAACACACCAATCGACCAGCTGTCCAGATCCGGTCACGTCTGGGAGGTCCTCGCCGAATGGCCCAACAGCCAAGAGCGGGCAATGGATAGAATAAAGCAAAAGCCTTCTTACGAAGTATGTGTGAGAAAGTAATAACACAGATTTTCCCATTTGAAATGCGACGCGTATTTTCTGGGCATTCTGCATTCGTTCTGTTCTCTTGTGACACATTTATAGTGGTTTTAATCGCCCTCCTAATTTACCCAGATTTACCTAATCGTAGGCGAATGTCTGATGGTCCTTACTTAGTAGTCCCAGGAATAAATTGAAGGACATATTCATTCCCATTTTTTTAATAGCTTTTTCTGTTATCTTTAATTCATTTTAGAAAGAATAATCGAACCTGAGCCACTTTACTTTGCCGTAACACAATTTCGAACACTAAATGCGTCGTTCTTGCTTCTTATCTTGCTTTCGACCACTCAATTAACTTAAACTGAAGCCAGAAAGGTATAGACTTTCTCGCGATAGTTAATTTTTTAGTTTTTTTAAATTCATTTCATCTGAGCTAGCTTTTCGGTTTTCCTCACACTTTCTAGCTGCCATCTATCGCCGCCCAAAGTACACTTTTTCACATTCTTTTTTTCGTTCCCCTAATGGTAGAACTGATATATGAATTAAGGAATATTATACAAGAGTAAAACGTCGTCATATATGAAAATTTTCGTTGAAAAATATTAAACAGTTTTTGAGAAAATGTCATTTAAGCATTTCTGTAAATGCGAAATTTGAACAGTCTGTCACGTAAACCTTTTGATTTTGGAGAAACATCATTGGGAATCCATTTGAAGCACTTTCACTCACAAACGCAATAATGTATACAAATCACTCTAATATAAGTATTAACAGCGTGAAAGATATTTTTTAAAAAATACATTTTTGTAATTAAAAAAGATAATACATCAAAGTATTATGTATGTCATGCCATTCAGTTTATTTACCACTGTATGTACGAAAAACTGTGGAGCCGTTTTCGAGAAATTGGCGTTTGGGCGTTTCTAGAACTACAGAATTTCGAGCTCATTTTCACATAAAATTTTTGAGTTTTCGAGAAACATTACCAAACATCATTTGAAGCACATGTACTCATAAATGCAATAATGTAAACAAGTCTTCGGTGATGTAAATATTAACGCTGTGGGAGTTATGTAAAAAATAGATTTGGGTATATTTTGGAAATACGAAATAATACAGCAAAATGGCGTTTATGTCCTCTTATACAGTACATTTACCACTATCGCTACAAAACGTTTAAAGAAAAAAAGGAGCCATTTTGAGAAAATCTTGTTTTGGAAATTTTGTAATTAAACTTTCAAAGAAATGCGCATGTTAATGAAAAAACTAATTGTGGAGAACAAATTTCATTTGGAGAAAAATCTCTACCTTCAAGAATGGAGTTGTAGGAAAGCTCTGCAAAATTCAAACTTTTCCAATTATCAAAAGTTGAGTTTTAACTGAAAATCAGAACTATGCCGTCATTACAGAGTAATTCACTCTATTCTTAGAAGAAATTTAAGGAAATATTTGGCGCAATTTTCGTGAAAATATCCCAGGGGCTCGATGTAAAATACCCTACCATTTGAAGAACGTTTTCCAAAATTGCAGAACTTCGAGTCCGATGAGATTGACCGAGGAATATTATATTTGGAAAAACACCTACGAAAAGTTTAGGCGGTAGTGTTCTTCACAGACGGATGGATGTAAACCGTGGACCATAAAACGTTCACATGGATTTTCCGTAAACCAATTTTTCGGTATGAAGTTCCCACAAATCGTAGATTTTGACAACGCAACATTAGACAATTAATTTACTACATATTGGAACAAGATTTATTCACTTTTTCTGTACCAAGGCCCCACAATACGAGTTTTTGTGTCGAAAATCACCGTTTTTGTCGCATTACGTAACCTTCTATACTACGTTTATTACATCGTATAGAAAAAAGTAAATACAGAACGGCACACCAAGAGTCCACACAAGCAAAGCAATCCAGCACCATCTTGGCAGCATGTCCCTTATATCTAATACATGATCTGAGATAAGCGCACTCCAACAATTTATTGTTAATTTTAAATTTGATTTCTTTTTTCCCTGTTAATATGAAATAACTATTATTTGAACCATACTTTTGAGAGTGGTCATGTCATCATCACAGATTACGCTGTACGCCTGTTCCGCGGCGATCTGACAATCCTGATGTTAACTACTAATTAATTTCGCTATCTTTGTTTTGTTTTGGTGGAGGGTCATACGGTCGGCCAAATACGGCTTGGCTCCCAAGAGATCTGCAGTAGTTGCGCTGTAAGATGTTTGGCCATCCTTCCGTATGTCCGGATCTCGCTCCCAATGATTTCCATCTTTCCTTGCACCCCAAGAAATTCCTGTCCAATCAGCATTACGCGTACTACGTGACGCAGAGTTGCAGGTGCTCGTCAAACACTGGTGCGTGTCCCACGCTGACTTCTACGGCACAGGGGTACAAATATTGATCCCACGCTACGACAAATGTCTCATTCTGGTGGTGATTATGTGGAAGTATAGGGCAACATATGCCGTACGAGTATCTGTTACAATTAAGTTTTCAATGAAGTTGTGTTTCCTTTTTGTTGGCGACCTACGGACACTTATTTTGGATGCGCCTCTTATGTAGTATTGTACGAGTACTTTCTTTCTTACATACGTAGAACGCAAAAGAACGATTACTTAGTTGCTGACTGCAATCACAGAACTGAGATTTCCACAAATTGTTTCAAAATCAAAGCCACCAAAGTCCATCTAGCTTTAATGGACTGGTTTTGTGTTTAGGAGAAGACACTTGTTTATCACATAACAATTTTTGCACACACATAACACGTATAACACAATTTTTGAGGGCCTGGCTACTTTTTTTAACACATGTACACATTTTCATGGACGTACTGCGGCAATATGTCACAGACATCTATTCTTTTATTAAACATCTTTGCAACTACGCTAGTATAATCAATCAATCAATAAAAGTATACACTTTTGTAAATATTTTCTTTAATGACATAGTGTTTGCGGACTTTGAATAAAGTTAAAATTATATTCAAATATGTGGCAAGAACTTACCTCTTCAACTAGTGTGAAGTATTCAATGTTCATATTAATGAATTGCCTACTTTTCTTCACCTGATTCATAAAAGCTGACCACTTGGTTTGCAATTCAGTTAATTTACTTTCCACGTGGGAAGAAGCATGTTCAGATTTCAAAATTTGTTCTGTTGTACTCATAAATGTTTGAATTCTATTCTCCAACAACTGAAAAAAATACAATAAAAGATTAAGAGTGGTAAAAAAATGCATAATTAAAAATAGTTTCCCAAAAGTAACGGAGGGGCGTAAATATACTGTCCACAAAATGACAGCCCAACTGCATTTGCATGTAAGGAGACGGTAACACCCCGATGACTGGGTTTCGAACGACTGCACGTAAAATTGCCCCCTCCTCTCCGGTTCACAACAGACGTCGACTGAAAAGCTGTTGAATAATCAGTGGTATGCTGCACAACAAGTATTTAGAAGTTAAAAAAGCAAACTAGTGGGGAAAACACTGAACTCCCTGTGATTCTGTGAAAGTAGTCAATCTCAAGGATAGATTTCCCTGAAGAAAAAAAAAAGACACTGACATACCAGTTGAGGGTTATGAGATGTGTTAATACTCTATCAACATCAAATTAGAACATCATCCAAACAAGATTAGGAAAAATCTTGAGACAATGATGAATAAAGAAACAAGATGAAAAGGAGATTGAATATATACTTAAAGAATAGAATCTTGCAAAGAATGGAAACAATCAAATACAATTTGGTTAATAAGGATATTGAATGAACATTAGAGTATTGTCTATTTCAAATTAATAAGAAACCAAATGTCTCGGAATATATATGGAAAATTGCAATGCTCAACAGTAGTATTAATGAAAGTACGAGAGAATTGAAAGGAGTAGCCTTATATATAAATAAATAAACCTCATGGACATCATGATTTCACGTCTGGTAGTCAGTGACTGCAGTCCGTGAATGCTCAAGCCCACGCCCAGGCCCGGTACAGTGCACAAGCAACCCTAGCAGACGCTTGGTGCGGCAAACTTACGGAGCAGCATTTTGAAAAAGAAATATATGTTGAAAAATATTTCGAAAAAATTAAAATTATCCTATTATAATACTAAGTGGTTTAAAAGAGAATGTACTCCCTTCAAGTGTCGAGATTCTTTAATGTCATAAATTTCCTGTATTTTGGATTCGTGTAAAAAATATAGGTTCTGTTTATATACCTTTAGTTATATAACACAGAATTTGTATGTGTCCCACTTTGACTTATTAGATGCACAATCCAATACTAGTATATCTCATATGATGCAGGGTTCCCATTGTATTGCCTACATCCGGTACCACTCAAGATTTTGAAATTTTTATTACGATGTCTCATTTACTTTGGTTGGAAAATACGAAAGATTGCTTTTTGTCTCAGAAAACTTCTTTGAATGTGACACAATTAATAAACTCTACATTTTAAATAATTTTTAAAACTTGTCTTCTGAAATGTTTACGTTAAATGAAATGTTTCTTGGGTTCAGTCAAACCATACATCTATCAACAATGAATAAAAAATAATCAAATAATGAAAACAAAAAATCAAAGAAAACTCAAACGATACACAAATCCATAGCAGACTTTTTTGTTTAATCAAAATTTAAAAGTAAATGAGAATACGTTGAGTCCTCTGATCAGGATTAAAAATAATGGAAAATGGTATGTATATTCACTAAATATATTTCTTTGTCTTGCAGCTACAGCCAGCCACATCGCCAGACCGCTCCCCGAATGAAAGGCATGCAGTCCGGACTCTAGCCCAACCCACAAAACTGCAAGAAATGCACGATCAGAAATGCAGACTGCGTGGAATGGGCTTTCACAAGTCTCCACTCGAGACCTGTACAACTCCACTGACGTGATGTTTGGACGAAAATTGGTTTTTGGATCTATGAAAACTTACCTTAACAACGTTACGATGTTCAAACGAGTGATTATCGAAGTTCCACTGGGCTTTATATTGAGATCATTATTTAATCTTATACATGTTGCGTTTCCTTAACTATTCTACAAACTTTACAATCTTAGGAGTATAAGATGATATTACTCTCAGAAAGTCAACAACTAATGCTCTTAATAAAAAATTAATTATCCAAAGTGCAAACATTCTGGCACGCGCCTTGTAACAGATTTTCCTTTGAGGTAAATTTTACATTTAACACACTGAATTCTATTGATGTGAGTTAAACCAAGCACGCAATGCATCCGAAATTTCCAATGTCTTCAATTTCTCTGTTAACAATGGAATACAAACTTTATCAAACACTTTGGGAAAAGCCTGTAAATATTACATCCACTTGAAAATCTTTCTCTCATAGATATTGTATGGGTATCATTAAATTTGTTGCTGTTTATCTTGACTTCAAAAAGCCATGATATTTATTTATCAATAAGTCATTCAAAAACTGTTTAATTTTGTTTGTAAGAACAGACTCGAAGAATTTCGGAATTACATTACGTACTGAGATAGGCATATAATTATTACCCAATTTTGTGTACTCTAGCAGTCATATCGCCTTCCTTCCAAATAACTGGAAAGTAGCCTTATTTTAATGATTTAGAAAATAATTCCCAGATGAGTTTATAGACAGCTATTGAGCATTTATTCAGGA
This sequence comes from Teleogryllus oceanicus, assembly GCA_964035755.1. Classification (NCBI taxonomy): domain Eukaryota; kingdom Metazoa; phylum Arthropoda; class Insecta; order Orthoptera; family Gryllidae; genus Teleogryllus; species Teleogryllus oceanicus. Next base: position 200,961,072 of record CAXIVR010000001.1, on the reverse strand, counting down.
AAATCGAAGGGTTGCAATCAGGATCAGTATATGTACCCTCGTTTTTCATTAATATTATTCGGAATATGGATTATCAATAGAAATACTAGAAACAATAGGGTTCACCATTCAGTGAAAAAATAATTAATTCACTGAGAATGGCTAAAATTAGAACTAACCTGAATTGTTTTTTCGAAATAAACAAATGCAACGGACGTAGCTTTTGCACTTGTTAGTGATTCTCCATACTGTCCTTTTAGTGTGTTTAGCTGCTTGGAAAGATCACTCAAATTGGAATTAATCTGCTGCAAATCAGAATCAAATTGAGAGAGTTGCTGTTGCTCTTCTAATAACACTTTTCTCGCAGTCCACGCCGATTTCCAAGCGTGTGTTTTATGTTCCAATAATTGTTTCACTCTTTGAGTATCGAAATCAGCAGCTTTCTCCGGCTCCTGAAAATAAATCAAACTTTATAATTATATAGCTTCAAAGTTTACAGTAAAGTGTCATTTTTTTACACTGAGTAATTTTTTAATAAAATGGAGCTACGAATGCATCCTCACAAAGCCTACGAAGCGTTTCCGATATTTCTCATATTATTTATTTATGCTCAAAAATAGCAAAAAAACTGTATGTTGTACATTGGAGACTTAAAACAAGTGTTATTATAATAGGAAAACGTGAGCATTGATAGTGGCTCACAACTTCCAAAATATTGCATTTGCACAACACTGAGAAACAAAGTAGACATTTTTGTTTTGCCGCTGGACTAAGTTTCTGGTCCAATCTTTCGAAATCAAATTTAATTCATTATTTTAATTTAGATATTGCAGTACATGTACCTACACGGAATACAGTTAAGTGAATGAAAGCAATGGATCAAATCATAACTAACAAACCGATTACTAGATATGAAATAATAACAAATGGGTTAGATTTCAGTGCCCACGAGACACAAGTAGCACTAACTGGAATACTGGCAAATTAAAAGCACACGAACGTGTAGATTATTAATGAAAGGTAAAATAAAAATTATTTACAACTTGCTGCAACAATCTTGAGACGCGGTTTACAAAACTGTTGATATGATCGACAATTTTTGTCAAAGCTTTCATGTCACTTTAACCGGTGCTTTCCATTTAAAAAAGGAATCTTTAACATTTTATGGATAAGCAATAGTTGGATAACATAAGGTATTCTAACATCGTGTATAAACAAACTTAAGCATGGCCGTGACCGAAAAGTCACTGGGAAGTTTCCCACTCAGAATGGAAGAGATATGCTGACAACTCCCTGGTAGTATATAATTTCCAATACTTGTTATTTTTGGCTCAGTGGGAATGTTGTTCTTGGTGGGTTCGGAACTGCAGTTTTAAGTGATTTCGTTTTGACTGATAAGTCTCGAAAGCAAAAGTCAGATAAGTGATCAACAATACGGCTTCCGATCAAACAGAAGCACAGGAACTGTTCTCTTAAATATTATTGAGGGACCTAGAGCATCCACTGACGAAGGCAAACTAACAATATTTGTTCTCCTAGATTTTAGTAAAGCATTTGACTCGATCGATCACGAAATTCTGCTTGCAAAAATAAAATATTTGGTTTCTCTAAACCGACAATATGATGGCTCTCTCAATATCTTTCAAATCGACAACAAATCATTGTATCTGATGAAAAACAATCCACTGCCGTTAAACCTTCCCGTGGCATTGCGCAGGAATCACGTCTAGGTCACTTAGTATTATTAATTTATGTAAATGGCGCGGGACAATGCCTCAGTTACTGTGAACACAAAATGTACGCTGACGACCTTCAGATCTACATAAGTAGATACCCATCGGAGTTAAACTCATTAGCCAAGAAAATCAACGATGATTTAAATTCTCTCAATAAATGGGCAGAAGCCGAAGTCTCTTATTAAATCCAATCAAGTCGCAGAGATTAGTGATAGGCTCTCGCAACGCTTAGAACAAGTTGGAGAAATTCCCCTTTTCGGAAATTAGCATAGGTAACTTTCCTATTCCCTGGTGAAGCGATGTAAAGAACTTAAAGAATGCATTTAGACAACACCCTTAGCTGGACCACACAGGTACGTAAGATTTGCCAAAAAGTCGCAGTCCTCCATTCCTTAAAACGCGTCAGAGAACTACTACCTATTAACACCCGCATAAGCCTAGTAAATTCACTCATAATGCCTCATTTCGATTATTGCGATTTCCTGCTTACGGACTTAAAGCTCAAGCAACAATGCAAATTACAAACAGTACAAAATGCATGCATCCACTTTATATTCGATCTTAGGAGTTACGATCATGTATCGGAATTTTACGATCAAACAAAAATTCTCTCAATCGAAAAAGGAGAACTTTACATACTTTACTTCTTCTCCATCAAATTTTGAATAATATCTATCAAACGCATTTATTACACAACTTTAAAATGCTCACGATCACGTTCACGTTCGATGCGATGCGATCAACGATCACGTTTCTCGCGATTACTGTGCATACCTCCGCACAACACGGTATCCTACAGTAAGTCATTTACTGTCACTGTAATTAGAATATGGAACTCACTACCCACATATCTAAAACAAATTAGCGGTTTCAGGAAATTCAAAACTCAACTCAGTGATTGAATTAAAACAACCAACTACAAATAAATAAGCCCCTATTCTCATTTTCACACCCTAATTAAACACCACGTACACTATCATCACTGATCAAATTCGATTGCATTTCAAGATGTCAAGCTTCTTCTGTACTTTTCTCCTCTTTACATTATTGCTGAACGCCCTAACGACATATCTTCCTGTCTAATCCTATGCCCTAAAGCAAATATATTACATATTAGATAATACGTTTTTCATGCATTTTCACACTGTATTGTATGATCTTTTGTTGCTGTGCTGTAATTATCTTGTTCATCTGCCTGCTTTCTGTTCGTGTTTCTTTTTCTGTTACAGATTATCTTCTAGACTTCAGCCAACTACGTTCATCTAGGAAAACTGCATTTATGCATATGAAAAATGTTATATTCATATTATCATCTTTTCCCCTCCCCACTTTCCCCAGCTTTCCTAATTCATTCGAACTTTCTCTATTTTTCTTCTGCCTTTACACTTTTCCTTTAATCTTGCAATTTTCTTCCCATTCACAAGTGTTACGGCCCTAAGCCGCCATCCTGATTAGGGTTTTCCTGGGTTTACTTAATCGCTTAAGGCACATACCGGGATGGTCCCTAGTCTGGTATCACAGATATAAATATAAAATTTGCCCTCCCTTTTCTTTCAATTTGTTCACAATTCAGGCATTCGGGTATAGAAGAATTTCTGACATTTTACGAAAGTAAACTAATTGACTTATCACGCCTTTCTTGTAAATAAGAAACATGGGGTCTCTTTATATCATGTTAGCTTTAGAATCCTGAATATTGACAATGAAAGTACATTCACACTTTATGTTTCATTAGTTGATTGATTGTTAGTGATTCCAGACGTGTCAACGTGCGAGGTCATTAGTCCCGTAAGTACAGTGCATGTTTTTTTATCGGGAGATGGCTGTGATCTTCTCCCACTGGATGGCGAGATCAGGCGCCGACAGCGGGGCACCACCCCAGTCGGGACAAGTTCTAAGACCCCGACCGGTCTCCCTGCATGCGTGGTAGTGTAGTGCATGTTAGTGTAAGAGTGTGTGTAAGTGGTGAGGATAGGACAAGGAAGAGGAAGGAAAGATCGCGCGCAGTCCGTGGTCCGTTTGTTAGGGTACTGCTCCGGCATTTGCCTGGGTTTGATCGGAGAAACCACGGGAAACTACCGATCAGAGCAGCTGGCCGCTAAAATTCTCCTCCAGACAGCGGCTGAAATCGATCTAGCTTTAGAGTTAGTGTCGAAAATCCTGCTGTCGCCGGGACTCGAACCTAGGCCCTCCGGGTCCTAGCAGAGGGACTGCAGTGACATCAGTTGAGGCACTGAGCCACCGCTCCTGGTTTCATTAGCAATGTGTAGCACATTTCCGTTAGCTAATACGATCGTTGCCATTTCGTAAGTAACGTGAAATGTCAGTTATCATTATTCCGCCAGTACGCCTCAATTGTTATTATGGAAATGTAAATATTTAAGTGGTTAGGCAGAAGAGCAGGCCTTACGACGAGAGCCTCGCAAGAAATAAAGACAATATTATTATTATTATTATTATTATTATTATTATTATTATTATTATAAGTGGGAACCGAAGACAAAGGAAATTTGTATCGTGGTTTCAAATATTAAGAATACAATGTGTTATAATTTACGTGATGTTTGTATTTGCAATGTTGGGAGTGCAATGTTATTAAGCTTCGCATGGTGAAGTATTGTTGTCCAAACGTCTGTATAATGAACGACCTTTCGCAGCTTTCGGATAATATAAAATATTGTTAATGCGAGTGAAAGCATTCAGGAGCTTTGATAATGTACAGCGAGTTATGTGTCTCCATGCTACGAAATGCATTTTGATGGACGTACTAAGCGTGTGAATAAGTATCACAACAGTAAAGAAAAATTAATTTGATTCAATTACATAAAATTAAAAAAATTATAGCCGTGGGTTTAGTTTGCAGGTCAAATTAATTTTTGTTTGTAATTTTATTTACATTATGTCAAAAACAGTTAAAAATGTGTGTGACGTGCTGCGGTGAGAAGTGAATTCTGTTAACGTTTTCATAATTCTGTGATCCCTACCGTAAACCATTTAGTACTTGAATTTTGAATGCAGAAAGAAATGAGCGTTTTTTGTCAGGTTTGATAACAAAAATATTCGCTCCGATGTAATAAAATCTATTTTCAAGAGTAAATCACCTATAAATTTAGTTTCTTATCCTTCATCATGTCCTACGTGGAGGAATCATACTTCCTGTCGCGACAACAAGAAGAACGATAATTTAAATAACTATATTTCCCATTGAATTCTACAAGACGTGCAAGTTTTCCAGTATTCCTTGCACATTTCCCTTGAAAATACATATGAATTCCAGTGTATAAGCATACATTTCAATATTTAAGCAATATGTTCTCGAAATACATACATGTCTAGAATGATCACAGAATTACAGTACACAAAACAATTCAATTACACAAATGTAATATTTTGTAAATGTGGTGCACAAAAATGTTCTGCGAATTTGATCCGTTTTAAATTAGATCCCTTACCTGTTGAACGATCCTATTAATTATTTGTTCACTCTCATTCTGAGTAAATTTGAAGAGCTCTAAAATTGTTTGTTCGGATGCTTCATGTTCTTTGAGAAGCACTTCCAATTCAGAACAAACATTTGGAAGTCGAGTCATATTAAACTGAGATTGTAAGTTCTCAATGGTCTTTTCTACCTGAAATGTTTAAAACAGAAGGTTTTTAACAATTCGGAATAATAATAATAATAATTAAGTTTCAGAATAACAAATATCATAGCTACCTCCGACAATTTTTTAAAAAGCGATATAAGCATCTGAAGCAAGATTTGGTAATCCGTTGCAGTATCATTTAATTCATTGTGCAGCACCATTAATTTACTTATTATAGTTTCTTTCTGCCCAGAATGTTCTCCTAGAAAGGTTAAGAAAGATTAAATATTTCACTGTATAATTTGTGCTGATTTCCACATAGAATACTAGGTCATACCTTTCATTGCTAAGGTTTCAGCAGTCTTTACCCTCAGTTCAATCTCTGTTTGTGCTCTCTTCAATTCTGGCATGATAGTTCGTAATTTTTCTTCCAATTCCTTAGTAATAATTTTTGCTGCAGTACTTTCTCCGGTCAGAACAGGATACAATTGAGAATGAATTTTAGATATCCATTCCATGATCTGTAAGTAAAGAAAATAAATTAATTAATATATTTGTTACTTCATATACCCAAGGAGAGGCTCATGGGAACTCTACCCTCTAGAATTCACTTAAAAAATACAGTATTAACTAATTTTTAAATTATCCAAAGGCATTCAACATACTAATTGTTTATATTATAAATATTAACTGAAAGTTGACAAATGAAAATACATTTTATATTCACCAAAAATAAAAAATTCCGTACAAAAAAACCAGTCGGCTAGGCATCTTTACCCCCTACCGATTCCTGCCTCTGTGCCCCATGGAATTTTAAGAATATCAATATAAATATATTTTAATATAAAACAAAAATAAATATAAAACTACGAATGAAAAGAGAAAGAATGGTACTATACCAGAAAGCCTCGAAATAAAGAGCCTTTGTGACGACAAAGTGGATAAACTATGTTCAAATAAGTAGTAAATTAATTCCTCTATAATGTTGTTTAAGGAGAAATCACGTTCATGAGTTCTAGATATCGAAAAATTGATTTCGGCATAACGGCTGCTTGGCTGTCCACCTCGACGTCTGTGGTCAATACTAGCGTCAAAAACCCTTCAGAGGATTTCTTCCAAAATTGATATTCCCTGTTCAATCTAGCCGAACTCCAAGCTCTGTGGTTTTTACAAGGATAGTTTGATTTGGGTAGATATTTTACATGTTGTCACAATAAAATTTCAAAATTTTCTCAAAAATATTTGGATTAATTTATTTTCTCGGATATAGTAAAGAACGCTTACAAAATGGAGAACGCGTACATTTCCGTAAACTCGCAACTTTCGAAAATTGCAAATTGTTCAAAACCTTTTTCTGCGTCTTCCTACAATTACCACATTAACTATTGTTTTCTCAAATAGAGCAAAGGAAGCTTAATAAACAGCACAGGTCCCATTCTGGTTAACTCATTGAATTTTCGAAACATTGAATTTGTAAAAGTTACAAATAACGTGAGAAAGTATGTGCTGATGGAGCGCTAGTTTTATTAAACAACTAGCGGACCTGGCAATGTTTCATTATTGCAGTGTATTACATTTCACACGCTTCTGGTTGATTGTTAATTATGCTTTACGACACACTGCAAAAATTCTTATAGATGAAACACTTTCTCGTGAGTATGGGTTTGTTCAATGTTCTGGTGTGGACATGGTCGTCAAGTATCCTATTGTTAAAACGTCTCTCAAGTTTAGGCATGCGTTCGTTATGACACTGTCTCGGAGAAATTTGATTAACTTATCCGAGATAACTTTAGGAATCAAGTAATATCGGCTGATAAAATTCTGACCCATATTTCACAATCGCAGGGGCAAAATATACAACAAATTACACAATACTGGACGGTGTGGCGTGTTGCCTAGCGCTTCTGTTGATGGGTGCTCGAGTTATCATCAACAACGCCCCACATGTCCGATTAAATTCAAAACATTCTTTAAATACTCGCGATACTAATAAGAACAAAGTGTGAAAATTTCAGCGAAATCGTTCGAGTAGCTTTTGGATGTAAGTGCAACAGACATACGCACATTTCTTTTTATTTATATAGAGACTAGTAGTTAAAAGGTCACATCACAGTGAAAGAGTGAACACACAAAGCCACGACAAAGAATAGAAAGTGAAACCAAAATCTACTACACTTCTAGATAGTGGCGATTATTTCAATCAAATAATTTTGAATAATTGATTTTATCGTGAATGAATTCAATTTTTAACGTCGATTTAACTCTGCACATTTTCACCTTCATTTCAACAAGTTATTCCAAATTGAGGTCTTTTTTAGCCCTGCAATCGTTTTCATGAATAAAATGCATATAGTATGTGTTCAATAGTAATTTATGAAATACTGCGAGAGAGTAAGCAGTTGCATAAGCAGTTGTAGCACGACTAGTGTGTGATTTGAATTTTACGTGATATAGAGGTAACTTTGTTATGTTTTTGTTTTTTAAGTGTAACTTTGCGTTTATTTTTGAGTCTACAATAACGGGCGTATAGACACGAATTTAATGTTATAAATTTTGTAAATGTTAGTTCTTTTTAGTCATTACCGATTAGTTATTTTGGATAAACTCCCTAAATTTTGAAAAATTGCAAATTTATAAATAAAGCGAGAAAGTATATGCTGATGTAGCACCACTAGTTAAGTCCACGAAAATTGAATTAAAAATTACCCACAATTTCTCTTTTGTCAATATTCTCAATAATGTTATTGGTGACATAGATTTAGAACAGAAAAATGTACTGAAAACAACAAGGTCAACGGATCAAAGTAATACATTTGCTGGAAAAGTTTTAGATATTTCAAAAGCATATGAGGTTACTGAACTTTATCGTTTTAGTTTCAAATTTACCTTTATCGAGGAATTTCCGTAAATTAAATATTTTTGTACCTTAAACAACTATCTCAGAAAATAGAAATACCGGCCCGAAGTAAAGGAACATAATTTACTCATTTATCCGATTCGTTGCTAATTGCTTATGGGGTCCCGTAGGATTTTATTTTAGGTTCTATTCTCTCCCAGTTATACGTGAAAGATATACCCTCGTCAATTCGAAACCCAAAAACTCTTCGCTGATTATAGGAGTTTTCTTGACAATACAAGAATACTAAATATTACAATTTCCGATGTTTCAAATTGGTTTCATAATAACAAATTATTAGTAACAAATGTATACTTCATTGCAATTGACGAGCAATTGATTGATATTAACACAATGCTTTGGTCGCTCCATTTCGTCGAATCTCAAATGGGACACCCATATAAATGCATTGAACACTAAATTAAGGCCATTCTGGAACGAATTCAGAATTCTTTCAATTACAATCAACCACCACGCGAATTTATTTTGCGAATGTATTATATTTCCGCCTGAGATATGGCATAATGTTCTGGGGAAACGCATTCTATAGCTCCCAGAGGTTTAGATTGCAGAGCAGAAGTTTACTAATAATTAGAAAATTCCACCCATATGATTCTTGTAAGCCTCTTTATTATGCTAGGAATTCTATTTTTACTTCTCTTCTTGATTTACGAACCAGAGTTTTTTGTCAAAAATAGTCAATAGGGATAACATACTCGTATTTTCACCCAATAAAGATATCTATAACTATAACACTCGATGTGGAAATCATATTCATCAAGTGGCAGTATCAAAAGCTCGCTACAAAAAATTCACATACAATATGTATACTATGATACTTTACAACACATAGGCAGATGATATTAACCCATTAAAATATTTTCTTTTCAATTCTTGCTGCTTTTCAAAAATGCTGGTTGCTACCTCTATGCAAAATTCAATTGAGTAGCTTCATGAGCAACTCCCCAGACCTTAAGAAAACTTGTAAGAATTGCATTTACCCCCAGCACGTCACAAAGTGTAACTGTTTTGGCATTAAATAAAGAAATAAAAATACCTATGTCTATCATTGTTGCAAGATTGGTAGTACATAAGATTGGACGGTCCTGGAACACGACTTTCGGTGTAAACAAACCGCAATTGATCTCGGATACCGGAAGTGATCATCCGGCAGACGTCCGTCGGCCTTGTGACGTCACGACGGCCTTGTGAGGTCGGCTGACCTCGTGACGTCACGGCAGCTGTTATGCTGTCTAGCTTGGTTGCCCACCCCGCCGTGCCTACCAATCTAAGAAAAAAATACGGGCGACTACGGAGGAGGTGGGGGTGATGTGGAGGCCCAGCCTGGCGGTGACGTTGGGAAATATGACGAAAGAGCACTTGGTGAAAACATTTATTTTTTCTTTAATTTGGAAATACATCAACTACAAATACATACACAGTGAAAAGCATCTAGGTTTGACTGAGAAGACGTTATAGTGTTTTGAGATAGACGACGTCATTTCCTCGACGGGATCGGCGACGTCGGAGAGTCGTTTTCCTTGAAAGTGGTAGTCTTCGGCGTTCTCACCGGGGCACCGAATGATGTTGCGGGTGATGAAATACCGTTCTTGTTGAAGCTTGTCGTCGACGTAGCGGTTTGTGACCGCATCGTCTTTGTGAGTGGGTTCCGCCAGGTTTACAATGCGCAAATTCTGCACGTTCATGTTGCCGAGTTTGAGACAAACTTTGGGTATTTTTTGAATTGATTTTGAACGTCGTTCGACTTACGATTCGTCAATGAGGTTTTTCGCATGTAGAATTTGCATATTTTCTAAATCGTTCACGTCTCCGCCGTTGTCTTCGTATTCTTCCCATTCATCGTCGTACACATCCGTGGCATATTCATAGTCACACATGCCCTGAGCCGTTGTTGACGGCGAACTGTGCGCTGCTGTTGCCTCAGCGTCTCTGATGATGGAGTCCTCCCACCGTCACAACCACCTTCACCAACACCACTTCATGCAAGTTTCCAGTCACGTGAGGGCATCTTCCCAGTCACGTAGAGGAACATCCATCCCGACAAATCGGCGCGATTCCCTAGGATGAAATCTTCAATATGGCGCACTCGAATATCAAGACCAAATCGATTTTGCAAGTTACGAGTCCTTCGTACAAAGTGGCATCGGGAAGTCTCACAGCCTCGTTTGACATTCACCCTATGGTGTGAACAAAATTATTAAATTTGGAAAATTTAAGTGAATCACAGTGCTTGAAACTTGTGCTACGACATCATCTAGAAGCCAACATTCATCCGAGAAGTCCATCTGAGAAGGTTTTGTACTCATAGTTTGTAAGGACTTATCCTGTAATTAGGTTAAGCATGTTAGCATATGGGTAATTTTTTATCATCAATTTTTTCAAAAATGTTAAATTGAAAAATTCAAACTGTGATCTCATGGTCATGAGAAGGTTCCAAAAACCTAAGATTTTGTTATAACCTTCAAATTTTTTGGTTGGTTTGACTCTGAGGAAAAATTGGTAATTTGTGTAGTGTTTTCTATTACTTTCAAAACAGGTTTTTATTTATTACAAGGAAATAACTGATTGTAGTAGCGGGTTCTGTCAACAAAATCTGCACTTTAGAGTAAATTTGGGGTTGTACAGACACCTTGTTTGCCTTTATAGCTGCAAAATTAAGGTTTTATGGCAAAATAATTTTTTGTTTCATATTCACCAACTTTTAGTTCCAGCATTACCGCCAGGGGGCTCCACCATCGGATCGCCCCCTGCGATGCCCCGCAGTTTGCTTACCGTCTAAGGGATAAACGGAACCTTTGCGAACAAGGAGTTTGTACAACGCTGTTTGTAAATCGATATTTCCCCGCTACGCCTCGCTGGTTCTTGAGTGACCCCCCACCCCTTCTGGGAGGCCTATATAAGCCGGTGCGTGACCAGCGCACCTAGCATTTCTGCCCGGCTCCTACTGAGTCGTCACAATAGCCTTTCGCCTTCAGCCTTTCGCCATTTGTCATGTAGCCTTTCGCCTTTTTGCCTCTACTCTGTAACGTTCACTCTTGTGCGGCGTGCCTGGCGCACGCTGTCTCATAGATACGACCCATTAATTATATTTTTAGAAAGGCCCGACTTCTTCAGAGTCCTATTATTGTGGTTTATGTATGTATGAGTGCTTCAGCCTGATTTAGGCAATGATGGATTTATTCTCATGGAATTGGATCTAATGTTTGGTATTTTGTTGTTTCTTCATTGTTGTGTGAACTAACCTTTGTTGTAAAGCAGGTTTCTCTGTTTGTTCGTTTTTCGATTTGGTAGCTTGCGTTGCGGCTTTGGCAGTTTGGTTGTTTGTTGGCACCCGAAATTGATGCGGTGTGCCATTTTTTGTACTGTGCATTGCTAATTGATATTGTTAATGTTACAGTTTTTCGCTCCTGTCGTGAGTAAGACGGCATTTGGTCACATTCGACAGTTCTGAGCTTCGTTGAAAGGTGTCAGCTGGGCCCGTACGGCATTCGGCCGTGGCCTACAAAAAGCTGCGTGAAATTTCGCCCCGTGAGCGATCACTTTGTCGCTCGGGCAAGAAGCCGGCTGGTGTCTAGCTCTGCGAAGCCGACGTGGATAGGCCACCGGTTCTCGTCAGGGTTACGATCACCGTAACGAGGCCAGGGCATGGACTCTGACCGCTCGGCTTTCATTCCAGAGTATTCCTGCTTGTTTCGTAATTTGATAACAAGGTATACGTTTTGGTAAAAGATCATTTTCATACAACTGTATATTAATGCACTCATACTAAATTCGGTTTTTACTTTCGAATGGCTCGTTTTGTAATGGTTCTGTATACCACTTTTTTGTATTGAAAGATAGCCGAGGTCGGCTTCTTTGTCATTTCGCTTGTTTGTGTATTCGACTTCTTCGTCCTAAAGTGGACATTGTTGAGGGAATGTCTCGAATACAGTAATTCTGTATAAGGTTCAGGCGTATTGTTGGAAGCGCTTTTAAATTGTGTTCCTGTGTCTTTCACAGCATTTTCGTATTGAGACGGCATTTCTCCGTCTGTCAACCTTGTAATTATATTCGTAATTCTGTATTGTTTATCTTGCAGCAATCTCTGTTTCTGTACAGCAAGAAAAACTTATTTTGTATGATTTCATGGTTTGTAATAAATGTAACACTTGTAAGTTATTTGGATTGTTATATCTCCACTCTCCGAGATCCTTTAGAATTTATGGTCCTGTTTCTTTCCGAATCTGGGGCGTCCTTTCGAAAGGTTTGGAATGTGACGACAATCTCGATTCCGTTAGCCTAGGGGTTCTCTGTGTTAGCCCCGAAAATACTTCATTAGGTAAACGCATGGTCACCTCGCCTTATCTTTGTTCTAAGGCAAGGTTTTGTTCAAAAGTTTAATTTGTGCTGTTTTGAACAGCTGGCGACCGTACTCTTCGAACTCTAATTGTTATTTCTCCTAATTTACGAATTTCGCCAAGTTCCCAATTTAACAAAAATGATCAAAAGACGCTTGAATGGATGCATTCACATTTTCATTACATTCGTCTTCTCTCTCCGCCTCATCATCACTTGGTGACGACTCTTTGGGTACCAAGACGAATCTATGCATTAGACATGTTTGCGGTCGTTCGCATTTCGCGAACAACTAGGCACGAGAAGCAGGTCAAAAGGGTGTTGGCCTCCGACTATGACCAATCATTTTGTGAAGCTAGATTTTGACTGTGTTCCATCCATTCCATCCTACGCGTATTTTGAAAATTTATCAAAAATATATGTGTTTTTACCAAGTGCTTTCACCTTATTTACCTACGTCACCGCCAGGCAGGGCTTCCACCCCACTCCCACCTCCTTCCCCGTAGTCGCCCATACTTTTCTTCTTAGGTTAGTATGCACGGCAGGGCGGATCGGGCAAGTTTTTTCTTCGGTTGGTAGGAACGGCGGGGCGGGAAATGGAGATAGGCAGCACGAGAACTGTCGTGACGTCGCGAGGTCGGCCGACATCACAAGGCTGTCGTGATGTCACAAGACTGACGGACATTCGCCGGATGATCACTTCCAGTGTCACTTTCGGATGCTGTGTTCCAAGACCGGCCATTCTTATCTACTACTGTTCCAAGCGATAGCAGGTCAATGACTGCTCGATATATATATTATGACAGCCAGTGAACATTCACCGCCCGTGGTGTCGCACGACGCCATTTTCCGAATGAACAGATACTAGTATGTAATATCGGTTGGTGGTAATTTTAATAAAAAAGTTTAATTTAAGTAATTGATCTGAAAAATTGTAAATTTTTATCGGTGTAAATTAAATCGATAAAAATCAATTGGTGTAAACATAATCGGTGAAATTGTATCCATTCATCGTGTAAAATTATCAATTGTTGAACTAATCGCGTTTACATCGCCCATCGTTAGAAGGCAACATCACCGAAGCAGAGAAAACAAAATTAGCTGGAATCACCATGCAATCTAATATTAAGTGGAAATTACAGCTAGAAGCCATTGACTCAAAATCCAGCAAATTACAGCCAACGTCGTAAGTCGAACGTGAAGAAAACTTATTATAGATGTAGAGTACATGATATTGGCAGTAAAGTTACAGAGAATTCTGAGATAGGCTGATAAACAGATACCGAAGGGAAGATAATGAGTATATTTACTTACCCTGTCACTTTCTCTGATGTTTCGTTCCCAGAGAACATTAAATTCACGTTCAGTAGTGATGGTTGTTTGCCACGTTCCCCAAGATTGTGTAATTACTAGTTGCCTATTTGCAAAATGTTCCAGCAGAGTTTCAACACACAAGGAAGCGCGCTTTACATCCAGGTAGGGATCTCCAATCTGCATATAAGAATTAATGCATTCAAAATACACACATACAAACAATTCTCTCATCTATCGATATATTTCAATCTAGCAATCTAACTACCTATCTAAGGAGAAAACCACGATACTAAAAGTTTACTTTTCAAATTGTTCTGGGTAAAAATCTCTTATAAATAGTAAACCTCTTATAGTCTACTTTTAGTTCATTAATCATATTCGCATAATTAAATTTGTCAGGGAAGGAATGAAATTCCTTGTACTCCACTGATCTGGGGATTGAGAAACTTGATTCAAATAACACGCGAAACTCAAAAGTGACATTTTTATCATGCTAATGCTGACGCTCATTTTGAAAAAATGCCATAGAAATGCATCGTCAATTTTCTTACGTTATTAGTCTACTTTCGAATGCTGCAACGTTTTTTTCAGAAAATAAAATGCCGCAAATTTATGGTCACGACGAATACGTAAACATGAATTGTGATTACGGTTTCTGAGTGGCCGTACGGAAAGAACGGTACATCGAAGATTTCCCAACGCACTGTACGGTTAAGAGCGTATTTATTAACACATTCAGAAGGTTGCGAGAAAATGGATCATTATGTCTGTCCTCCGAACTCTGTCTCTCCAAATTCGCAAAAAGCAAGTGACAGTTGTGGGGGAAGCCGAAGAAAATCTATCAATCAATGTAAGAAAAGGTTCTGCTTAACTGGTTGTTGCGAAGGGTGCAGTATACAATATGCAAATTTCTCCACAATAAAGGTTTGCACTCTTCCCAATTTTGTAATGTGCTTACAACAACCAGAAAAATCGCGTATGCAGTGTTTCTCCTGGCGACTGCAAAAGCTTGATATTTGCAGAACGATATTATTCACATACGAAGCACTGTTCATGATAACTGATTCTACATGTAACACATGTAGAATCACACACATTCTAACACATGTATAACTGATTCTAGAGACAGTCATTTACCAGCTCCTCGTAGCCCACAATCTACACCTGAAAGGCCGTAGACCAAGTAGAATTTCCGATAAATATATGATACTACAACAGGTCGTGTTGTGTATCAGAGAAGGAGAAAGACATTTCAATAGATTTGTTGGCTGTGTTAATTTTTCTTAATAAACAAATGTATTTATTTCTTTTACAGAAAAACCAACTACTTTATTGCTCCTGAAGTGTTTATATATTCCGGAAATGTAAACTTTTGCATACTAATTACTTTTGCAAATCAACTTTTGAGTGCCTTATAAAACACACCGAGTCCAAATCCGGCAAGTGATTATTAGACAAAATATGTTGATAGTGGACATAGAGCTTACTTTTGAAGTTGCAATCTTTCATCCTGGGAGACATGAAAAAACACCCTTTTATCCTCGCTTGCCACGTCCGGTATCTACCCCCTTGGCCCGATCTCACTCTGTTCCGTCCCACACGAGCAGCTCCACCCACTCCCTCCTTACGCTGCACTGCCCAGCCCCATTCGTATCACCCATCACTCTCAGTCCCGATCGCTTTCACCCAGCGCAATTCTACAGCCCAGGTCGTACAGAGAGAGAGAGTGTGTGTGAGAGATGAGAGAGGAGAGGAGAGGAGAGAGAGGACAGAGGGAGAGAGAGCGTGTGAGAGAGATGGACAGAGGGATTCGCGAACCCTGTGCATCTCTTGCACCACTCAGTCAAGCGACTGAGTCATGAAGAATGTGTTTGCTACGTTGTAGCTACTCCGATCCAATATCCACTTCAACCCCTTCCCCGACCAGTCCCGCCCAATCTCACCCAGCCACATCCTACCCATCCAGATCCATCTTGCCCCTCCTTACGCTACTCCGCCCCAACTCTCTCCGCATCGTCTGCCTCGCCCAGTCCCGCCCGATCACACTCGCATCCATCCTCCACTCCCAGCCCCATCCCAACTATATCTATCTTGGTTCGCCCCCCATGCAGCTCGCACCAACTCCTTGTGCATCACTTGCCCCGACCAGTTCCGCCCGATCTCACTTAGACATATCTTACAAGTCCAATTCCTCAGGCCGTTGGCGAACGCCTCCAACGTCTTCAGGTCGAATTGGGAGGCGGCAGCGCATGCGCGCGATGTCCCACCGAAGATCAAAGCGTACCAAGGCGTTGGATATCTTTTTAACGGTCTCCTGGAGAGCGAGCGTCCGTAATCGAGATATTCTCCGTTGCGCTTTGCGATACTCATTGGATTTGTGTTAATTTTTGACAATAGTGAAAAAGTGGAACAATAGTTGCACTAATTGCTTTTCTTCTCTTTCGTATGAAGAAAATAAACAAGTAATTGAGTGTTGGGCGATCGTGTCCTAACCTGACAATATTTCAGAATTGAATTTTTAAAACGAGAACTGAAGAATGGGAAATGCCGTCGAACATGTCTTTTTAAATACTATAAAATGTCTTATTCCAATCTTTGCAATAGAAAATACATCGTCATAATTATCATTTTGCGACTATCTTTCCCTCATTCTTCCCACATTATAATTTAAAATAAATAAGGATTTTGTTTACATAATTTCATTTTACTCTAAATATGTAAGCGAAAAGACTAGTATGGGGGTTAACACTTTCCTTCACTGCCAACGCCCTAGCTCCAGAGTGAAGAAACGCCACTGATTAGAAGTACACGTCATAATATTTTCGTTTTTTGTCTTTCAAAGAGCGGCAATTACTAATTTTATGAGCAACATATATTTTAACTGGCGATTAAGTGGGGCATTTCTAAACTCATCTGACATGCAGTAAAATGTAATTTTTAATATAACAGATCATCATGCAATTTCCCACTAACGGGATATTAAAGTATATTTTACCTTTGAAGATTCTTCAATGAATAATTTTCCCAGGTTTGTTAACTGACCAGTCATTTGCTGAATATATAGCCATTTCTGTTCAATACGACTCATCACATCTTCTTCTTCATTATCAGTTCCCTTTCTAAATTCAACTTCAATTGCATCAAACTCGTTAGTAAGTTCTGCAGCAAGGGAATGAAATTTGACATATAAAGAAGCCAGGTCTATGCGAGACTCAAGTATAGTTTTTAGATTCAACCAATGTGAATGTAATGTATCCACTTTTTCGTCAATGTCTGCACGCTGATCATCATTAAGTTTTTCTAATATTGGTGGCAGCGTTAACAAGACATCATTAATTTCAATCCCTTTATTCTGAAAAAAAAAATCGCCAAACGCTGGGATGAATTAAATACAAAGAACAAACAAAACAGTGATGTAGATACTTATTTATTGAAACAGAAGTATATTTTCTGCTTCTACGTAATGGATTTTCAATTCACATATATATTTTATTATGTACTTGTAATCTAAAAATGTACCTGTAAATCCTTCAATAACTGTTGATGCAGTTGAAGGAAGTCATCAGCCATTGCCAAAACACTTCCCAAATCTTGATGCCCCTGGAGAAATGCTTCAGCAATACTCACAAGCCAAGAGTAGAGCTGAAATAAATAATTAAAGATTACATTACCGTTTAGAAGGAGAAATTTACTGCCTAACTGAAAATTAGAGCATTCTTCATATTATAATATTGTAACTTGTGCCCTACCAACTATTCAGTCGTATCTTGAAAAACTCTCTCTACCAAACGAAGCACGGTAATTCGAAAAATTATAAACATTTATTTTTTAAATACAAACATTGTAAACTTCTTTATCGGGGACCCTCAAAACGTATACTTCCGCCACAACCGCGACATCGAATCGGCTGTTTCTTTGAAAAGCAACAGCCCAATTAATCTGCGTCGATAAATGGCACATCATACTCCAATCTTTTTTTTAATGTAATGGATCAAACACCACACCAGTCTCACGATAGCACATCACTAACCGAAATATGGTACTGTTGTTCGGAATAGACTCAGATTAAATTTTTTCGTTAGCCTCTAGGAAACTGAATTTATTATTATACTATTTCACTACAATATAATTTAATAGAAAACAGCACAAGGAATAATTCTGACCATTTTGACCGTATTTTTGAAAATATTTTAATACCACTAAATGAAGGAAATCAACCGCTGTGCTGTCTTCCGGTCAAACGTCCAACCACTGCCTTATCTTCCGGTCAAGCGTTGCTGCATGACAATTTAAGTCCACATACTTCTACGCAAACCCAAGGTCTAATCAGGTCTTTTGGATGGGTACAATTGGATCATCCAACTTACAATCCAGACCTTGTACCCCGTGATTTTCACTTGTTTCGGTACTTAAAGGAATTCCTTAGAGGTCAACGGTTCAACGACGAAGCCGACCCGAATAGCCGAGGTTGCTAAGACCGAACGGCCGTAGCTGCCTCGGCTCGAAGGGTTGCGGGTTCTAATCCCGCCTTGGGCATCAAGGTTTGTGCGTGTTGAACGAAAATGGAAATTATGTAGAAAAGTAAATAAAAAATATGGAAAATTATATTTTAATATTTGCAGTAGTTTTCTTATTAACAAAGGGACCTTATTTCAAAAATAACCCTTGTATATTTAGGCATGTGTGAAGGTTTTCCGGCAGATGTGCATTGATTGACATTTAAATTCACTGTGCGGGAATCGTGCTTACATGTGATGTGTGTGCACATTTCCAATGCATTTAAGTAATTGGTTTTGAAGAGTCAATTGTTTTAAGATTACGACTCCCTGTACAATAAACATCGACAAATAATTAAGATTCCACAGTCGAAACAAATATAAAATCCACATTTATATCACACAACTACTTACTTCATTTTGTCTTTCTAAAAATGTAGTAAATGCTTTTGAGAGATGTATATTTTCTTCTTTGTGTGCTGTACATAAATTGTCTAATGCAATCTTTCGATTTTCTAGCTCTTGCACGGTACACTTCACGCCCTGAAACACGCATTACAAAAAGTGTTTACATAGTTTTGGTTTATGAAAACTGAAAGAGTTGTATAATAAGAAGATGTGAAATACTAGAAAGTGTGCATTTCTTTAAATGACGTTATTTTATCTACGCCTCAAAAATGATTATAACGAATATAAAACAATCTATATTTCCAGTTGAAAAAAGTAGAAAATATAATGTTTCTATATATGTTGGGATTATTGTATGAAATATATTGTGATGCAATAAAATAAGTGTATTAATTGGATGTTTATGTTGCAAATTATAATTTAAATATTTCGCATATTTGTTGTTTTAAAATTCAACTAAATTAGTAAGACAAAGTTGAAAAATACAGCAAAGTCAAGTTAACAGAAATTACAAATGTAACTTACCTGTGCACCTGGCGCACTCTGACCAACAGCCTCCAAGAGAGAGTAACCTTTTTGTAATGGTTGAGATGTAATTTCTTCCAAAGATTTAGATACTTGGAAATGCAATTGAACCAAACTCGAATTTGTTAGAGAATGTTCGGTAGTAGTCAGTTGAATTTCAATCTGATCCAATTTGGTCAAAGCCTGGAATTAAAAAGAAACGTTAGAATATGTAGAAGAGCAATTTATAAATAGTTAAGAGTAGTTTATGCAATAAGTTTATACTGTTAAGCTTTATTGCACGAGTCCGACGAGTATTACATTAACGAGCGACATTAGAAGCGAGTTTTCAAATGTGTAACAATGCAGTAAAGAAACATTACAAACGTGTTGCATACGTTATTTTTTTGTACAACAGCATTAAAAAATAATAAGAGAGTCAAACTTAATTTTGGTAAACAACTTTATTGTTACGACTCGAGTACTTGACATGTGAGGGAGGAAACGGTGGTCGGCTGTTCCATGTACCACCACAGCCCTACGATTCTCTGGCTACGATTGGCTGAATATGTGATGACACGATTGGCTTAATATTCGTGCCATGCAGAGCCTCATGTTCGTGTACATCGATTGTGGAATGTCAGTTTGAAAAAAAAATCGTCTAAACGCTTCAGGCCGCAGTACTGACACCAGACGGACGGACGGATGGACGGACCGACATGTAAGCACAAGATTTATCCCCCTCTTCGTTACGAGAACCCGCCAATAATAGTTTATCTGTCGAAATTTGCCGATTTCCGTCGCAGCACTACAAACTTTCTCTTTACTGCATAAGCACAAAGTATGACAGGAAAGTCAAAAGATTTGACTCTGTGGTTAGTTGGGAAGGAGAAAATAACCGTGATTTGTTGCCTGAATGCTGCATCAGGCTACATTCTAAAAACGTTTATATTTCCACAAAAGAGATGTGCCAATATTTACAAAAGAATGCCCCTACGTATAGTCGTTCCCGTAATGGTTGGTCACCAAAATGTCTATTCTTTATTTGACTAAAACATTCATTTATCATTTAAACGCTTGCGTAGACAAAGTATTTTTGGTATTAATAAAACAATGTAGGCTTTCATGGCTGGATACACTATTAAAAATACCTTTCGGGCCACATGATCGTAGTCTATCGGGCATTTTTTGCCCAAACGTTTCGTCCGCTTCTGCGGCAGACATTTTCAGTGGACGATGTCCCGCTATGTCCCTTTACACAACTCACTGGTGACTGGTAAACATTTCTTCTTTGTTTACGGCGCTGGGGCTCGGGTCATTGTCGGCTGGAGCGCTGGCATCGGCTGTTGATGTTTAGGCTTCACTCGACGGAGTGCAGGTATCCATGCTGAGTGGACTTTTACCTCTTCTTCTTCCCCATTAAAATTAAATGGATGTTTATAAATTTCGATGGCCTCACAGTAAAGACGGGCATGATAGCGTTCCATACTGAATAAAACATCAACATCTTCAAATCTTATGTCGTGCTCACGATTCGAAAAAGCGTATTCGGTTACTGGAGACTTTTCAGTTTGGCCAAAACGACAGTTTCTTTCAAGTTCGGAGAGACGGGTGTTTATGCCCCGTTGAGTGGTCCCAATGTATACCGAGCAGCAAGAACAGGGAGACTCCTGCAAAAGATGGGTTTCTTGCATCCTTAGCTGATCTAAATAAGTTGCGTAGCAGGGTTTAAGGCTTGAAAATGATGTAAATATCGTGTTTTTTTTATGTTCTCTATGCGGTCTGTAATGCCATTCAAGTACTGTAGAATGATTTTCTGTTTTTGAGTATTTTTTATTGTAGGGGTGCACTTTTTCTATTAAGGTGGAGAGCTCTCTTGACTTCGGTAGAACAGTATCCATTATTTTGTAGGGCTTTGTCAAGGTGAATGAGTTCCTCATTTATGTTATCAGCTTCACATAACCGGTTTGCGCGATCAACAAGAGTTTTTATCATGGCTCTCTTCTGACTTGGGTGGGAGTTTGACATTTTGTTCAAGTACCTATCTGTATGTGTTGGTTTTCGGTACACCGTGTGTCTAAGAGAACCGTCTGCCTTTTTACTGACTAAGACATCCAAAAATGCCAAATTTCCGTCCCATTATTTTTCCATAGTGAACTGGATACGTGGATGAATACTATTAGGTGAATCAGGAAGTCGTTGACAGTATCTTTTCCGTGACTCTATATCACAAAGGTGTCGTCGACATAACGAAACCAGTACATGGGTTTGTGTGGTGAGGTGTTCAGAGCTTCAGCTTCAAAGTTCTCCATGTATAAGTTGGAGATTACCGGACTAAGGGGGTTGCCCATGGTGACACCATCCTTTTGTTCATAAAATTCATCATTCCACATAAAATATGTGGTGATGAGCACATGTTTGAACAAGGCTGTAATATCATCCGGGAATAGCTTCTGTAGTATTGCTAAAGTATCACTGACCGGCCCATCGTGGAATGAGAAATCACGTCAAAGCTGATGAGAAAGTCTTCCGGTCTTATTACAATTGTTTTAAGTTTCTCAATAAAATGCGTAGAGTCTTTGATGAAAGAATTAGTTTTATCGATGAATAGTTTCAGCATATTGCAGAGATACTTGGAGACCGTAACGTTTTGAATACCGTAACCGTTAAAATTGAATCGAGTAAGAAATTTTTGCGCAAGTAATTAAATTTTTTAAATTAATTTTGGTAATTTTTTAAATTACTGGTGTGTTACATTAGAAAGTGTTGTCTAATAACATGACGTAACCATTACGGGATTAGATAAAGGAGTTAGATAAATTTTGAATTGTCGTTTGATTATTCCAGGTCCAGGTTAATAAACCATACGATTTTGTACGCACCACGTATATATTTCTGCTTAAAAAACTTGCTAACACCCTTGGAACACAAAGAACTATTTGCGCTTAAGCTCATTAATTTTCTGCCCACATATTTGTCGCTGGACAGCGACCTGACGCTCTCGCTGGCCATCACTTCCCAGGTCTTCGCACGGGCTGAGAAAGCCGGCGCTCGGAGAGGGAGAGTAGGGACCCTAGAATTAATATTTTGTGTGGAGCTTACCTTTCGCGCGTTCGCACCAAGTGCTCTGTCTTGAAAGTAAGTTTGGGTAGCGGCGAGTACAATAAACTAACTCGTACTGGGGAAATGAAACGAATTTGAGAGAAAATTAAGACATGTAAATGACAAATTTTCTGCAACGCTGCGTCTTACGTAACTCTGCAGTACTCGTGTCCCATAGGAACGCAAATCATCGCGTAAGCACATATGTAGCTCAACTGAAAATTATATTTTTAAGCCATTATGAGCGTCGTAACATCTTCTCAACAGTAGTCTATTATCTTAAAATGTTTATTTGAAAATTATATGAAGGTCATTGAACTTTATCATACGGCATTTAAGTCTACACAGGTCAAATGGATGAAAAATGGGAATATGCGACGTCTACTAATTTACGAAATATTTTATTTCACCACTGATATTCCATCATGAATTATTCACACCCGTGACAATAGCATATCACTATAGTGCATGACAATAGAATATGGCTTTGACAATAGTATCTTTGTTTTCGAATTACCCGCATCAATTCCTTTCCATCGCCCATAACAATAGTGATATTACAAAGCGAGCTACAAACGTAGCCCACTTTAAAACCGACACCGTGCAAGAAAAGTTTGAAAGCAGACTGAATTGTCAGTCACATGTTATCATGATAAGTCACATGTTATCATGATAAAAAAATCCAGTTATTTCGCGATATATATAAAAACATGCATCTTCGTTGACATTTTAAAAAGAGAGGAAAAATGAAGGTACGTACTGTGCGAGATGAACGGAAGAAAGCAACAGATTGTTTCAGTAAGGCATCGCGCTCTTCTAATGCTTCCAAATATTCCACAGAGGCATTAAGAACAGCATACGCTTGAATTGTTGCTTGTTCTCCCGCGAAGTGTCCTCCAAGTGTTAATTTCTCTGTTGCCTTAGTGATTTTCAAGCAGCGATCTTGAAATTCCTGAAAGAGGTTTGATGTTATATGCAATTGGGACAAGATTGTTACTACTGACTAAAATATTGTGACTTATACAGGTACACGAAGGTCAATCTTATGTATTAAGTCTTACGCTGTCCATGCCAAATCGTTGCAAAAAATTAATAACCGTGTATGTTATATTATTACATCACGTTACATAGTGTCAGTTTAATTAGGAAAATAATGAATTACAAATGAAGCACAATGATTGATAATCCTAATAACGTGCAACAACCAGTAGATGTTATATCAAACAACAATGAAAACTATATTTATACTAACATTGAAAGTAATTCATTGAAATGGAATATTGAATACATTTTAAGAGCCACTAGACTAGTCGAAATTTTCTTATTTAAAATATCAACTAATTCTACCAAGTATCTTAAAAGGAAGTAGAACCTGTGTACCTAGTACCTTTGGCATTGCAGGTTGTACTACACGACGTTTTGTTGGAGCTATAAAATCTTAAAATAATTATTTGCATGTATAGAATCAGAGTATTGCTGAATAGTGAAGAGAGAATTAAGTGTTAACAATATGATTGTATATTATGTACAAGAAATGTATCGTGTATGTAAATTAACTAGTGGTGCTACAGAATGACAGACTTTCTCGTAGTAGTTTTCTAATTTCTTTGGTGTGGACTGCCTTTACGGTCTTGGCCCATCCTGTTGCCAGCTGCCATCTATCGCGGCCCAAAATATATTTTTTTGAAATTTTCGCAACTTTTCGGATTCCTAATAGTAAAACCGAAATATTACTTTAGGTTACTTTAGGAATATAAAAGAAGAGTAAAATCTCGTCCTAAATAGTAACTTTCGTTGAAAAATTTGAGAGCCCTTTTTAAGAAAATGGCGTTTAACAGTTAATGTTAATGCAAAATTTGAAGCTCCTTTCACAGCAATCTATTGAATTTACTTACATATTAAAGATGTGAGAGATATTTAAAAAAATACATTTGTGTAATTTTGGGGGAAAAAACCAAAGAAAAAAATTGCAGCTATTTTTGAGAAAATGACGTTTCAGCGTTTCTCAAAATGCGAAATTTTGAGCTCATTTTTACACAAAACTATTGCGTTTCCGAGAAACTTTATACGACATTATTTAAAGCAAATGTACTCATAAATCTAATAATGAGAAGAAATCGCCTGTAATATAAATATTACCGACGTAAGAGACAAGTAAAAAATATTTTTTTGTAATTTTTTAGAAAACAAAAGAATAGAGCTATATAGCGTTCAATGTCTTCGTATAGGATTCGTCTGGTACTAACCATACCAAAGATTTAAAGAAAACATTTTGAGCGGGTTTTGAGAAAATCTTGGTTTTGTCATTTTTTAAATGACATGAATTTTAGGTTATATTAAGCAGTGCAATTAGCACTATATTTGGAGAAGTTTAAAGAAACAATTTGGAGCCGTTTTTGAGAAAATTACGTAAGAGCTCTTCTGAAAATGCGGAATTTTCAACTCATTTTCACAAAATACTGTCGAGTTTTCGAGAAACTATGTATGACATTATTTAAAGCACATGTACTCATAAAAACAATATTGAGAACAAATGGCTGGTAATGTAAATATTAACGACGTGAGAGACGAGTCAAAAAATTAAATTTTTTAATTTTTGAAAAAACAAAACGATAGAGCTATATGTCGTTTATGGCATTATTGTGCATTTAGCACTATCCTTTCCAAAAGTTTAAAAAGTCTTTGAGAAAAAATCTTTTTGTAATTTCTTAAAATTTGAAATATTGCACTCAATCTTGCTCGAAGGCAACTAAAATTTTCAAAACAATTTACATGACCTAGTTGAGATGTTGACCTAGTTGTTCTGATTATGAACAACAAATTTCATTTGAAGCAAAAATCTCTATCTTCAATTTTGTAGTTGTAGGAAGACGCCGAACAAATTCAGATTTTCAAAATTTTCGAAAATTCAGAGTTAACGGTGAAAATCGGATATATACCTTTGTAAAATGTTAAAGAATGTTTTTCAAAATTTCAAAACCAACGAGAACCAGCTGGACAGGAGTTTCTTCAATTTGGAAAAAATCCTACGTATGGTTTGGGCGCTAGTAATGTTCACAGACGGAGGGACGGAAGTTTTGGCATCAATTGACTTATCCGTTTCAGGAACCACAAAACAGAAATTCTGGCTACAACACGTGTTAGAGGATCTTTTTAACTTAGCAACTGGATTTATCCACGTTTTCGTTGTCAGGGCTCAACAATAAATTGTTTTCTGCCTAAAGTCAGCCTATTTTTCGTACAGCATTACATAACTTTCTCTTTATTACGTATATTACACGACTAAGTAAACTAGATATGCTAGAGAATGGCACAGACTTCCTCCTAATAAAGTTTTCTAATTTGCTAGGTATGGACTGCTACTGAACAGTTTTGCCCCTCCTTCTTGCCTGCTGCCATCTATCGCCGCCTAAGGTACATTTTTTTGAATTTTTTTCAACTTCTCGTTTTCCAAATAGTAGTCCTGAAATATTATTTTTGAAATATTAAAGAAACGTCGTCATAAATAACAACTTTCATTGAAAAATTTGCAGCCGTTTTTAAGAAAATGGCATTAAGAATTGTTGTAAATGCGAACTTTGAAGCTATTTTTTCATAGGAATCTATTGAGTTTTCAAAAAACGTCATTTGAAGTAATTTTACAAACTTCTACTCACAAATTCAATAATCTATACAAATCCATTGAAATGTGCATTTTAACGGCGTGAGAGACATTTTCAAAAAAATCTACATGCCCTTAACGAAAGAACTATTTATGGGAAACAAATTTCATTTAAAGGAAATATCTGTCTTCAACTTTTTATAGCTGTAGGAAGACGCCGAAAAAATTCAAACATTTGCAATTTTCGAAAATTCAGAGATAGCAGTGAAAATCGTACCTCAAAAAATTTGATGCGGTTTTTGACAAAATGGTTTTCTTATAAATTGTATTTTAAGCCCAAATTACACGAAAGCTACTCGTTTTTTCAAAGAACTGTAAACGACCTTTTTTTAAGAGCTGATATTTTCGAACACACTTAGTCTTAGGCAAAAATGTATATCTTAATTTTTTTTAGTTTTGAAATGTTAACTTTTTGCAATTTCCGAAAAAACGGAGTTTGTTGAAAATGGGAGTAGAACCATATTTTTTACTGTCCATACCTCATATGTAATAACATATGAGGAAAATTTTAAATATTTAATTTTGAGCGGTTTTTGAGAAAAAAATTGCCAAATTATTCATAGCCCTTGGCAAAAATGTTTACACAAAGCAGAATTTAAAAGGGAAGTAAACATGAAATAGTGGTAAATAATCAAGAATATTCACATAATTCAAATCTCGATTGTTTGATAGAACTAATCTGGCAAACATATTTTTGCACGAAGTGTGTACACTCCTTTCTGGATTTGGAGAACAAAAGAGAGCTGAGTCAGGGGAAGTTGCCCGTGCTCGTAGGAGCGCCGAGCTTCCCCGGTGGGCGAGTAGCTCGTGTGTGCGCGTTTTGACTTGCTTGCTTTACCCGCTAGCACTGACTGACTGAGGGTTTGTGTCCCGCCTAGAGCATGGTGTGTTTGTGTATATCTGTATGTGTGTGTCATCCCTTCATTATCGTCATCACTCCATATTCACACCATATTCCTCCAGGACTAACATTCCTGGGAGATAAAAATTAGATTCTGTATAATGCTGATTCACCCAAAAAGGAGTCGCTTGCTGCGGGGTAAATGTAAGTGAGCCTCGGTAAGTGCAGGTGTACGTCCGTACGAAATTAAAGTGTCTGTTGCTTGGCGGAAGATCAGATGAACATATTTTCGTTTGAAGCCATCATAATTCGTTATTTGTGTTATGAGGCTGCTGCTTATTGGCAGCAATTCCAAAATTTGTTCATGTTAATTTCATTATATGTTTACTCTCGCAGAAATTACGTCATAAAAATAATGAATGTTTTTAGAATGTATAGAATAAACCTTGCACTGGCTTAGGTTCAGAAATTAGGTATCGCCAGAATATTAAAAGACTTGTATTTTAATATTAACATATACAATTAAAGTTCTGTTGGTATGTAAATAAGTTACGTTCATTATTGACAATACTTAGAAAACATAGATGCTGCAAGGTTGGTACTACTTGTTAATAAATTGTCTTTCGATGGGAACGTAGCTTAGTTTCGTGTCTTACGTCATACGCTATGCATGTGTAATATACTTGTAATAAAAATGTAGTTTTTTTATCGTTGTAATACGTTACAGAAATTGCTGTTTTTTTCAATAACATTTCCACTTCTTAAACTGTACAATAACAAATCATATTATGTTCTCAAATGATATGACTTACCCTTGCTTCGTTGATTAATTTCCTGTGTTCATGTAATATTAATTCTGCACTAGACGCTGAATCTCCCATCTGTACACTAGTATTTTGCAGGGCCTCTTTACGAAGAAACAAAACTTCATCCAATTCCTTGAGATCTTTTGCTAGTAACGACAATGACAGACATTGTTCTAATTGTGTCTTACGACTCTGCCACTTTACTTCCAATACTTTTCTTCTATCATGAAGCTCTTCTAACCAATGTTCAATCTGTGAAATACCTGCAACAAAAGAAGAGTTGACTCATTCCTTGATCGGAGAAAGTATACAAGGCATTTTTTCAAACATCTTCGCAGATCATCGAGAGTTTAAACAACGACTGGGGAACCTACAGTATTTTGTGTTCTTGTAATTTCCCAATTTCGTCGCACCATGTCACCTGAACGCTGTTCGCATTTTGGATTCAGGAGTCATTCGGATATCCGCAAAAGGCGCGCTGCAGTTTCTGAACGTCAACGCACGCAGCCAGTGAGCTCTAGCATTGACTGGAGACAACACACTGTGCTGAGAAATCGTGACGGTCCGCCATGATGGTGAATGTCTATTCTGTCCTCGTTTTCTCAGAAACAGATAGCAGGAATTAGCGCCTTATTAAAATTTAATACATATATTTTCTTTTATGTTCACGAAAACTTAATAAAAAGTTGGTAAGGAACCAATATTTAATACTTTAAAATTGCAATTAACATTTCTTGGAGCCTTTCGTTTCTTGGAGACTTTTTTAATATTTACGCAGAAAAGTGTACTTGGTTGGCGTATTTTTAATCATTTCTTCAGTTCAACTCATGACAAATAGTAGCAAATAATAAACCTAAAAATATTATAAAAGTAATAGCTAACAAATAGTATGTAGTACTGCATTCTCATCAAGTTTATGGCACAATATTTACATGCCTGTGGAACTGAATCCCATTTCTATTTTGTCGACGTACTTTAGAACCAAATGCTATGCAATACTTTGGCATTTTTAGCATCTTTTTTAAGCATCAGTAACAACACACTAAACATATTTAGCTCCGTAAGAAATTCTGTACATAGACGTTCACCGCAGTCAACCCAACAAAAAAACGACCGTCACGATTTTCAGCACTTGGGAGTATTGCAGTTGTGCATCCAGTTATACTGTTGAGACAAATGGTCGCTGAAGACGAGAGAAGAACTGCGTCGCTCCGGTTCATGAAAAGAATCGCATAACATTAAAGTGCAACAATTCTCACCTAGAGATGGTTGACCCTCAAGTGCAAGCTATTAGAGACTGGCAGTTGCATAGAATCAGCGACCCGGCGGCACAGACAGCCAGTTTTACAATTTTTTCCCCCACTTGTTTCTAATCGACTTTATTTGACCACAGCTTTCTCACACACTCGTACTACCTTCACTCACTTAAAATTGTTTAAATATAGTAATCCTCTAACACGTGTAGTCGGAATCCATGTCTTATTTGCCCTCGATACCGAAATGTCGATTGACGGTAAATCGTCTCTCTGTCCGCCTGCGCCAATAGCGCCTTAACTGTTCAGTTAATAAGCTACTAATAAAACTACTATTTATGGTTGATACCTTTGATATCCTGAAAATTTAAAACATGGATTACCAAAAGATCTCTGCTACCACTACATAATTTACGCACTTAGCTCATATGCGGGCTTCAGGTGTCATGTAAAGTACCCTCAAAAATTAAAATATTCATTTGAAACTCCCAAAGCCTTGAGTTAGTTCACGTCGAAAGAGGTATATAAATTTTGAACAAAATCGGCTGAACAGTTTAGGGGCTACCGTTGACCACAGACGGACAGAGACGTTTTACCGTCAATCGACATTTCGGTACCAACGACCCATAGGACATGGATTCTGACTACACCTTGTATTAGAGGATTACTACACTTAGTAATATGATGCACATTTACTACATACAAGAAAATAATGTATCCACTTTTTCATTATAAGCGCCCTACATTAAGTTTTTCTTTCGAAAATTCACCGTTCTCCGACGCACGATTACAACACTTTCTCTTTTGACGAAGGACGAAGAAGTAAAAATGCAAATATGTGATTTGTCGAAAATAAGTTGCATATTACGACAGCTCTGTATTGCGTGCGGTCCTGCCATTGCAGTCAAGTTTGCCAGCAGACCGCCCTATTTTCATTGGTTAAGACAGCAGCCGACTTGTTGGAATGAGAGGGTTTCAAGTTACCAGGGACGGACACCAGATTTCACGCCACAATGCTCTTCTCGTTTAAGTTCGCAAAGACCAGTCTAGCTCCGATAGGCTAGTATCTGGATACACCTGAATGTGACGGTCTCCGAGAACACTTAACCACATCCTCGGTGAGCCGCTTCGCGAACTCGAAGATAATCAGCTGACCAAGTTGATGCGGGAGCCGTATGCCACTCATATGCGTCGAGACGAGTCCCTTCTGAATTTCCCAGAGTGGATGCACTGCGACGACGAACTCAGGCCCAACCCGAGGCCATCCTGGCTGTTGAACTCAAACGCGAAGCCCACACTAGTTCTCCCATTTCGCCCAACCGCTAACGATGTGTCTCGCGGAGAAACTGGCTACCCGGACGGGACTTTACAATTTCCTGCAAGAGTTTCTGTATGTTGGTTCCGCCTCTACCGTGGCAATTAATTAGCAATAAAGTATCGTGTGATTTCCGTCAGCTTCGTATCATATTTACCTCCGATTTCTAGCTTGATGTAAAACCAGCACACATTCGTTTTCTCAACGAAAATAGGTACTTCTTCTAGAATTCAGTGGGAAATAAATAATTAAATAATAAATAAATAAATGGGATTCAGTGGGAAATAAATAAATAAAAAAGAATTCAGTTCAAATTATCGTTCTCCATGATGCTGGAAGTATTATTCCTTGACGAAGGACTTGATGAGGGATAAGAGCAACAAATTATTGCTGATTTACCCTTGTAAATAGATTTTATTACATGGGAGCGAATATTTTTGTTAACAATCCCTTCAAAAAACGTTCATTTTATTTCTCTATTCAAAATTCAAGTAGCATACGACTTAGGGTTGGGATCACAGAATTTGGAAACGTGCACAGAATTCACTTCTCCCCATAGCACGCCACACACAGTTTTTAACTGTTTTGACGTAAAATAAAATAAAAAATGAAAAAAATAAATTTCGATAAAAATTAAAAATCTTTTTCGAAGATCCTCGCAAACGAACAACTAGAAACTTGGAGGAGCAAAGCCCTGCACGGCCATTTCAGAAACGCATTAGAAAACATTGAAATAAATCTTCACGCTTCTTTGGCTTACCTGCAAGAGGAAATCATTTTGCGGAAACCGAAGACTTCATTATTACGATTCAAGATCAGGTAATCACATCGAGAGGTAACCACATGTAGTACACCATTCACAAAATACCAACTGCAGAAGGTGTGGCCAAAAGGAGGAGATCGATCACTGGATGCTCAGTTTTAGCGCCAAAGCAATCACTTGACAGGCATAATCGTGTGGCCAAAATAATTTCCCAGGCACTCAGACAAAGTATTTTGGCGATGAGAATCAAGAGCCATACTACTCTTATGAACCACCACTAATAGGAGAAGGCGGTAACTGCAAACAAAACTAGATCCGACCAATAACTGATAAACAGGGTTTCATGATAGCTATTCAGGACCAGGACCAACTAAAATTTACCATAAATTTATTCTAAAAGACACCAAAGTTCTTGGTTACAAATGTCGGCTATTTGAAATACATACAGAAAATATAGATCATATTATCAGTGAATACAGCTCTATAGCATTCTCAGAATATACAAAACATGATGACGTGGTTTATCAACAGCAATGCAACAATAATAACCTTCTGATGGGTAACCGGGCATCGTGTCCCTATAGAGTATTTGACTAACTGCGAGAGTGCGTATGTGCGTGTGTGCGGTTCCGTCACTCACGGTTAGACCACTTCCCGTCCACTAATCGGCATGTATGATGAATTCGGAGCGAGTCGGTCTCCTGGTACTGGTAATTTGTTTTCGGATTCGACCAGAAAATTCTAAGAAATTTCCAAAAAATGTTTTTGTGCGTTTTAGCGCTGCGATCTTAGTGGGTAGAATGAGAATTAATCCAATATCACCTAAATAGATCGATCTAGATCGTTAATTAAACATCATTACCCCGTAGTTATCTTCAGCCCACGACACGATAATTTTCTTTCGTGATGATGGCAACACTGTTCACAAACGAGCAATAATAAATGAATATCGCTGGGCAGAATTTGTTGTGAAATCGTGAGAGTGAAGTTTCACGTCAAAGAAAGCTAAATGTATTCGAAAGGAAAAAGAAAAATAATGCGAAAGATCTTCGGTCCAATAAATGTTGCGGCGACCCCTGCAGGATAAGGTATAATCATGAAATTGAAGCCATCATAAAATCAAAAAACATTGTAAATCATATTATCTCACTTCGGCTTGGCTGGTTTGGACACCTATGTCGTATACAAGAAGAAGAAGAAGAAGAAGAAGAAGAAGAAGAAGAAGAAAGAGGAGGAAAAGAAGGAGAAGAAGGAGGAGGAGGAGGGAGCAGGGAGAAGGAGGTGGTGGTTTTTCGTGCGTACTTTTTGTAATGGATTTGGAAATTACCTTGGAACATTAATTTTGAAGAACACCGAGTGAATACGAAGAAAACGAGAACTGTAATAGTAGAGAATACATTTCTTCCGCGTGTAAAGATTGATTTTCTATTTAATGTGATTTACAACTTATTCATCTTATTTATATAGACATATAAAATAGTAACGTTTTAATGCTTATGTTCAGAACACAAATCGGACGGAGTTTGTGGAGTTTTATAATCTTAAAAAATTTGGGGGGAATATGGAAGTGTAAGCAACTCGTCCATATCAAATGTCGATATATAAGATTTTGCGGCAAAATTTTCCGAACTAATTGAGAATGATCTTACATTAGCATGAGAGAGTAACGCAGAACATTTATGTTCATATTAAGCTAAACATTTATGTTCATATTAAGAAACAAAACGTAAAAAATATAGCTGTAAAATTGTAAGTATTGGCATGATTCATACCTGCAAGTATATTTTATGGCATTTATAATTTTGAAATTGCAATATTACCGGTTCATATCACGGATGGAGGTAATATACTAGGCCATTGAGTGTTGGGAATTTTTGAACGGGTGTATAACATTAACAGCTATTACGATTCAGTGACAAGTCCAATGCCAGGTACAGTAAGAACATATATGAACAAAGAGAGGCATGCAAGAAATGACGTGTGAAAAGAAATTTTCAACATATGAAAATACTTTTAAAACAGTTCACAGCGTCGGCGACGCAACTACTCACAAGAACAGTAAACTCTCATAAACACGAATTTCATAGGACCGAAATAATTAGAGCGTGTTATAAAAATCCGTGTATTCAGAGTATTATAAATGTCCGTATTACCATAATCCCTTGGGGGGACCGCAGTTTTCTTCGTGTTACGGCGTAATTCGTGTTAAGCGAGATCGTGCAAACGAAGGTTTACTGTACTACACCCCGGAACCAGTCATTGACTCAAATGGTCACAAAATGTGCACGAATAGGTCCATCATAACCAGGACTCGGATTCTGACATATATTTTTATTTGTGCAGTCTATACGTAGCTAACTTGTAAATGAATGTTTATCACGACATATAAGAGATAGAAACGTATATTCATTGGGTCATATTTTTGCCATTTTTCAATATTTAGGTAATTTGTTTACTTTTGCGCCATTTTTACGTATTTTCTTTCCTTTCCGTGTTTTTCGTTAGTGAATGTTTCATGAATTTACATGGACACACTATAACAAAGTTTTTATTGTATCATCAGTTCATGACGAAATTCACTACTGCAGTGGACTCTCCTTTTCGAACTCTGAAAATGACACGGATGATCGGTAACTTCCTCAGCCTTTCAAAACTGACGGATTGAAGATCCGTATGGAAAAGGATTGCATTTCCTCCTAAAATAAAGATTATATTAAATATAATTTGTATAAATAAATTTTCTTTACAATTGTAAAATTCATTGAATAAATAAACATTTTTATTCAAATTTTTTAAGATTTAAAAACCAACCATTTTCCCCTCATTTTTAAGTCATTTTATAGGCCATTTACAAAGAATTTTTAAGTCATCAGAATTTGAGCCCTGATCATAACAGATAGATCTGTCTCATCTAATAAACTGGACATTGTATGGGACGACAAGAAAAACAAGGTGTATCCGATAGATGTCGCTGTCTCGAAAGCTCACAATATCCAGAAGAGAGAAAAAATTCTAAAATAACCTCTGGCAAATGAGATAAAGGAAATATGGCGTGACGTGGAAATGGTGACGATTGCATCAATAATTCTAGGTGCCCCTGGTGAAATTCCTAAGTTCCTGCATGAATTCTTGGCAGAACTGCAACTGAAGAAGGGATTGGGTACATTCACCTGCAGGAGATTGTCATACTAGACACATGGAACATGAAGTTCTGATCATTGTCGGTTGATCTAGCGCTGATTATGACAGATGAAACATGTATCTCTTGTTCATGTTAACCCAGATGCATGTAAGGAAACAAGTTAAAATGTGATATTAATGATGATGATGACGATGATGATAGCGCGTCAGCTTGGGCCGCCGGTATCCTGAAAGGCACAAACAGCGCTAGGAGCTTGATGTTGCTACCTATGAGTAACGCATAGAAGTTGAATTGTAACGCTATATTTGCAGCAAGAGAAGCGACTTCTTTTAAATGCTTTCTTGCGAGCTGTAAACATATATGTCAATTTTAGACAAAGTCAATTCTAACAATTCTTAAGTTAAAAAAATATGTATATTTCAGTGTTGTAAATTTTGTAGGGAGGCCTGGTCTCTCTTGCCTTCTCTGAAAATCCACTCTGAAAATGCACCCCATGGTGCATATCCATCTGCAGTAGCCAATCCAAATGTCGACGAACAAATATCGTACAAATGGCACAGTATAGGATATTTGTATTCTGAGAGCGAAGGTTTCTTAATAGGAATCCACGATCAGGGATTCCCACAAAGAACTACCTAAAATATGTCATCAAAGGCTCAGGAGTACTGTTGAATGATGTATATGTGGTCGAGATCATGAAACCATTCAGCATATTATCTTAAGCTGTAGTTGTTTAGCTCCCACTGACTACAAATTGAGGAACGATCAAGTGAGCCGCATCATCCATTCTAAACTTGTTAAGAAATACAGGCTCTCTTAGGAAGCAGATACACCATAATATCAGTAGCATCCAGAAGCTGTACTTCAAAATGAAACACATTAGCTGTATTGGGAGTGCAGTTTTCTGACCGAGAGGACAATGCAGCACAACAGACCCGATGTTTCCCTCTGGGACACACCTGCCAAGAAAGTTTGGTTTATTGATTTTGCCAGTGTGATTTTGTCAATACCAGCAACAAGATGACAGCATACCAGGCTAAAATTTGACATTGGGCTGTTGAATGGAAATGGTAATGTTATTGTTGACACGCCCAAAAAACTAGGCAAATATAATGTTGTTAACTGCTTTTCATAATTTCTCATATCCTTCAGTTGTTCATTTCACAAGTGATTTAATTTCAGTGCGACCATTAACACAAGTATATAACTGGATAAAATTAATAAGTATTGTCAATATGAGTTTAAAAAAACCCTTCTGAACACCTGTATGTAAAAAAATAATAAATGTGCTAGTGAATTTTCTATAAGAACTCTAGTAAAACATTAAATATCTCAGGACAAGAAAACTGAGTTACACCACTTGGAATTTAAACGCTAAAGTATTACTTGGGTATTACTAGAGAGAATTTCTAGTTTTGAAATGTTTCTAAGTTGTACCTTGTTGGTACTTTTTATTCATCATTCAACTAAGTTTAGTAAAAGGGTGGGGTAAGGATTCTGAATCTCAAGAAAGCAGACAGCGGTAATACTTCTCCCCTTAATGTCTCATATCCTTTTTTAATGATTTTTGACAAAATAAATAAAATCAAATTAAATCAAGAGTTGGCGCAAACATCTGGTTGACTTAATTTCTACAGATCATTCTAGAATATACCTTTCACAAGAATTATTTTGGCAGTTATTAATTAGTTTTAAAAAAGGAAACAGTTGTGTTATAACTTACTGAAATTAGCAGAACTAGTAATTTTATGTGGTCGTGAATCTAGTGTTCCTTGAGCAGCTAATTCGCTCATCTTCTCATGTAAAGCTCTTCCATTTTGCAGTGTAACCATGAGGGCTTCCAACATCATCCTTTTGAAATCGTGAAGTTTTGCTAGCAGATTTTTTACTGCTTCGATTTCGACAGGCACGTTCGTATCTCGGCATGCAGTCTCAAGAGCCAGCATTCGTTCGATGCATTCTTCGGCGCGACTGTAAAAATATAGTTTTTAATACAATGTACTTGAGTTTTTGTTTATACATATTCATTACAGAGCACTTTTCACATTGATTACAATAACAACAGCAATATTTTACAATTTTTCATGGAAACATAGTATACATCAAATAATCAGTATGTCTTGAAAATTGTTGGTTGTCTGCCAGTCACATTGAGAAAACCCTGAAATAATTAGTCGTTAATTTAAACAATTCATAGAAGCCATGCTATTTGAATTGTTTATTTTGCATCACAAAACACAGTTTGCTCTTACACAATTCTTAATATATTAATGTTATCATACATTTTTAAAACAATACCGCATGCTACAGCCATGAAAGCCAACAATGTAGTAAGTCAGGCTTTGCAGTTTTCTCTTCCAGTACGGTGAGTTTTTCAATACTTGAAGAAACTGATCGATTCATTCGATTAGTTAAAATTGCCCATGAAATTACCGTTATCAAATCAACTTGAACTGAAACAATTGAGATAAAAATATGTATGTAAAAATTAAGGCATTCAACATAATATTTAGAAAGACCTCATCGACGTGCGGCATAAGTACAAATAAAAACTATTTTCACTGAATCATTGACTAAATTTTGCAACAAGGTAGTGTATTAGAGAATGCAAACTCAGGGCCTTGAAAATAAATAAATCGGGTACAGTGGATATCAATACTGTAGACATTAGTTTCTTACAACACAATTTGTCAAAAGAACGTAGTTGTGAGATTCAAAATTCCAATTTCTTACACGTTAAGTCTTTCCCGTCACATTTGTTTTTGGTAGACATCTTAAACTAATTCCAATTGCAGTAATCTCCTTTCAGTAAAACTGAATAATCGATTAATACTTTCTGAACATCCTATATAAAGAGTATGTGATGAGATTATTTAAATCGAATTGTTTTTTAATCAATGATTTAAAGCAACACAAATTTTTATCTTCTTTTCACCCACATTTTCTAAAGTAGTGTTTTTCATCGTCACGCGTAATTTTAATTGATAAAAGGCAAAAAGTAATAAGCAAAGTGCTTATTACCCATTTATAAAACTAATTGGATCCCTAAAATCTAAGTAGCTTGGGACCATAAAGTTCAAGACAAAACAAAAAAAAAGTTTGCAACTGATTGAAGGAGGTGCCATGGGGGCCATGCCCCCACCCCGAGCCAACTTTTGTGTAGTTTTAATCAATTTATTTAAAATAATTAACATAGATCTTATCACCTCCAAAGCAGTATTCCCTTTATGAATATAGTCGAACATTTTTTATTTTGTGTTATCAGTTAAAAATATACTATTTCAAAACATATGGGAAATCTGATTTGAAATGTCCCCCCTGTCCCTCGAAATACTTCATGGATCTCTCACTGGTTTGCATGGTCAACTTGTGCAATTGGGAGTGCTGAATGAATGCCTTATTTTACGTGGCGAGACTCAGGCCATGAGGCCTGCTCTTCCGTCTAACCACGCAAATTTCGTTATGCTCCTTTCACCTACTAGGGATGAAAGAAGGTATTACTTGGACGACGAAACAGGCAATTTGAATTTAGCTCAGAGGCTTCATTTAGGCTTGAGGATCTTTTACATGCAGTAAATCTACTAACATGGGCAGCCGGCTTTACTTCCCCTCCGAAGGAAGGCCTACGAATGATTTTTTCACCCTTAAAAATCCACGGCTTCAATCGGGTTTGAACCCGCGAACTTGGGTATAACAGCCCGATACGCTAACCGTTACACCATCGCCACCTGCGATCGCCTGCTGACGAATATTTAAACTATAAATGTGGATCATATTTTTATGAAACTGGAAAATAAATGGTCTGACAAAATATTATAAATGAATTTCATTTAAGTTAACTATAATTTTACCAAAAATAAAAATTATACACTTAACATAATTTCAGTTTATTTGCTTTCTTAAATATGTAGGCGAAGACCTGTGTCACACATTCTAGGTAGCGTGCGTCGTAGATTAATACCGTATCTTAATGGAAGAGCGTCGTATATTAACACTGTATCTCGGTGACGCGCGTCGAACGCTACAAAAGAAAACGCGTTCTTCGATGTCCTTTAAACCTTGAGCTGTAGCCAGTAATGTCTCCGCCCACGTGGTTATATCAACGCGCGTTCAACGATCGATTAATCTGCGGAAATGTTGTTTTCAATTGGAAGGTACGATTTTACTTCTGAATTTTTTCACGATTTATTTAATTACCTTGTGTTTTACTTGGACACATAAACTGAAATTCTAATACAATTTAGTTTGGAGCAACTCAAAAGTTCATTCATCTGACATTCGGAAATAATAAAAAAAATTCTACTTGTCCTCTCGCAGTTTATTGAAGAGAATGTAATAATCATCCTGAAAAAGCCTTTCACTATTAATAGGATACACTCAATTCTAAACTTTTTACTCTTCCTTTTCATAAACATTTCCAGCGCCTCATATACTATTATAGCAGTTTCGACGGCAGTTTGTTCAGCAGCGAGTAGCGCCCGAGACGTGCGATAAGCAACGCTCGTGTGCGCAGGAATCGACGCGCGTCGACGTGGAATACATTTGAAACTTGTTTTGAACTGTATTTTAAGTCTGTACCACGATTTAAAATTTAAAACTAAAAGATTATAAAAATATAATTAATAAATTATAAATATAAATAATGTATGATTTAAATAAAAATCCACATTTTAATAAATATTAATAATTATATAATTCACATTAGAAAGTACACAATTTTCATATAATTTTAATTTTACCTTTGATAGGAGACATTCAGATCTAAAATGTGTTTCCTCAAGTCCAGGTAACTGTTGACATCTTTCCATGCAACACCTAGCGATTCAGCCATGGCAGCATACACTTCAGCACGAGGTCTTTGCGCTGAGATAAGTTGATCAGCCTGACGCAGTAATTCCTCGACCGGACTTTGCTTGCTCTGTAAGAACAAAAAATACATTCTTACAACATCGGCCTATTTGTTTGCAGAAAATATTATGCATATAGTCGGATTACAAAAATGACACAGTGATTTGAATATTATTATTATTATTATTATTATTATTATTATTATTATTATATTTCATTTTCACACAAATGTCTTGCACAGCTACCACGAAGATACAACATCAAAGCATGGTAAACATTTTTAACCATTACAATATTCTACAATTAATATAATAAGTATAAAATATCAAACTTCAAATTACAAAATAACAGCTAAATTTAAAAACTTTACAATCCCACATGTCCTGCCATGACCCTCCTGACCGATGAGCACGTACTGATGATGACTGACTTTTGAAGAGGGATGATTGTTCATACCCAGGTCGTCTAACGATCTGCTAAGAAGCTTTGGTACGACTCTGTTGCTGATAGGAAATTGGAACAGTTTCGACGTCTGCAATGCTGTTTCTCACTGCTATTCTAGCTCTCGGTATTCATCGATTTTTGCCTGATATGTTATGTTGCTAGTATTGACAACTGCAAAATCGATAAACCAATCTTTACTGGCAGATTTATCCCAGAGCGTAACATCGGTTCTATTGTAATGGATTGTTCTTTCTGTCAGAATACTACGGTCCAAGTACAACTTATGGGACTCGCTTTCGAGCGCCGTTTCTCGATGACACTCGTATTGGTAGTACGGTGTTTCAGTGTTCCGCCGGAGTCTGTATTTCTTAGCGAGCTTGGCAAGGATGATCCGACCCACTAGGTCGCGTCTCGTTTTGTAGTCTTTTGGGGCTAGTGCACTGCAACACGAGATGATATGCTGGATGGTGTTATATTTCAGGAAGAACACATCACATTATGTAGTTTTTTGTATTTTGGTATAATAGCTTAAAAAGGCTGTTTCTCTCATGGACATGCAAAGATGTAAGAGATTACAGAATTGTAAAACATCATATGTAAACAGCATTGTGAAACAATGAGCTTCATCAATTATGTAAATATTATGCAATTTTGAGACCAATATTATTTATTTTCTTGTTAATCTTGTTAATGTTTTTTGTAATGAGGCAGTTTTTTGCCTGTCAAACTTGTATTACTATGTAGTTTCTGAAGAATTTCTGCTTTTCAGCGATTAATGTAACCAGGCTTTGCCAGTGTATTGATTCCAATTTGTACTCTTGGCTATGATCTGTAATTCCGTTTTGTGCAATTTTTCTTGTTTGCACCATTGTCTTTGTAAAAGAGCTTGTCTCTTATTTATCAATCTAATAAATGTACGGATTTTCTTTGAATTTGTGGATCAAATATATTCCATAGCGGGGTAGCTCCTTTACGCAACAGGATCCATATTTCACCGAACCTGTTTAAACTATTTAATTGCTTAATTGGTGTTCCTTGATGAAGTTCCCATGACCTAGGGATTTTCGTATTAGTCCCGCTCTTTTCCCGTAGGCCCACGTGTCATTTGAAAAAAAAGATTTCCATTTCCCTTTCCTTTCCTTGTCTAGAATTTTGGGAGTCAGGACGGGAAATAAAAATTGTCGCCTTTATTTGCGGCTGGTGATCGTCTTTTTATTGACTAAAATTTGTCCACTCACCTGTTGCCACCTTGAAAGATAACAGATGGTTTCATGATCTCGCCCACACATTCGGTGCTCATCACTATGTATTTCCGGGTCTTTAATTATATATTTAAGGTAGTTCTTCATTGGGACAACCTGATCTTGGATTGCCACCATAAAGCCTTCAGTCTCAGGGTAAAAATATCCTATGCTGAGCCATTTGCACATTGCCCCATCGTCATTTGGATTGACAACTGCAGCAAGATATGCACCGTGGAGGGCTTTCTGTTTCCTGGAATCCATTTCTTGTTGAAAATATAACTGTTGAATTGATATACATACATATATATATATATATATATATATATATATATATATATATATTGTTTTAGATTTAGAGGCGTATAGTACACACGCACACACACGCGCGCGCACACACGCACACACACATATAATGCGTGGCATCATCGTCTTCGTATCAACAGAATTCATATTTGAGATCATTTGGGAAAAATATGATTTAAAGCAGCCTTGTCCTGGGAAAGGTGGTAATTTACCTCCCCATGGCTTATGCTGCACCACGGTTCAATACGTGGTATCATCGCGTAAGTCCACCTTTTTTTGGTGTCGCTGTCCCACTTCCGTTCCCATTCTGCCAGAAGAGGCGTCCGCGCACTCTTCTTGATCCCTTTCGTCCTGCGCAGAGGTCCGTTACGAGCGGGGTCACATAGCTTCACTTCCTTATAGATGGGTTTCTGTACTTTCTTCACCCAGCGTGGGTCATCTAATACAGGTGTTCTACTGTTTGTCCTAAATTTCTTCATTATTTTGTAGGCCATGCCCTGAGGGTTATTTTCTATATCATCTATAAGTTCCCTCAAACATTTACATTTGATTCTTTTAATCTCTCTTCAGCAGTTTTCGATACTTCTTATTCTGGTCTCTAAAACAGCGATTTGTTCTCGCTCTCGCCGCTAATCTTTTCGTCTTGATACAGCTCTTGAAGAGCTCAGTAATTTCAGGCGTCCACCAGTAGACATGAAGCTTCTTCCTAGGGCCTCTACGTCTGGGCATCGAAGCATCGCACGAGCTCCCATATCTTTGTTTCCCAGCCATTCTGGGAGATCCGCGCTTCTCATCCAGCCAATGTTCTTGTTAGCCTGGATTCCACCAGATACTCCTTGGCCTTGTCTACGTATAACCTATTTACATTCCAGGCTACCCTGTCTTTGTTGCATCTAGCCACGTCAGTATGATACCCCTGATTTGAATCGACAGAAAATTGAAGGTACAGATGGTCGTCCTCAAGTACTTCCCAATCCTTGACACTCCTACTCAGCGTTGTGGACCCTATGGTAATACCCAGAATTGAGGAAGCATTCCCTCGTTGGAAAGTATACTTGTCACCGTCATTTAGGATAACTAGATCGCTTCTTGCGACAAACTCGCAATCAATGGCTCTTCTCTTGTCTGACCTAGTCTCCCTCCATTCTGGACATTTATTATTGAAGTCGAATTATTATTATTATTATTATTATTATTATTATTACTATTATATTGATTCATCACAATTTTACTGGTCGGTTTGTCAACCGACGGTGTACGGTTGCTTTATTGAAGATTCAGGAAGCTTCTAACAATACGACATGTATTCAAGATAACTGCCTTCTGCATATTGTATATACTCCTGGCATCAAAGTGAAGACACTCTAGTGCTCGAACAGACATTTCCGACACCACCACTGACGCTGATATTATTACTGGCACAATTGTCACTTTTCTGATGTTCCTCTAAGCTGCGACTTTATGGGCAAGATCGGTATTTGGATCTTCTCTTGATGTTTTGCTGATATTGATGGGTGGGTGGGTGTTGGGTATTGATACATCAATAAGGTAAGCCCGCT
Source organism: Teleogryllus oceanicus (assembly GCA_964035755.1). Lineage (NCBI taxonomy): Eukaryota > Metazoa > Arthropoda > Insecta > Orthoptera > Gryllidae > Teleogryllus > Teleogryllus oceanicus. The sequence goes on along the minus strand of CAXIVR010000001.1, from coordinate 200,918,518 downwards.
GATGGTTTCTATCGATGTGTTATACCGGGTCGTTTGCTGCCGACTTGTCTGTCAGAGATAATGGAGCGATCGCAGTAGAGAATGTGCTTACTAATTTCAAGAACGTTCTGAGGAACACATTTATAATATGGCGAGGAAGTGGCGAGTAAGCCCGTTTTCGTTACCAATAATAGGTAAATCGCCAATTCAAAATGCCTCCTTTTACATTCCAATTGTGCGTAGCCCCTACATCCACTTGGCACGTATTGGATAGTTTCGCTTGCGGCCTCACATTTTCTACATGTGTCGGAATGGATGGTCGAATCTCTCAGAATGTGTTTTCTGTAGTTCAAAGTTGGCAGCACTTGATTCTGGATAGTCATAATGAAGTCTTCTGGAAAGAGATCCCCATGCTGGAGCCATGCGTGCGACGCAGAGATGTCGACTTCTGGTGTGCTCAGCGCATGGGGGTACCTTCCGTGGAGTGCTTTCCCTTTCCATGAGGTTATCTTCCCTTCAGTTTCAATGACTGGCTGAACAGGTGGATCAGCCCTTTCCAAGATCAGAGGACTATAGTTATTATCAATTGCGCTCACTGATTGCTGAAGTCTCCCGCAATGTTTGAGGAAGTATCTTCTGAGTGATGCAATTTGAGAGCTGTGTAGATTTATGAGATCTAAAACACCTCGCCCTCTTTGTGATCTTGAAAGGTTAAAACGTTCAATACTTGCATAATCTATGTTAGCATGTGTACTAGTTTGTTTTTCAAGCACGTGCCCCAAAATTATAGTATATAATGAGTTGCTCCTTGCATCCCTGAAATCCAGGTCTACTACCTTTCTGTTCATCCGTTAAGATGTTCTGTTCCTCAAAGTGCGTCATCAGCAGATACGTAACACACGATGTTATGAGTTTGTAGAAAGTTTGAAGTCAGGTTATAGGCCTGTACATCGAGGGGTCTTTAGCGTCACCCTCCTTTGGTAACAAGTACAATCTTCCTTCAGTGAGGAAGTAAGGCATATATTATGGATTGTGAAGAAAAAATTGAATTGTAGTTGATATATGACGGTGAGCGCTGGTAAATTTTTTGAGCCAATAATTGTGCAAGCCATCACTGCCCGGTGCCTTCCAGTTATGTGCTTTCTTCAAAGCTGCTTAGACAACGTCCACGGTGATGATTGGTTCATCCATTAAAGGGGTATCTCGGCGTTTGCCATAATCCATTTCAATCCACGACATTTCTGGGTTATGAGACACGGCAGATGGCCAGATAGACTTCCAAAAGTCCTCTATCTGTGGCTTTGTGGGGAGGTCAGATTCTTTCATGTCACTTACAAACTTTAAAAGATTCCTGTGGTTCCCTTCTGGTTAAAACAGTATTATGTTGCTTCCTCATAGTACAATTCCTATAGCATCGCAGGCGTTTTGTTAACGCAAAAAGCTTTTGCCATAGGGAGTCCAATATGTTCTGTTACAGTTCTATTCAAGGGCTCGTGCTTTGTATGTAATTGTGTGCTGGTAAGGATGTTGTTCACCATTCTTCTCAGTTTTCAAAGCTAGTTCCTTTTTGAAATTGAATGAGTCTCCCTATATGTCTTCTAATCTGTTCTACACGATTGTAGTCGGTATGTTCGAAATTGCATTGTGGTAGAGCACTAGTATATTTAAGTCCAATATTTTGATTTGCTTTGTTTGACTTGGACAAAACGTTTTTACAAGTAGGACAAAAATGGGCAAATGTCGACTAAATGATGGTGTTCAAAATTTAGCAAGTGGGGGTGCAAGTCTTAAAAAAAAAATTATTTACGATTTCCGGCTTTGTTTGACTTGGTTAAAACTTTTTAATGGCTCCATGAACTTGGGCTCATCTTAGGCAAAATGATGGTATGTTCAAAATTTTGAAATTGCCTTGTGGGAGAACTCGAGTAAGTTTAAGTCCAAAATTTTTATTTGCGATTTCCAGCTTTGACATGGGCAACTCTTTTCGTCAATCACTTGATTTGCGATTTCCGGCTTTGTTTGCCTGGGGCAAATTTTTTTACAAATAGGACAAATTGGGTAAAACTCTGCTAAACAATGGTGTGCTCAAAAGTTCGAAATTCGCAAGTGGGGGTGCTAGTCGCTATAAAGTCCAAAATTTGATTCGCGATTTCCCGCGTTGTGTGGCTTGGGCAAAACTTTTTAGAGTTTTTTTTATTTATTTATTTTACGTCAAAAACAGTTGAAACTGTTTATGACGTTCTATGCGGAGAAGTGAATTCTGTGCATGGTTTCACAATTCTGTGATCCCTAAACTAAGCTATATACTACTTGAATTTTGAATACAGAAAAAAGAAAAAAAAGGACAAACTTGGGCAAAACTTTGGTGTATGATATTTGATTTTTCGGGAAAGTGCCTAACTCATGCACGTCATATTACAGTATATGAAAAGGCTAATTGTGTCGAGCCGTGCTTAGAGAGGAAAAAAATTCTGTGATCAATTTTCTTTTCAAACTTTTCCAATGAGGGTTTTGTTGTCCGAGTTTAAAGAGGGTACCTGGCGGTATTCGAGAAATTTTGTTGTACAGTTTTTCCGATGGAAGGGAGAAGTGTACAGTGATGGGGGTGATGCAGAGTTCCATGACGGAGCTGGGAGTTCGGGATAAATCAAGGTGCTTTTGTGATTATTCTTGGGTATTTATTTTGGAACGTTTGGATTTTGAGAATATTGGTTTCAGATGCTTCCGCCCAGACGATTCATAGCTTAATATTAGTCGCAGCATTGTGTGGTACAGATGAATGGAAGTAATTGAAGTCGGGATGATTTCATAAGTAGGGAATATAACTGATGTGTTCTTCTAGTGGTCAATACAATTCTGTGCATAATATTTGCCCTCCATCTGAGGGGTCTGTCGAAAAATACTCCGAGGCATTTGGACGTGGCGTTCGTTTTAATTTGAACTGCCACTTATCCTCCCGTTGCATTCCCCCCCTTACCGTTTTTGAAATTTTATCTGTAACTAAATATTTTAGAGTTATCCATCAATTGTAATTTAATTAATTTTTTCTATCTTATTGTGTATATATTTATAAAAAAATTTTTTGTATCTTTCTGTATTCTTTAGACTGACGATGACGGCAAAGCCGTCGAAAGCCGGCTATCTTAATAAAGCTGATATGTTGACGAAGATGACTTCTTTTATTTCTTCTTATAAGAACGTCAACAACATCCAATCAGAATTCCCACAATTCGTGGCGTTCGACAGAATCCATGCTATGTTGTGGTTTTGGTGAGTGTGGATGGGTCTATGGAGTGTGAATCTTGCTTGCGTTTTCATGTCCAATCCGAAAATACGGTGGGATTTTGAATATCTTCAATTGGTGTTTCCGCAGATTCGTCGTTGCCACAGAAAAGAGCTCTATCTTGCGCTCCGTCGCCATGGATAGTAGTGGGGTCGCGAAGTATATTTCGTTTCCCAGAACGAAAATTAGGCCTCTTGCATCAGCGTCACGTAGGAAAGAAAAGTAGGCAAAAGAGGAAAAAAAGCTGTGGGGAAAAACGTTACTTGTTAATCACGAATTCACCCAAAGTTCCAAGTGCATGCTATGGTGCACTGTAATTATTCATATGGGACACCTTTCATGGAATGTCATTCTTGGCACATACGAATATAAAAATCTTGTACTTCGTTTATATTAAATATTTCCATTCAGTAAATTGTTCATTCATTACATCTAATGAGCTTTTTCCGCAGTCGGCAATCTTCCAGTACAACCATTCTCCTCACAGGTCACAGGCAAAAGGGACGCCAATTCGTTTCTTCATCGTAATTTACGACAGCTTGTCGAAGAAATTTGTGATTCGTCGGGTTGAAGCGAATAATTTCTGAAGTGTTGGCAGTTATCTGCGCCTTCTAGTGGTCATTATGAGTACTGTTTAATCGTAGATACAGCGCTCCACAGTGACAAGAAGTTATAAACATTCTAGCTTGTAAACGCGAGAGAGCGTTTACATTATGCCATGAAGAGGTGATATTCCAGTCGGAGAATTTAGTCTGCTGCTCCAGACTATATGCTTCGCTTTTCAAGAACTCACAATGATGGTTGGTTCGTTGGAAGTAAATAGTGTGTTAATATCACCTGGCATATATGGGATATTTAGTGGTTTGTAAATTGATATAATTTTGAAATTACTTTAAAACCAAAATAGAGGACATAGAGTGGTGTGTTCTGTTGAAGTGTGGCGTGTTCTGTTGACTACACTTATATTTTCGAAAATACTGGTTTGGTTTCTTGCTAGTTCTGGTGTGATATATTCTTTTTAACAATTAACGCAACACCATCACTGGGCAGTTTTCTTGGTAGAACACATATATTCTGTAACGTAAATTTTCAAAGAGGGACTCAGGTGTGTTTCTTGAATGCAAGCTACATGGATTTTATTACTGTGAAGAAGATGGGCTAATGTTAGGTCGTAATCCATCTGCATTCCACAATATTATACGGAGTAGATGGTGGTGGGAACTATTATTATACATGACTGTAAATAGTACGATTTCAAAGATTGAAGAATTGAGTTTGGATGGGCTGGGAAAATTTGATTCATAGGTTAGTAAGGAGATATTCTATTTGTTGAGAGATCAATTGCATGATTTGGGTGGGAAGGATAAGTTTGGTGATGGCGGGTTTTTAAGAACTCTGAATATAATGGGTGTGAATTTGGTCGGTATGGTTTTGGTATGGTTCGTGAGGTTTTAGTGTGAGGAGGCGGGTATGAGTACAGAAAAAGTTTTAATTGTTATATCTGCATGGATTCAGACTTGCAGATGATGCGGCCATATTGAGTCGCGAAATGTTGTTCATAACAGTTATCAGGTGGTTTGGGATTCTCAGTATCTTAAGGGTTTTCCAAAACGTTTTCCTAGTCACAATGCCAAACGTTGGTAAGAAATCTATGACGAGAATGCAAGTAGGGAGATTGTATTTTCTACGCTTTTATATTAGTTATGTATATATGATCTCCCTCTACTGAGGACACATTATTCTTCTCCCAGTACAGCTTCATCAATGACATTGATCCTAGGCGTTATAATTTTAGCGTGCATTTGTAGGCTGTGTTTTATAGATTGATTCCCCTGCAGCTGTCGCTTCTCGTTTGTCTTTCGTGAAAATGATATTATTCCCCCTTTTCATTTTTCTGGTACTTAATATAAAGTCGTGCGCGAATTTAATAGATACAGGAATCTTTTTCTGTCGACGCACATTTTAAAATTTTATACATCGATTCCATTTATGCCTAGCGCTTTCTTGCAGTTCAAATTTTCCAATACTGCTTCTAGTTCTTATAGTTCAATTGAGTCTACATGTAACGATTCGGCCTCTCCTCGGCCTATAAATTCCCGTTCTCTGCCAGAATCCATCCGTAAGTTCTTATAGTGTGTTAATCTTTCTTCACTTATGACGGACATTCGAGCGGTGTCTTTACTTTATTGAAATATTTCATTATTTTGTTGGACTTATTCTGATCTCCGTATACATCGTGTTCAATGTCCGAAATGTACTTATCCAACTTTCTTTTTTTAGTTTGCTAGTTCTCTCTTCGCGACAGCACTACTCCTTTTATGTATTAATTTTAGTTCAGTGTACTAGTATATTTCGAATTTTTCTGTAAAATATATTTGGAACATAGGCGTGGGCAACCTAAAACAATAAGGTGGCCAACTACATTTCTGGGTCTCCTTTACGATTAACTTTTTTATACAGGGCGGCTATTTTATTAGTGTGCCGCGATCACAGAAAATTCTGCTCCGCTGATGGACCCGGGAACAGTGTGCTGAACTCCCCTGGGAACGTTCAGGACGGGAGAGTTTCAAGGTCTCGCCCAGCAAAAGGAATGCTTTCCAGTCTTGTTCAAAAGTCGGTTTGTGATGGCTCGATTGAAGTTAACTCTCAAATGACGTCTTTGTATATGGCTTACGTCAAATGTGTCAAACCGTTATGTGCATCGTATCCTGGAACCTTTCTTCCAAATTTGGACAAATGAACAGCGTAATTACGGTCATTTTCATTAGGACTCCGCAACCACACACACTGCTTCAATTTCCTTAAGGGTTTACATGCCGTTAATGGAGAAAGAATTATGACGTGTGCTTTATGGGCTTCACGCTCTTCTGATCAGATTACATGCGATTTCTTTCTTTGGGGATTCCTGAAAAAACGGTGGGCAACATTACATGATTTTCGGTGACTCGATAGCTACCTTAGTGCAACGTGGCGTTGCCCTTCACAAAGCAATTAAACATTTCTCAGAAAATACACAGGAAGATCACTTTTGAATGAAAATACTCTTAAGAAAAAATAACTCAAACACAATTTGGTATTAAGGGAGTAGAAAATAAAGTTTGAGACAATTTTGCACACTTTGCTTTTTTGACACACTTTTGCTTCATTCTGGATGAGATAACAGAGTATATTTCGAGGAATCTTGATCGAGGCTTTGATAGGAGATTCGTCAAGATCAATGTTTGCAATGTATGAATTTTAATTCATACATTGTTTCATTCAAGTCAATAATACTATTATCATATAATGTTTAAAGACTGTTGCTGTAAACTGTGGCCTTCTGGGATTCCATACAGCAAAAATAGCAAATTGTAAATGATCAGGCAATATTATGATTTCACTATTTGCACAATTGAAAACTTATATCCCAGACTTCATCACGTAGCGGGGATAGCTCATGCATTGCACATGAGTACATTGGTATGCGAAACAACAATAATAGAACACCCCACCGCAAATAACTGCATTTCTGAACTAAAGAAGACGCTGTATAAGCTCGTGGAAGATCGAATAATTACAGGAAGATCACATGTTTGCCATTGCCAAATTTGTCCAGGTGGGAAATTTGGATTTCATGAGCTGTTTTTCTCTATGAACATTTCAAGAAGATCAAGGGGGTTTTGTTGTCCTTAAATGGCGAAGAATATGAATAAACAAATGCTTTATTGAAGAATCCAAATTTAAGAGACTGAATGGTATGCAGTGTGCACGTTCAATTTTATTCGGAGGACATCACGAAACCTCAAGGGAAATGTTTATTGAAGGAGTATCAGAGGAATGTGATAGAAGACGCTCGTAGCATGTTGAGAATTTTGCAAAGAACAAACTGGTGTAAAGTTGATCCAACTAGATGGTCAAAAACAAGTAAAAGCACAAATTTATAATTCACATTTAGGACCTAATTTTCTCCACTCGTTTCTATCGACGTTGAAAGATATTTTTCTTTATACACGACTATTCTGCAATCGAAGAGACATTACCGACTTTCAACAATCCTGGTATGTTAAATGTGATTCAGTACAACTCCTTAATGAGTTAAAGTGAAAATTGAAAATGAGTAGTTTTTTTCACTTATAAAGATCCATTTTAATGCCCTTTCTTCACATTATTTTTCTCCGGTTTTGCTCTTTTTTAGACTAAACATTTTCCCTATAAAATCATGTCTCCGGTAAGCAACAATATAATGGAAGGTAATACAATGACATCTATTGTACATGTGTTGAATATATTCGGTGGAGGTTTTACACAGGCGATATTTGTAACTAATGTTCTGTCCCAATGTATCATCTATACCTCTAATGTAGTTAGTCCGCGTTAAGTTCTTTTACACATTCTCGTATAAATAACGGTAACCCTTCGCGTTTTGCAGGGAAATGAGTTAGGGAATCACCGTTTCTCGCAAAACGAGAGATACAGACCATACTGTATGCGCGTATTAGCAAAGTTGTTTCTTTGCAAGAACGGATTATTATATGAAATAATTTCAAATTTCAACCTTATCGACGAGGACTGTAACTCCTGTTGAGATGATCAGTCTCACATCTGAACGCTTTTAGAACAGAAATATGGGCATACTTAATGAACCTTGACAAGAAAGCTAAGACCTTTAATAGAAAGTAAAACTAGAAGTGCTACAGAATTGCACAAACTTTCTAATTTCCTTGGTGTGGACTGGCATGAAGGTCTTGCTCCATTCTCTGGTCAGCTGCCACCTATCGTCACTAAAAGTACATTTTCTTGACATTTTCTCAACGTTTCTTAATTGAAGAACTAAAATATGACTTCAAGAATATTAAAGATGAGCAAAACCTCGTCCAAAATAGAAATTTTTATTGAAAACTTTGAAGCCGTTTTTAAGGAAATAGCGATGAAGCATTCCTGTAAAAGCGAAATTTGAAGCTCATTTTCATAGGAATCTATTGAGTTTTCGAAAAACTTCATTTGAAGCAGTTCCACTCACCAAATGCAATAATGTGTACGAATCCATTCAAATGTGCATATTAACGACGTGAGAGATATTAAAAAATATATTTGTGTAATTTTTGAAAAAACAAAAGAATACCCCAAAATGAACTTTACTTCATATTAAACAGTGCAATTACCAATATCCATTAGAAAAATCTTGGAGCCATTTTAGAGAAAAAGGCCTTTGAGCGTTTCAGAACATGCGGAATTTTGAGTTCATTTTTACAGAAAACTGTTCAGTTGTACAGAAACGACATTATTTAAAGCACATGTACTCATAAATATAATGGTACTTGGTACACTTGGTAGTACCTCTACCAAAAATGTTTGAGAACATACTGTTTTTGTATTTTTTTAAATTGCAAATATTTCACGCTCTATTACACGAAAACTACTTAAATTTTCAAAAATATCTACATAACGTTAATGAAAGAACTACTTATGGTCAACAAATTTTATTTGAACGAAAAATCTGTCTTCAATTTTAAAGTTGTAGGAAGACTCCAAAAACTCCACTTTTGTAATTTCCGAAAATTCAGAATTAACCGTAAAACCGGACCTATGCCATCTATATAAATGCATTACACTTTAACTTACTAGAAATTTAAAGAACAAATTTGAAGCCATTTTTGAGAAAATTTTGTTAATGTCAGGGGGTTTCATGTAAAGTACCCCCAAATTTGAAAGAATGTTTTTCAAAATTTCAAAGCTTCGACTAGGGTCAAATCGACAGGGATTTCTTCAAATTGGAAAACATCGTACGTATGGTTTAGGCACTATTAGTGTTCACAGACGGATCACGAGAGGCACAGACAGACACACCGACGGCCCGACGCCAGGCAGGCAGGCAGGCAGGCAGGCAGGCAGGCAGGCAGGCAGGCAGGCAGGCAGGCAGGCAGAGGCAGGCAGGCAGGCAGGCAGAGGCAGCAGGCAGGCAGGCAGGCAGGGCAGGCAGGCAGGCAGGCAGGCAGGCAGGCAGGCAGGCAGGCGGCAGGCAGGCAGGCAGGCAGGCAGGCGGCGGGCAGGCAGGGCGGCGAGGCAGGCAGCGGCAGGCAGGGCAGGGCGGCAGGCAGGCAGGCAGGCGGCAGGCGGCGGGCAGGCGGCGGGCGGCAGGCGCAGGCAGCGGCGGCAGGCGGCGGGCGGCGCAGCGGCAGCGGCGGGCGGGCAGGCAGGCAGGCGAGCGGGCAGGCGGGCAGGCAGGCGCAGGCAGCGGGCAGGCGCAGGCAGGCAGGCAGGCAGGCAGGCGGGCAGGCGCAGGCGAGGCGGCGGGCGGCAGGCGGGCGGCGGCAGGCGCAGGCAGGGCGGCAGGCAGCGGGCGGCGCAGGCAGGCGGGCGGAGCAGGCGGCAGGCGGGCGCGGGCGGCGGCGGGCAGGCAGGCGGCAGCAGGCAGGCGCGCGAGCGCAGGCGCGGCGGGCAGCGGCGGGCGGCGGCGGCAGCGCAGGCGGCGGGCAGGCAGCAGGCAGGCAGGCGGCAGGCAGGCAGGCGGGCAGGCGGGCAGGCAGGCAGGCAGGCAGGCAGGCAGGCAGGCGCAGGCGGCGGCAGGCAGGCGGCAGGCGGCGGCGGCAGGCGGGCAGGCAGGCAGGCAGGCAGGCAGGGCAGGCAGGCGGCGGCAGCGGCGGCAGGCAGGGCGAGGCGGGCGGCAGGGCAGGCAGGCAGCAGGCAGGCAGGCGGAGCGGCGGCAGGCGGGCGGCAGGCAGGCGGCGGCGGGCAGGCGGCAGGCAGGCAGGCAGGCGGCAGGCAGGCAGGCAGGCAGGCAGGCAGGCAGGCGGGCAGGCAGGCAGGCGGGCGGCAGGCAGGCGGCGGCAGGCAGGCAGGCAGGCGGCGGCAGGCAGGCAGGCAGGCAGGCGGGCAGGCAGGCGGGCAGGCAGGCAGGCAGGCAGGCGGGCGGCAGGCGGGCAGGCAGGCAGCGGCAGGCAGGCAGGGCAGGCAGGCAGGCAGGCAGGCAGGCGAGCAGGGCAGGCAGGCAGGCAGGCAGCGGCGAGGCAGGCAGGCAGGCAGGCAGGCAGGCAGGCAGGCAGGCAGGCAGGCACGACAGATGGACGGGACGAACGGATGGATGGATGGATGGACGGACGGACGGACGGTTTTGAAAAACCATTTTTCGGTATAAGGGACCCCAAAACGTGCATTTTCATTGAAATCTCTAAGTCAATTTTCTGCAGCATTACATAACTTGCTCCATACTACGTATATTACTCCCGTACATACATATACATATGTATACGAGATAGAAAAAATTAAAACACAACCACTAGTTCGGCTGTACTAAAGATACTAGTAACTTATATCAACTTATCAGATTTGTTTTGTTACTTAAGGTCGCATCAACATCTAGGTCATTAGCGATCACTATTGGAATTAACGTTATGGTACGTGTGAAGATGAAACGATATGGTGATGTTAATGGGTGAAAGGACGAGCACCAATACAACCATGCCTGAGCCGGGACTTGAACCCGCGACCCCGCGAAAGAAGTAGTAGTCACACCAAATGTAACTATTTTCACTTTTTTAAAAAAAATGTAAAATCAGCGTTTCAGGTACAAACTGTACAATAGTAACTGACGAGTACGATGAAGATCCTATGTAGTGTCTAGTAGCTGCTAAGTCTGTGAGATCTACAGAAGTATCGTTGCAACCAACCGTTTCTCCTAGAGCCGATAGAGAACGGAATTGTCTTTTAAATACGTGTGGTCTATAAATGTATACCCTGGCAGAAAATTGTACAGTTTGACGATATTTTATATATACTGAAAATACATTGATGAAATCGTGTAATGAGTCAGATATGTAATGTAATGAGAAAATTAAATACATGAAAACATGAAAATGAAAAGCAAATTATGTTATGGATATAATATGAGCAAATATGATGGACGGTAGATGTAATTCTTAAAACGTCGAAGTTCCGGAGAAATGAAGAATTAATCCTTCCTTTCCTCTCTTTCCTCTCCCAATACCAGCCCCTCCACTACCCTCTCTCCTCCCTCCTACCTTTCCTTCCGTTCCGTTCCTCTCCCTCCCGCTTTCTCACCCCTCTGTCTCTTTAAGAAATCATGGATACCCAAGGGGGCATTCGGTTGGCGCGTGTCATCCTTGGCCTTTCCTGTCGCTTTTGGCGATATTTGTATTTAATTTACTATCCGTGTTTTAGGTCGCATTAGAGTTTCAATTTTGATTTAAGTGCAGAAGCGTACTCTTCAAGTAGTTCCTTACTGTTTCAGAACCGTAGTGCCTTAAAAAAAACATTATACCTGCAGCTGTAGGATAACTTCTTCGTGCTGGCGTTTTAGAGCAAGCGCTTGCGGTAACGTAGCTCCTAGATGTGTAGTCTCGGGCGAGCCTTCAAGCACCTTCAATTGAAGGCGTTCTGCACTCTGCAAAAGAACAATCAGATGTAAATGAGGAGTAATGAAAAAATCATATAGTTTTGTTCAAATCTCCTGCATACGCAACTATCAAGATAATGAAAACTTCAATTAATTTAAATCGAAGGTCACATAAGAAAAATTAACAAAAAGCGCAAAAAATGTCAAAACGGAGATGAATTCTGGATACATACTGGCTAAGTAAAATGTAGATAATAAAACACATATTCTCTGAAATTCTGACATTTCATTTGCTCACACAGTGGTAGATTTGCGAGCGAGGGCTGAGAAGGTGCCTTCGCCGGCAGCCATCCACCTTCGCTGTGCAGAACATGTTCCCTAGACAGGTCCGTGATACATTTCTCGCTGCTAGGGAGAAGGTTCCCACCCCAGGAGGAAACAATGGGGAAAATGGCATTCGCCGACGTGAACATCACAATTACCTCCTCATACCTTGAAACAGGGGCTGACCAAGATCAGTTTTTTACAGAGTCCTTAAACACATTTTAATTCACTGCTTTAGTAGTAGCAGTAGCAGAGGCTGAATGCGTCAACATTGCAAACACTAGTGATTCTCTGAGCGATTTAGTATCGCAACGAAATGTAGAAGGCGCCACAGGCTTACTTCGCAAGTGTACTGACGCTCTCCGCGGCGGCCTTGAAGGATTAGGAGGGAAATACCAAATTTCAGTATTGTCTCAAACTCACATCTTAATTTTATCAATTCGCGCGTTATTGAAAGTACACAAGTTCAGTCAATTATTCTACTGCAATATATAGGATGGTTGGAAAATTTATTTCCATTTTATATTAGGTTTTATTATTTATTTATAAAAAGTGCATTTGATGAGTGCAGTTTCATGTGTGGAAAGGTTGACCGTTTTGGAAGAGTCCCTCTTTCTCTTTATTGGCATCAAAGCTTGCAGTACATTTTAGTGTAGTAATTTGCGATGTTGTGGAAACAGGATCTCTAGAGACAATTATTGTTGTGATAAGCTTTGTTGTCAGCGTTGTGGTTGCTGTTTACTCCTCCTGCTACTGGTTGTGAACTGGGGTGACAAAATATTCCATCACTTCAACAGTTTGATAAAATAATAATTGGATATTTCTTTATAAACACATATATTATTCACATATTCACATCAAGATCATCAGCCGGCGACGCTAGCCGAATTCGTTTACTACGCTCCGTGAAGTCACCAAGGTTTAGCGAATTCGAGACTCGCGGGTTCCTGGTCGGGTGACCGGCCAGGAATCCCGGGATCTAACGACGTCGAGCCCCTGGCCGAAGGGATAAAAGGCACTGACTGACTTCGACGTGACGAGACTCGACACACACAGTATTTACACAACAATAAAGTAATGACAGTAATTACTTGGTAACGGAAGATTACTCCAACAAAAGCGCTCAACGCCCAACAAGGGTTTAGAGACGCGTTGCGTCAACGACGCAACAAATTAAAAAAAAAAAAGATAGCATACACTTATGAAAAATAACAGAACTTCCATTATTGAATGATACTAGGGTAGTGAAATGTTTTCTATAAATTTATTTGATTATCTTCAAATCAAATTAACATTGCCATCAATCTTCCAGTAAAAGCCTCAAAACAGTCAGTAAACTAAAACTAAATATTCCACTGGCTTAGATTAATTTCCGGATTGTTTATTAAAAACTTGTGCGCCTGCCTTTGTACACCCCTTAATTCGAATGTTTAAGACTTCTTTATGCACAGGAATATTCCCAGATAATTTCAAAACTACCACAAAAATGCTATTTTTTAAAAATGGCAACAAAAATGAAATTCAAAATAATCGGCCAATTTCTCTTTTATCAGCGTTCTCAAAAATATTAAATAGGCTTTTCCACAAACTAATTGAAACTCTCCTCAGAAAACACGAAGCATTGGAAACTCTCAACATGGATTTAGAAAATCAAAATCTACAAAATGGCTATTTTTCCTGTTCTTAAAGATCCCGCTTCATTAATGGTTCAAAATGAAGAACCTATAGGAATATTTTTAGATATTTCAATAGCTTTTGACGTTCCTGAGCATAACAATTTGTTTTCAAAATTACTTTCACATGGAATTCGTGGTAATGCTCTAGATTGTATATCTTCGTACCTTAAACATCGATCGCAAAAAGAGATCGAATATTATTTACGTACTCATCTGACCGATTCTTTACTAGTAAAGGATGGAACAACGATTTGAGACTCTATTACCCTCCTACTATCCGTAAATCATGTGCCCTCGTCCATTAGAAACGGAAGGACAGTTCTCTTCGCTCGTGATGCGAAAATGCTTTGCAAAACAGAAACAATAGTACAATTTCAGACATTTATATTTGGTTTCGAAATGCATTAATGGTATACGAAGGGCACCGGTTTCAATGAGTCTTGCATTTTAAACAGGCAGTCGCATGCGCCATGAAAAATGAACAATAGCAAATGCTTGACGTGTAATTTCTGGGTCTCTCCAATTCAAGTTGAACCTCAAAAGAAATATCCATACAAATGTTTTGAACAACTACATTATATTCATTATGTTAATCATTCAGAATTCTTACAAATTCAATTTATGCGTGTATTTGGCGAATATATATTCCCGTCTGAGATATGGCATAATATTCTGGGGAAGCACACCCTACCTTATAGAGACTTTCAGATTGCAGAAAAATGTACAGTCATTGTGCATAATGGATGTCATAATGAATTGTCATCCACATTATTCCTGCAATCCTGCAAATCTCTCTTCATTGAGCTTGGAATCTTACGCTTACACATCTGTAGTTTTCCTCGCTTACACATCTAGGTAATCCTCGCTTGCACATCTGTAGTTTTTGTCAAAATTAACATACTTAAGGGTGGGAACATATTTTCATACAATATAGATATTTATAATTACAACACACGTCGCAGGAATCATATTCACCCGTGTCAGTATCAACAGTTCACTAAAAGACTTTACTTCGCAACACATTGCAAGATGACAATAAACAATAAAAATCTATAAATAAGTTAAAGCGCAAAGTAAAATATTTTCTGTTGCAGAACTGTGTCTATACAATTAGAGTCTACATTGGCCATCAAAAAGATAATAATACTTCTTTTAATAATGATATTTATTAAATTAGTTAACATTTGTACTGTGTAATTCTAATATAATAATATGTCTGTAAAAATGTATTCCGGCTTCTGGATTAGTGCTCGATCAGGTTTTTGTCCAGTTCCACTAATCCATAGAGCAAATGCCGAAATGAACCCTTTTCATTTCTTCTGGACATAAATGTTGATTCACTTTGCGCTCGTTGTGCTGAGCTCTGCTTTTACTAATGGAAGGAGTAGAGCTGGGAGTGTGGGTAGTTGTTTTGTTAGCAGAAATATAAAATCAAAAGTGTAATCGATGAAATAATTTTTCGGTTGCCCAGGAGCGAAAGTTTCTAGTTTTCAAATGTTGGTAATATTGCTTTCTTTGTACTATATATCCATCATACTTTTATCTATAATTTAACGATGTATAGTAAAAGATTCTGGAGCTCAAGAAAATGTGTACAGATTATACTTCTCTCCCATACGTCACATACAATTTTTTTTTTTTTTACGAAAAATCAAATCAAGTATTGCGTGCAAGTAATCACGTAAATTTTAGTTTTCGTGCAATAGTGCGTGCAATATTTGCAATCTTAAGAAATAATAAAAAAAGATTTTCTCAAAAACCACTTCAGATTTTTTCTTTAAATTTTTGGTAGGATTAGTGTCAAATGAACCCTTTATGATTACATAAACGCCATATTGCTCTATTCTTTTGTTGTTGTTTTTTTTTTCAAAAAATAAAAAAATATTTTTCTTCGCTTGTCTCTAATGTCGGTAATATTTATATTAGAGGCGATTTCTTAACGTTGATTTATTTATGAGTACATGTGCTTTAAATAATGTCAAATAACGTTTCTCG
This sequence comes from Teleogryllus oceanicus, assembly GCA_964035755.1. Taxonomy (NCBI): domain Eukaryota; kingdom Metazoa; phylum Arthropoda; class Insecta; order Orthoptera; family Gryllidae; genus Teleogryllus; species Teleogryllus oceanicus. The sequence goes on along the minus strand of CAXIVR010000001.1, from coordinate 200,902,929 downwards.
TAAACTCAACAGTTTTTTGTTAAAATGAGCTCAAATTTCCGCATTTTCAAACATGCTCAAACGCCATTTTCTCGAAAGTGGCTATAAATTTTAATGTACCAATGCACTGTTTGATATGCCATAAATTTCATTTTGACAAATTCTTTTGCTTTTTCAAAAAGTACACAAATTAATTTTTTTCAATACGTCTCACGCCGCTGATATGCACATTTTAAAGCATTTCTAAACATTATTGCATTTGTGAATGGAAGTTCTTCAAATTACTTCCAATGAAGTTTTTCGAAAACTCAATACATTCCTATGAAAAAAGAGCTTCAAATTTTGCATTTGCAGTAACGCTTAACGCCATTTACTTAAAGACGGCTCCAAATTTTTCAATGAAAATTGCTATTTAGGATAAGGTTTTAGCTTTCTTTAATATTTTTAAAATAATATTTCGGTTCTATTATTTGGGAACCGAAAAGATGTGAAAATTTCAAAAAAATGTACTTTGGACGGCGATAGATGACAGCAGGCAAGACTATACAGTACCAGTCCACACCGAGGAAATTAGAAAACTTTACTACGAGAAAGTCTGAGCCATTCTGTAGCACCTCTAGTTTTTAAAATTTTAGGACCCGGAACGCGCATGAAATTATTAATGTAATAGAAATAGTTATTTATTTACTATATAATTTAATAATAATTCCCGAGTTGACGGAACGCCGTTCCGCCGCGTTCAGACAGAAATCAAGCCCTGCATACATCTATGCTTCATTAATACCAAAAATAATAATTTGTGTACTGCAAGTAATATTAGACCAAACCCATGGCATAAGAACTATCAACATAAGTACTGTCAATGTCATCTTTCGCAGAACAATGTGTCAAATTTAATAAAAAATTATAGTTCACTTGAATTTTGTCTAACTTTCTATGATATTCAAATCGTAACATTCTATTACAATATTCAATTGGTTAACAATTTCGGCATAAGAGCCTTGTTTGATAATTCTCCAATGTCGTATTGTAATAAGATATCATACGATGCTCGTGCCGTAAATAACTACTTGACAAGCATTATCTTTAGTGTACATGTATAGCATGTTTCTATTATTATTCTGACAAAGTAGATCTTAAACATGATTTTGATATTTTGAACTGTTTTCATGGAAAGAGATTTAGGTGTTCTGCCTTGGATTCAGGAACTGCCGAGATAAGCGCATACGGAAGAACAAATGATTTTTCTGCCAAAGCTTAACATGTTGAGGCTTCATGTAAATTACACTCAAAAATAAAAATATCCGTTTGAAACTCCCAAACTCCCGGGTTCAGATGGATGGAGGAATATCTATTTTAGAGAAAATCCGCAGAACGGTTTAGGCGCTAGCGTGTACAACATTGAGGCACAGACAAGCGTTTTGCCATCAATCAACTTTTTGGTCACAAGGACCCACAAAACATAGATTCTGGCTACGCCTCGTGATTAAAAGTAATTTACTATATATAGGAAGTGGATTTATTTATTTTTTTGTTATCACGGCCCGACAATAAGAGCTTTTATCGAAATTTCCTATTTTCCGGCGCACGATTACAGTACTTTCGCTCCTTACATTCGTATGATTGAGAAAGTAAAAGACAGGTATGATGGCATTCAAAGGAAAGGAATAATTGATAAATTAATATTACAATACATGTGTTATTGGTAATTTTTTTTAAAATTTTTTTTTTTAAATTTATCACATATAATTACATGTTTATTAAACAAGGTGGCATTACATGAACCAAAAAACATTGTTTTTCATTTGATCATTCAACTTCATCAATCACTCACAATTACTTTCATTTTCTCTGCTTATCAGTTTTTTAAATCTCAGACCTCCAATGAGGACATGAATCAAATAACATCTTAGATATTTCAGTGTTCTACAAATAATAACGTGAATAAATGCTTGTATTTATTGAACTGATTTTATAATAATCTGGAAAACATGCGTTTTCTATAGGTTTCTGGGAGTTGAAAACATCCAAATAGTAAACGCAATGTTAAGCTGGTGATCATTAACATTAATTATTTGATATTTTCCTTAGGGGTAGTTTATAATGGTTAAACTTTTTCAACGATAGATTCAACATTAGATTCCTTGAATGCCCCGTTTTCGTTTAATAAACAGCTACGTCTTCCCTGTGCACATGGTCGAACAAAATTTAATTTTTCGGGAGTTTCGTAGAATGGAGAGTAGCGCCCAACAAACCACCTTCGAACTCTGACGATATTTGTGAGATTGAAACTGAAATGTAGTCTGTATTGGGAAGGTAATATAACTTGGCCACCAAGTTCGTTCTGTTTTCACTGGAAAATGTTACCACATTGATACTAAACTGTACACGACTGTAAACTATAAACTAAACTGTAATCAAAAAACTCTAAATCTCTTTGAATTGTTTTAACATGTATTTTTTCCTTTAAGTAGTAACGACTCGTTTAACCGAGTACATGTCTTTGTTATATTTTAGCACGCTACAACAATAGAATTTTAGAAGTATTTATTTTCACACATTTAGGAATTCATGAAATTTCATTGAAATTTTAGCCAATCTAAAAATGTTTTAAACAATTATTAATATTGTTTAAAAATATGTATTAATGCAAACAAGTACAATTTTGCAATGAAATTTCATGGCGGATGAGATATCGCTCATCTATCGAATAAGGTGCTTGGTCACTTTTTTATATGTATTAAGAATTTGCTATTATTTTTCCCCTTGCAATGGAGCTTCCCTAGTGAATTACAAAAAATGTACAATTTTACTGAATTTATAAAGAACAAATATTTTAGAATTCACTATGGTACTTGGGAGGTCCGCTAGAGATCTTTAATTTTGTAACGAAAAGTCTGTTTGCATGCAGTTCATAATCTAGAGGAAGAGAGAATGTAACGCGATTTCATTCCGATGAAGCGTAGATTTAGTACATGTACTCGCATTCGAATATTATAAAATGAAAACATCAAATTAACAGTTTTAGAAAGATGATCCCGAATTATTGATTGATAAATTGACTTGCAAATATTAATTTAAAGTTTCCAAACGTTCATTTAGAAATGTCTATACTTGTGTAAATAAAGTAGCATATTGTGATGTGCGATTCTACTCATGTAATCTTTCAACACACAAAATAAATCCTCCTTTATTTGAAAACTTTAACCTTCCATTCATCCAATCAAATAGCTCGCTCGTGGCACATAGCAAAGTCGCTAGTCTTTCTGAGGTCCGGGTACGATTCTCGTCGAATCTCATGTGAAATTTGTTGCAACAAAACGAGTTTGGCTGCTTCACAAGGGCTAGTCCAACTCCTGTGAAGTGTCCTAAACCCTACCCCTATCCTTCTTCCTTCCGAATTCTGGCCGCAGGGTAGTGACGCAGGACCGCATAGTAGGAGGCGCGTACGCGGAGATGCTACCTGGCGGTCCTCTGACAACTGAATGCGACGTGACGTGACATGACATGACATGGGAAAAAGTTAATGGACGTGACATGACATGACATGGTTAAAGTTAACTCATCAGCGCACAAATTTATGGGAGGATTACTCCCCACCGCAAAGCGCTCAACGCCCCTTGAGGGGCTTGGAGACGTGTTGCGTAAATTACTACACGCAACAAATTTAAAAAAATACAGTTTACAACAAAGAGCAAATAGAACGTTTCCTTGTTTTTTAATGGTAATGGTTAAACAAAAGGAACAAATAGTTACTAACTCTCGGATTTTACAAGAGCCTTTGAAAAAAAAATTACAGCTATTCGGTTGCTTTGACGGAAAATTTGACGGAAAAGCAGAACCTATCGTTTCGACGTAATGCACCTTGAAAATTAATTTGTTTATAATCAATTTCCTTCCTATTTGATAAATATATCGACTTGCAAATCGCAGGACTTAAAAGAGAATATAAAAAACAAAATAAAAAGTTATGTTCACACTCGCCATAAAAAGACGGATTTAATTAAATTGGCCATAGAATTTGTTTATAAGGTAAGTGCTTTTTAAGCGTAGCAGGCAAAAACGCGACATTGGAAAATCTTCTCGGTATACGTGTGTTAAGTGAAAAGAAATGGGGTCATTGTAAGATGTTAATTTCATATAAACAATTACACATATTTCGCGAACGAAATATGATAGCACCGATCAGATTCCGGAATTTAGTATCACGTTTAAACGCCATTCAGATGAGATTCAAACGCCATTCCGAAGAGATGTAACATTGGTAAATTTATAAACAATTTCCAACTTTTGAAAATCTAAAGGGGAGAGCCTCCCGATGTCCCAGAGCCGAAAATAGAGAATTAACAATTTTGCAACTATATAGTTTATAGTTAATTTATAACTTAAAGTTTTATAAACAAATTCGAAATATGCGATAGAACGGCCGGGACGTCTCCGCAAATTGTGCCTGAAATGAACATCTCAATATAGCAGTTTGACAGAAGATACAAATCAATTGCTCAAAGTTAGAATAATTGTTAGTAAAATGCTAAATATTTACTGGTCTATCGACAGTGATTCTGGACGCAAAACCCCGCTCAGAAATGTTTTTTTTTTTTTTTTTTTTTACTTTAGTTATTAAGGTCGCATAAACTTCTAGGTCATGAGCGACCACATGGTTTGTACAAAAGATTAACAATATTTGAAAAAAAAACATGAAGTAATGACAAGTATTACAAAATGGTACAGTGCTTATGAACAATACTTATTACATCAATGTATAATCACAATATACAGGAACAATAGATACTTAATACTAGGCTTGATAAGTAAGAGGCACTTGCTATAGCCTTCATATACCAGGAATATCTGGTGGATATTTTAATTAAGATACAGCTTATTCTAGATACTGTCGGACTGCCAGCTATCTGTTATGTCAAATATTCAGAAACTATTATTTACATTTTTTTAATTAGAAGAAGAAATTAAGTTTACATAATACAATTTGTAAATTTACATAACAGCTACAATATCACAAGCTCAAGTTTACATATAAAGTTTACATAAGGTCGTACATGTTTATTTCTTTTAAAAACTTCATTACTTTTATAATTTCAGTATTGTCATTCAATAAACTTTCAATGTCATTAGGCAGATCATACTTTCTTCTCAGTTCATTATATTTTTGGCACTGTATAAGAATATGTAGTATAGTTAGTGGGATTTTACAATAGTCACATAGTTTAGGATCTTCTTTGGTTATCAGGTATTCGTGCGTTAATTTCGAATGACCTATTCGTAATCGAGTAAGAATACTTTGTTCTTTTCTATTTTTAAGGTGAGGGGCATGACAATCAAGGATTGAATTTCTTATTTCAGATAGCTTGGTAGGAGGTGATTTGATCCATTCTTCATTCCAATATTTTCTATTTCTACGATGAAGTTCTTTTTTGATGTCTACATGAGATACTGAGTGTTCTTGTAGTGGTAGGTTAATGGCTTCTCTAGCAGCATTGTCAACTATTGAATTACCTTTTATGCCAATGTGAGATGGAATCCAAACAATAATTACTTCTTTCTCTTTTTGGTTTACTTCATGGTATACATTTACTATTTCTTTGACTATAGGTTCAGAAATGTTTTTGTCATGACGTACGCGCAGGCAAAATCTCTCCTTCAGCAGGGAAATATGACGATATTTCCGCCTCGTACTTAAACGAACTAGCCCCTTCCCCCTGAGACAGCGTCCTTTCTACCCCTTAATATTTTGCACTAATCACAGACAAGTGCGGTTCTACCTGCTAGCGATCGGTCAACGCGTCCCCGCCGCGCTGCACTTCCCATGGCCGCGGAGTGTCCTAGTGTGTTGGCGCGGTGTGGAAGATAGACGGTATGAATGTGTGAGTGATTGTGTTTGTAAATATAGAATAAGCATGAATGAGTGAGTGAATGAACAAAAAAGAAAAAAAAGAACAATTTACAAGAACTTTATTTACCATATTAATATTTATTATTTAAAACAAAATAGCCCAAAGAGGCCATGTATAGTTTTAGTTAGGTTAAGATTAGTTTTAATTAGTTTATTTAAGTTATCGCCCTCCCGCAGCTCTACAAACCTCACGGTTGGAGCTATAATACAATGTATCCGAATAAATGAATAAATTCCCGCCTTGCCAGGGCAACTGACGAGGGGAAAATTGAAGAAAAAAAAGGAAGATAGAATTTTGCCGGTAATTTTTGTTAGGGTGAGGGTACTTACGTAGTAAAGAGTAAATATTGTAAGGCTGCCGCAGAAAATGGCGGTTTTTCGTCAGGAAAACTCGTATTATGAGGCGCCGATACAAAAAAACTGTTTTCTTTTTCCTACATAGTTAATTACTTTCCCTTACATGATGTGAAGTCTGAATCCATGTTATGTGGGTTCTTGATACTGAAAAATTGGTTTAAAGCAAAACATCTGTGAGCCCGTCTGTCCGTCGGTGATCATCGCGAGCATCACGCAAGCATCTAAACTCGTTCCTACTCCACAGTTATGTAATGGAGTAATGCAGATGAAAGTATGAAATTATGTAATACTACAGGGAAAAGTTCAGATTTTTTTACAAAGAAACACGTTTTGTGTGTCTCTGCTTCCAAACACGTGGATTTGTCTAGCTCTATATGTATAAATTACTCTATCGAATCTATAGTGTAGAGAGAATCCACTTTTTTTTGGTCGATACTGAAATATGGATTTTATCCCAGCTGTCCGTTCGTGAAGAGCTCTTACAGCGAAGTAGCACAAACGAATTTAACCCGAATAGATATTCTCCGATTAATCCGGAGGCTGTTGTCACCATTCAAATATGAAACAAATATATTTTAATTGTCACAGGTACTTTGTACATTCAAAATCTCAAAAATGATTCCAAATTTACTATCGGAGCTCATATCAATAGCAAAATACTTTAAAAGGTACGATTTTCAATCAATCTAACTGAATTTTCAAAATTTTTAAAACCACAACTACATTATTGAAAATAGAGATTTTGAAAAAAAATTAAATGTTTTAAAAGATTAGATCTTGAATACTTCCAAGTTTTATTATTAAGTGCAATTACAAGTGCAATTATCCGAATATATTACAGATTTTAACAAAAACCGGAAATAAATAATATTACTAAGCGAGCTTTCTATTCGAGTGAAAAAATTAGAACAGTTTTCGGAAACTCCTGTGCACATTTTAAAGTTGTCACTATTCATTGAAGATTACGCGACAATACTTATATTTTATACACTTGCTTGGTTTACAAAATTTTAGGTCTCGGAACGAGCCCTAAATTAAATATTAATTTAATAGACATACTTATATAATTATAATATAACTTAATTAACGCAGAAATAAAAGCACCCTATTTACACAATTCGACTGCTTCTGTATTTCTCGGTTAATGTTTCCTTCTGAACACATATATTCATTTCTTTTGTAAATATTAAACAATTAAATGTTTCTGGAGTGTTTCCATGCTTCAGCAATGCAAAGTTGGACCCAGAAAGCATGTTTTCAAACCAACTTTTCAGTGCATATAGTGGCTCGACCATTTAGAATATCCAAGTGGTTTATTAGACAATATATGCTTAAAATTGTCTTAAGAGCTAATTTTTCAATTTTCAACTCTTCCTTCACGTACACTCTGTATGTACACACGCACAGATGCACACAATAATATCTTACAAAAGGTATAAACGGACTGTGCATTGGCAGAGTTTTCATTTGTGCTTAACTAATTCATGTGAAAAGTTTCTGACGTGATTGTGGCCGCACGACAGGAATTAAGACTGAACGCGCAATGGTAGTTGGAGCTAGAGGCATGGGACATTCATTACAGAAGTTGTTACGGAATTTAATATTACGAGATCCACAGTGTCAAGATCCCCATTAATGTCGCGTTGTATGTCACCGCATGAAGTAACAAATAATTTTATTTTTATCCATACTGATGGCAAATCCTTACTTTCTATCTTTTAAATCCTTCAAATCTTACGTATGATAGAAAACCAGAAAATATGGAAGGATGAAAAGCAGTTTTCAGAAAAAATTCAATAGTTTTTTAAATACTAGGAATACCCACCAACCCTCCAACCGTCATTTATTGTGATCGCTGTCTTTAAAAATCACATGCGGAGGGCAGAGGTGCATCCAGCGATAAGTTCTGAGGCTTGATTTGATTTCTGTAATCCTACTATACCTATGATGTATTTGCTGTTCAGTTATCGGTTGTTAAATTAAAAGTATTTTGTTGAAAATGAAATGTTATTTGACATCATGCCAAAACGGTCGGAGTTTGTCCAAATAGACCGGGAGCCAGCAAGAAAATCCACATAATCTAAAATTTTTTGAGGCGTCTCAAAGTGTACGTCATATTGAATTCCAAGTGTCTTTTTTTAATGCTATCTTGTATTACGAGCTCAAAGCTAATGATTTTGCTCTAATTGTAAACAATTCCTTTTTATTGCCGGTTATGACAACGCCATACCTTTTCGGCGTCTTTAAGTACCGCCAACTGATTCAAAGATGTCCAATTTGAACCAGGAAGATACATACGTATCATAAGTAAAGTATGGAAGTACTTTATTCGCCCGCCATAATCCATTTTGATAAATTGAGGCAATGCCATACTGACGAGACGTCAGTAAATGGCCGCCATACTGAAAAATCTGTTTCTTTCAAAATTTTCATAAAATCATTGGTAAGCACTTGAAAATAATTGTATAACCTTAACTAAATAATTATATAATAATAACAATGCAATGGAAGTAATGGTTGATTTGCAATCTTTTATGAAAGTTAGGACTATAATTTATTAAAAGAAATACTATACAGTATTTTTTATAATACTTTTAAATGTAATGTTTCTGAGAGTAATCTTGAATACTTTCTGGATTGGTTATCCAAAATGGTAGGGCTGTCAAAAATGCCTAGTTAACAGATAAAGCAAATGTACCTTTTTGCTTTAATTGTTGCAATTGCCCTGTTTTTTTTCTCTGTGGGATAGACAAAACGTGCTTTCACACAAAGAATTTAATAACATTAATGACATTAAGAAGAAGGCAGCAAACTAAACTCAGTTTCTCGACATCGCCTTTATATTTTCATTTTTTAATTTTGACAGCCCTGCAATTTTGTAAAACGAACCTAGAACTATTAAAAATTAATCCCGGAGATATTAAAAACACACAATACCATTAATGCCATGTTGGAATCGAATATATTCACAAACATTTATGACAATGATCTGTCTAAAATAACAAGAAAACAGAGTTACGTTAAACAGAGAACCCTTAAACAGAGTTATATTTTGTGATATATTCAATTTTCCTTCATTTGTGAAAATGTACTCCATTCTTGATGTTTCTTCCTAATTCCATGTATGTATGTATTCCTATTTTTGGCTTGATTTCATCGTTAACTTTTGCAAATGATAACGGCTATTTTTTATGTTAATAAGCTCCCTCTCAATTCGTAATTGCCACCTCCTCCTTGAAGGGAGTATGTATATATTAACAATGGAAATGTTTTTCCTTATTTGTGTTTATTTTGTATTTATCATTTTAATTTTATAAAGTTTTCTACTAATAACATATTTTGGTAAGTTCTTTTCCCTCTCTCTCTCTCTCTCTCTCTCTCTCTCTCTCTATATATATATATATATATATATATATATATATATATATATACACACGTCCTATATACATTTTACTTATACTTCTTTATTTCATATTTTCACCTCTGATTACTGTGAAATTTTATTTATAATACTTTCTCTCAAAACAATATCATTTTTTTCAGACAGATTACATTAATTTTTTGTTCACTCTTGACGATGCTTATAAATATTACGTGAAAAGTCGTGCTCTACTACCTCATAAAAACATATTTTTCTTTGAAAACTTGCACTACATTAATTGATCAAAAAGAAAAAGTGTACCTGAATGTTAAAATATTGATTGTCATCGATTTTCCGCAGTATCTTTCTTTTCCAAATATTAATACATATGCAAATAATAATTACAACTTAATTATATTTTGTATACTTTAAAAATATTTTACAAATATACAGGTTTATTCCTCACCTAGATACATGACATCGGTATAACAAAAGAGTGGCACTTTTAGGTACCTTTTATGCATCACACTTGTAAAAAAGTTTACAACTTTGCATATTAATTTCTTACGTTCGAGATATCCAAACCGATATGGCACTTTGAAATTCGTTTTGTAGACATTAAAATCAACAAAAAAAATATTTTTCTCAGGTGTGAACCTATGATGCATGACCAAGTGACAAATTGAACATCTTTGAATCAGTATGTCGGCTATTTAGAGACTCCGAAAAGGTATGGCTTGGTCATAATCGGCAATGAAAAAGAATTTTCTACCATTAGAGCAAAACATTAGCTTTGAGCTCGTAATACAAGAGAGCATTACAAAATGACACTTTGAATTCAATATGAGTACAGTTTGAGACGCCACATTGGTATGGCATCAATCCTTCACACTTTGGCTATCTAACAACAATATCAACAAGAATTAGCTATGTACTCATTCCCAATGACATAGTTTTTTTGACACATTCAAAAAATGTGCAGCGCAACGCCGACGCCTACAGGCAGCTTAACATGCATTTCCCTGCTCCTCATAACACTGGCTAACTTGTCAAAACGTTTTAGCTTGGAGCTTATCGTACGTGGATTTTCTTGCTGGCTCCCGGTCTAAAATGGAGTGGTGAAATGTGACAAGAACATTCACTGCATTTTCTTTTATTTAAGAAACACAAATTGTATAATAAGAAAAATGTAGCATAATTCTCGTTTTTTTCATGTTCAACAAAATCATTAGTGCATTCCCCACTTTTCACGCTTGTTATACACCAGGCGATTCACATGTGATCCGCCCCGTTATATTGGACGGAGGCAGAGGAATTGTAAAGCAAATATTGAAAGATTTACTTCTCTTTATATGTATACAAAAATTATTAAATGAAAAAGGACATATGCTTCCGTTAACAAAGTTGCACAAAACAGATTTCTAACAAAAAGTTGAAAGTGCTTTTTGATTTCCATATGTTTATGGTATATTTTTTTCCCGTAAATGAAATTTACAAAGAATTCATCATGTGCTTCATTAACTGATAACAACTGACAATCAGAAACCAGCCACTTACACTACGGAAGTAGTGGGTAAGAAAATACAATTAGTGGCGCGCAGCCTCCGCGACACAGAAGGTGCAATTCGCGCATCCAACCCAAGGTTAATTGGGCGCGGGACAAAGGGCACGGGCAGGGGCACGGGGCCCTCCGTGCCGAGAAGCGTTTGCCGCCGCCTACATTGCACCCGCGCCAGGGCTACCACCACAGCTCGCGATACCGCCGAGCCCGCACTCTCCTCCTGCTCCTTGTGCAGTGGGTTCCTATTTATACCGCGGTTAAACTTGGCGATTGCGTACCACCGCCTCTGCGGAGACGACTCGGCGGAAGAAAAGCTTCACGACTGGCCACGCCCCGTGCCTTAGGCGCTGTCAGCTGAGCAATACGAGCCATTCAAGGCGTCAATTTCTAAAGTCCGTAGGCCTGTATTTAACTATTTGCAAATGTTACGTTGGTCATAGTGTGTGAACGTGCTATATAGTTCCTCAATGAAATAAATTTAATTGTTCTCTGATTGCCAAACCTTTCACAACCACATGTTTTTCAATAGAAGAAACTAGTATTAAGTCATCTTCTGAACGGATCAACGTGACTCATGATCACAGAGCTGCGTGAGTTGAAACCAGTGGTCGATGAAAAGCGTTATCTCGTTAGTGAGAAAGACATCGTTCGAAGAACACGTTCTATGCAAAAGCTATCTCGAATTTAAGCAATTACACCGAGACATGGGAGACATAAAGATGGGGTTTTAATATTGCTGCACTTTTTTATCTTCTTGAAAAAAGACATTTTGTGAATTTCTCTGGTTTTTTCCTGATTTACGTACTCGTAAACATACCTAAAAGACCTAGCTACCTACCTATACGTACCTAACAGACACATCGCGCAGTTTTCGCACTAGCACTATAACCCAACTACTTTTTGCCATGGCACACTTGTAGTTTAAGGAAATATACCCACAAAAAGACTCGTCAAAAATCATTATTTATTTGTGGAAGCTTAAAATAAGTGTTCTAAAATTTAAAAAATAAGATTTTAACAATATTCATTAAGTAAAGTCAACCAATATGACATAATGATCAGAGTTGTACTGTATAATTTACCTCACTAGTGCCCTAATTACATATTATTATTACAATACCACGCTAAAGAAAGAGCCTACTATTTGACCTGATATTAAGAATTACAAGAATTTGTGTGATGAATTTATATTAAAAATTATTATTGCTATAATTCAACATTACAATTCAACAACACGCAATATCTTCAAAAAATTACATTTTCGAATAATAGTGCGATAAACGTATTTATCCATTTCATCACGTAATTGTATTCAACATCCAGCACAAAAACGTCCCGGTTTTTCTTTCTCTCTTCCAAAGAAACGATATTATGCAGCATTACATAACTTTTTCTATGTTACCTATACGAGAAAACCTTCGTCGCAAAAACTATTAGAAAGAGGGTTTTTATTCACTAATTATTGTTATCGTGAACAAATAAGGCGGTCGAAAAATTATTGAAAAGATGAGAGGTTTCATGGATACCTCGTGTTTTACATTCCTTCACTCTATTTTTTTTCTTCAAATTTTTGCTCATGACTAATAATATACTCGATTTGGGCGATTCACGGGCCGCCTACGCCTCGCTTTCTCTGCGGACTCACAGGCACCTCTCCGTCCCGTCGCCGTTTGCATTAATCCTACTAGTATGTGACCCTTAGGCTCGTCTGGGCTTGTTCCTGTTTCTTCCAGTTATTACGTACCTTGTAGCCCCTTCTCAGATATATTAGCCGATGAAGGGGAAGTGTATAGCAGATGAAAGCACAGCAAGGCAGCTGGTTCAAGGCTGGTACAAGGAGGTTGAAAGTGTCCTACAATGCCACAACTCACAAGCAAACATCCAAATGCAAGGAGGGATTCGAATCCGCGACCTTCCGAAGCGAGAAAGTTACCGCACTCCCGCGGCAACGATCTCGGCTGCCAGATTCAGCGACTTCATCCTCATATACTTCTGTTACAACAAAATCCTCAGTAATAATAATAATAATAATAATAATAATAATAATAATAATAATAATAATAATAATAATAATAAGTGGCCTGAAGCAGCAAAAAAAATGCAAAACAAAACCACAAAAAAAAAAAGTTTTCCAAAGGCAGCACGCACCATGCTCAAGAACGACAAATAAAATACTCTCGAATAACACCGGGAATAAATCAAATATTTTAACAAAACAGTATTTACGAATACTGCTATAACATAACTAGAGTATATACACAGAACAACAGTTCTTTACATACAAAGATTATGAAAAAAGTGCTGTTCCATAACGTAACACGTAAATCGCAAATATTCAATGCTGTACATAAAGCAATATATACACAATATACACAATGCTGTAAAAATAATTAATTGCTGTACCATCGAAACCTGGAGATGAACATGGATGTGAACCATTACTTCCGACGTACATAACGCTTGGTCACAATATTAAGTGGTAATAGATCTCGCTTGATGCAAGAATTAGGTAGATTTGTAGGAAAGATGGGAACTTTCGGGGAAACAGCAATTAGTGAATGCACAAACAGCACTGTTTAGCAGTAAACAGAGAGGAGCCTAAGCTGACTAGAAAATGTATAAACATATGTGTCTAGAAGTCGTTTTTTTTATTATTGACACCGAAAAATTGACGACAAAACGTCTGTCCGTCCGTCAGCCCGTCCGTCAGCCCGTCCGTCAGCCCGTCCGTCAGCCCGTCCGTCAGCCCGTCCGTCAGCCCGTCCGTCAGCCCGTCCGTCAGCCCGTCCGTCAGCCCGTCCGTCCGACTTTCCGTCCGTCTGCCCATCTATGATCAACGCTAGAACCTAAACCGATCAGCCGATTTTTTTCAAAAATTCATATTCCCACTGATAGAACTAGAATCACTTAAGAGACTTGCAGAGAAGAATTTGCAAATGTTGCAAACTTCGAAATCATTCGAGTATGTACTGTTGTAGAGCTTCTAGTTTCCTCAGTTGTGTCATACCGTACCTCTTCTCCGCTGCTCTAATGCGATGGAGAGACCATCTGGGGTGAATAATAAATCAAAAGGCCAGAAAATTATAGGATAGCCTTCAATTTCACCAACTACTCCTATTTTCGAAAAATCATAGAAGGATCTCTCTTTGAAGAACAGATTTTACTCGTATTAAGGAAAAAAATTAATATTCAATAATGTAGCTCGAGGAACACGCCCAAAACTTTTGAATTTTTGCAAATCTCAAAAATTCAGATAGAGCAACGAAAATGAAACCTGATGATGACGAAAATGATGCATCATTTTTTGAAGCTTCCATTATTCTATCTGGAAAAATAATATAGAAAGTATGTAGCAATGTCGTAGAAATTTTTCAAAATGTGTTTGATGCATCATGTAGAGAACACAAAAATCGAAATAACCGTTTCAATTTCTCAGGGCCCACAGTTCGTTTAGAGCAGGGAAAGTTAATGTTGAAGAAAATCTTCTGAATGGTTTAACCCCTTGTATTGACCACAGACGGACTCACAGAGGCACAGGCGAGAGACATATAGACAGACAGAGAAACAGAATGCCATAAACCAGTTTTGTGAATCAGCCGCCACCAAAACGTAATATGTACATGTGTTATAATCAATTTACTACTCATAACAACATGACTTATCAACTCTTTCGACATCAACATTGACCACAAACTGTCCCATAAATGGATGGACGGACAAACTGGGAGATAGACGGACCAGCGGGCAGACGGACCGGCGGGCAGACGGACCGGCGGGCAGGCGGACCGGCGGGCAGGCGGACCGGCGGGCAGACGGACCGGCGGGCAGGCGGACCGGCGGGCAGGCGGACCGGCGGGCAGCGGACCGGCGGGCAGACGGACCGGCGGGCAGGCGGACCGGCGGGCAGACGGACCGGCGGGCAGACGGACCGGCGGGCAGACGGACCGGCGGGCAGGCGGACCGGCGGGCAGGCGGACCGGTAGACGGACGGGTAGACGGACGGGTAGACGGACGGGTAGACGGACGGGTAGACGGACGGGTAGACGGACGGGTAGAAGGACGGGTAGAAGGACGGGTAGAAGGACGGGTAGAAGGACGGGCATGTTATATCTCTTTCAATTGTTTAGTTTAGAGTTTTTTAAAATCGCTAACAATCTCAACTAATTCGGATATCCAGTGTCTGGGCAGGTCTCGCACTCCCATTTTGCGCGACAACGGAATGTTGTCACTTTTACTAGACCTAGTGTACTATTTAAACACACATGTGTCTTTTTGCACAAAAACATTTATCTAATGGAGAGAAATTCACTTATGCATACAATACAGTGTGTTAAAGTTCAGCATCTTCATCTAATTACAGATTAATATGACAGGTAAACCACATCCAATTTACGAATCGCTCTGTTTGTCTAAGAGAAATAAAAGGGATAAACATGCATTTCAAAATGTAAACAAGTTCTTTCTGCTCTTTTACTGTTATTCTAATTGTAAGTCTTATCCTTGTGTAAAGGAAATATATAGAGGATTTCTATGAATGAAATAATATATCATTATTTTCAAAAGCTTATTATTCATCGCCAGTTTTTACAAATTCACATGAAGTCTATGTAGGAACTGCTTATTCTATTTTTGCAATGATATTAAGCTGTGCAATATTTTTGTTTTATAATATCCAGTTTCATTTACACTGTAATACTGACCTCATGACAAAAAGGAATTCATTTGTTGTTAATGTTGTTGTAATTGTTGTCGGTGGTGGTGTCATTGTTGTCGCCGTCGTTGACATCATAGGACAGGGCATTGGAAACAGGCCAATTCACCCCTCCAAGCTCCCTACGTGGGCTGAATTGTAGGTCACTTTCTTGGTTGAAACAACATCGATTCTCAACATTATGAACCGATTTTGATTCCCATATACGCAGCCAGGAATAGACACAACCACAGTCTCAGTGATATTTATCTATAACTTGAGTCGTTCCCTGGCTGAACGAATATAGGGCCCATAGAAAACGGGAAATGTCTTAGGATATAATTTTAGACGCGCATTTAACCACGATTCTTTAACACGAAAACAGTTGAAGGGACACAGAATTTTCACCCAAGCGGTTTTGAAATCGTGGACTGCTTTCTCTGTAGGGACCGGCAAACTAAATTCATATCTGCAACTGTTTCTGCGTGTGCCCGCGCTCACCTCAATCATAATTTGAACCGTTCTGCAAAGCCCATTCAGCAAGATCAGAGGTGCTACTGTGTTGGTGTCTAGTGTATGGTCGAATACGCGTCCCATCGTAATGGGTAAAGGGAACGTAAAGGCAGTGGCGTAGGCTCAATGGATGCGAGTGATGTGTCGCATCCCCAAGTGTTTCGTCTCTTTTAAAACTTTTGTTTATTTTTTTCTATTTCTCAAGTACATCTCTCTGATCCGTTTGTACTTTTCGTTTTTACCCCATACGCTTTCCAGTAGGCATATGTCATGGATGTGACAGGCGGAGAAACATCCCTTCGATAGCTTCGATTCGTTACCGAGGTCATTGAACTCTCACCAAGAGCTGTGTGCAAGATGCGAGGTTTCGGCCGACGGTGATGCGGCGCTGACTGTCACATCTCGGGCTTCTCATTGGCGTTTCTGTATTCCCCCTCTCAAAGCTTCGCCATCGCGTGCCAGTGGTCACGTGCTAACGGCTGTGGCCTTCATAACAGGTGGGGGAGGGGGAGTTTGACCACTCTACACATGCATGCGCGTATTATTGTTTTGTGTATTATTGTCAGAGCAAGCAATTTTCAAAGAAGTTACAGTAGGTATGTTTATCGTAATATGGATAGACACCTTAATTGGTCTACCTTGTTTAATCCGTAAAACTGATCGCATACCCATGATCACTAAGCAGGAGACGCCACTGGCGTAAAGGATAACCGGCTGTAGGCTGCATAAAAGCCCTAGAGAACTAGCGCTGCTACAGAATGGCGCAAACTTTCTCGTAGTAAAGTTTTCTAATTTCCTTGGTGTGGACTGGTTTTACGGTCTTGTACAAACCTCTTACCAACTGCCATTTACCGCCACATAAAGTATTTTTTTTTTAATTTTCTCAATTTTAGACGCGCCCCGACGGATAGTGCTAATTGCACTGTTAAAAATGATATAAATTAATTTTGCTGTATCCTTTTGTATTTAGAAAAATAACAATTTTTTTAATGTCTCTCACGCCGTTAATATGCACATTTCCAGCGATTTGCAAACACTATAGCATTTGCGAGTTAAAGAACTTCAAGTGACTTTAAATGAAGTAGTTTGAAACTTAAAAAAATTCTGTGAAAAATATTTAAACTTCCCATGTACAGTAATGCTTCTTAAAGTAATATTTTGGTTCAATTATTAGTAAACCGATAATTCAGAAAGTTTTTTAAAAAAATAGTTTGGGTGGCGGTAGATGGCAGCTTACAAGAGGATGGGACAAGACCGTAATGCCAGTCCACACCAAGGAATATCGAAAACTTTACTACGAGAAAGTCTGTGCCATTGTGTAGCACCACTAGTTTTCATTTCAATAAGTACTTTATTACTAGAAGTCACTTCAAGGAACACTGCGAGAAGCTGATGTTACTTTTACTATACTCAGAATTGCATTGCAAAAGTTTCCTGCCAAAGCAGCATAGATTGAAGTGGTGACCTGCCTCCCTAGCCAAAGCGGCAACACTGCCCGTAACTGCATCCTTCCGATACTTTTCTTTGGTGACTGGAACGCAACACTCGAAATCAAGTTACCAAATTGCTTATCATATTAAGTTCAAGACACATATTGGCAAAATTACATTTCCCACATTAACGTATTATTACCATCCAGTTTGTGTAACACAGGGAGAATCAACTCTCACCAAAAATGAAGGAAGGTATTGGGTTACTCTGCAGCTTCAACGTCTCAGCACCACTGCCACTATTAAAGGGAAAAGCCAGGGGTTATTTTATTCATGATAAGACTAAAATCATCTTAACTTTTCCAATTTTCCAGATCATTCTATTGGGTTGTTTGTCTGATAAAACAAGATGCATGAAGTTTATTAGGTGGTTTGAATATTATTAAATGTTCAAGCACTATTAGTTCGTTTTCATAAAACTTGCGAAATCTCATATAACGATTTCAAATGGCACAATTAAAACAGAAATACGAATTTAAATTGTTATACATTTTAAATGGGAATTCACCACCATAACCCTCCCATACCTCGTATACAACGGAAAATGTGCACTTTACATTTCAAATGCATTTGTGTTTAGATTTTTTCAAATGAAATTATCAGGTTTATATAAATTATTTCAACGATAGAGTTTTTGAAAAAAAAGAATATTCCAAATTCGAATTTTAAATTAATATTTTGGAAAAAAATGTTATAAAGCAACGTCTATGATGATAGGATCTACGAAACAATTTTTTAATATAATTTTAGTTATTTTTAATTTCAATTAATAGAATTGTTGTTAATTTAATTTTTAAGAGAGTTAATAGTTTTATATATTCATGATCTTTTCAGATTTTTCGAAGTGGTGAAAAAAGTTGAAACAAATGAGCAACAATACATACATTCTCGTATTATTTACAACAGTTTGGAAATACTAGGGTATATTGTGGAACCTTGGATTACGTGTTACTTTCTCGTACACTACTTACGTAGCATAGTACAGTAATGCTACAGAAAAACTGTGACTTTTCTAATATATGACAAAAAGCTAACAAACTGACACATTAGAAATTGCTTGGACGAGTATAAATGTTCCCCTTAAAAATTCGATTAGATATTTCGGCATTCGCAAATTTTAATGTGTACAAGAGCTATCTCTCTCCTACGTTACGAAATGCAGTTGGCAAAACAATTTTTCTGACGAGATGAAATATTATTTTATCATCATCTTGTGACACAATCGATTCAACGGACGGAATGTTACTCGAGTTTCATTTTAACGGATGCAGATATCTGCATAATGAATCGTGAAGCCCTTCTGAGAAATTCAGTAAACAATCAAAAAATAATTCAGTGCGTTCTGCAAAATGGTTAGGAATGAAGATCATATCTCGGGGAAGATGCAGCGGTAGTAGGGTCGTCCCGTGGGCGGCAGGAAACCTCTTGGATACTGCAGTCATTAGTGACCTGTATTCCCGATATAATGTGAAAGAATATCAAGCGAAGTTGAGCCACTGTACTCCTCCGAAAAGTCCTCATGTTTAGAAATTTGATCGCTTGCATCGAAACACACGTTTCCACGCTTCACCACAATACTAAGGAGTCACAGCACAGCTCATTTGGTGCACTACGAGTCGTCTACCAACTGGCCTTCTCGCTACTCCCAACACACCACACAGCATCACTGAAAGATCCCCAAATGGTGATACGAGGCTCTCTCAACATACGCTGCAAGGCTCGATGGAAGACACGTTTTTCTTAATGAACTCTGTTCTTCAAAATTAGCTTTCAATAATATCATGTGCATTTTTTTATGCAAGTGGCTTTCGCGGAACTGTTTTTTAAAAACCTGAGACAGATTAAAAAAAACGTTAAACATTTTCCCAAAAACGGTTCCATATTTTTTTCAATTGCACGAATATAGAAAAATTCGCTTTAAAAAACGGCACTGTCAATATTGGCACACCGTCAAACGGCACATCGTCAATAAAACTTCGGAAGGTTCGAATATCGCAAAAGTTCGAAACTTTTTCGACGTCATTCTACAACAACGTTATGAACTATAGAGATTTATTTCTTAATGAAATCTGATTCTCAGCATCAAATCTTTAAATCATTTAGGTACACTTTTTCAAAACGTTTGTCGTTTGGGCGCAATTTTTTTAAGAGAAGGGTAGAGTGTTAGTAGGATGAAGTTGAAATATTATAATATTACTTGACCTTTACAATCAATATGAAAATGTGCAATTGTACAGTGTGCAGTAGCACCAATTAATTTTTTGTGTAATTGTATGAACATGCATTTATTAGGAAAAGTGTATGAACATTTTGTAAAATATTTTAAATGAAAATATATATTACAATAATATATTTCGTACACTTGACATAACATCAAAATTTCAAAAGTGGGTGGAGGGGGCGAACCGCCTCGGGTGACACCAGCCTTTATACTTCTTTTAGAAAAATATTATTTACAACACTTTTCATTCTGAATCATTGTCGATTTTTACTTTTCCTCCCTGTAATGAATTGCTGAGGAAATTTAATGGAAACACCTCAGCAATGCGATTCCCAATTTTCGTTCGTAAAATTCGTGTTTAAGGGTCTTTTAACTTTAACTGCACAAATACGCCAGGATAAAGGTCCATTAGTGCTATCCGAAGATGGTTTAAGTTGGTGCAAGTGGTGAGAAGATACACCTAATTTAGTACCCAATAATCGGGAAGCCTGTCTGCATGGATGGATGTGTCACGAATAAGTCTGTAATCTTAAAAGTTTTTGGACGGAAACTTGGTAAATATGTCATGAGTAGGATCTAGTGGGGTCGTTCCAGAGATGAGTACGATATTTTAACCCTTTATAGGTCTTTGGTACATATTTTAACCACTTTTTTCTATTAACTTTTGCCACCACTAGCCACATCGCTGTAGCGATTTTTGTGAAGTTATTATGTGCTGCTACCTTGTGACAGTCAATGCGAACTAAAGCAATCTTTGGAATCGGTTATTTCAATCTTGGTGGTTCATTATTGTACCATATGCGTTTGAGAAGGAGTTGACAACGGCTCGTAAGAAATGTATTCCGTGGTATTATGTGTAGTTCTAATTACAATTTATCTTATAGTGAACATTTTTTTCACTAGAAAAGAAATGTCGTTTCTTAGATATGTCTTTTATTAAAAAAAAATAGAATAAAAAACTAAATATTTGTTATAAATATCTGTAATAAACATCCGTTAAAACTTTCCTTCAGATTTAGACAACCTTTAAATATATTTAGTATTCCAGAATAATCAGAAATGGAAGATATCTCCACAGCAGTGTGTAAATTTTCGTGTGTATGCAACTCGTTCTGATGCAACTGAATTTACGCGTTCCGTTCTTGGTATTGCGGGACTAAAGCGAACTATTTTTGTTTCATTTTATCCATTGTGAATTTTCACCATGTTTTTACTCATGTGAGGAATGTAATAATATAAGTGGATGAAATCCGAAAAACTTCCAGATTATGAAATCCAAATTTTATGAATAAAAATCATGGATTTAAGGCACATCTAAATCATAAAAGTCCACTTCATTTTTTCACTTTGTTCTTTACCATTTCTGTGTGGAACCATATTGCCGATCAAAGCAATCTGTGATAGGCACAATGTTTCTCGTCATTCCACAGATCTCAAAGATAAACTACGCTACCATTTTTTTTTTTTTTTATTCGCGTTTCTTTTTGCCGAACGCTTTTGTTATAGTTCCTTGTACTCGTAGTGTTGCAATGCAATATCACAGAAAGTTTTTTTCTTTTTTGAAAATTCGTAAGAAGACTCAATTTCGTGAACAATATTCTGTTACCGAAGTATTGTGGTAACTTTCGTTCTCTGTTCATATGTATGTAAAAAGAATGTAACTTGAATAAAAACTAATTTAGAATTTTTTAAAAAATAAAACCTTACAAAATAATAGTAAACGAGAAAATGACATAGAACATAAATAGCAAGAAAATATTTGGTTTATTATTGTACCATGATTATAACAGTTTTATCGTTTCGTTTATTTTCAATGGTGCAAATACGTACCACCCCATTTACATGGTCAAAAGGACCAATTTAGTCCTTTTTACATTGGTTTTTACTCTTCTAGAAACACCCTGAAGCAAAAATAAATCAAAAAATTTAATTGCCTACGTTCTGCTCTAAAAAGAGTTTATTTTGGGAATATTTACATGCAGCCCCTGTGACTTTTTTTTTTTTTTTGGTAAAGTGTCTGCAGACGTTGGTTTAAATTGTTTGCTCGAGTAGAGGGAAGTGCAGGGTGCTCGAGTAGAGGGAAACTCTGTCCAACACTTGTCCAACTTAAATCCGAGTCACGGTTTCTTTCAAAATTATCTGAAAGCCACTGTTTTAAAAATCTATTCATAACATTAATTAAGATTAATTTTGAAGAACATATTTCATTATGAAAACATCTCTCTCTCTCTCTCTCTTCAATAAATAGTAGGAGTGGATCCAAAAAATTTAACTTTTGCACTTTTGAAAATTTCAGAGGTTTTACTGAAAATCGGCCCTCTACCATTTGTAGAAGTATACTTTTCTCTATTCGAAAAAAAACGAAGAATTTATTTGGAATGAATGGACAATAGCATCAATTAATTATAAAATATTACGGAAAATAATGAATATAAATATCTGTGATAATTAACAGACTTTATCAAGAAGTAAGGTCGATCTGATTGACCGAGGTGGCTAAGAGCGGGTCCCGACTCAGTGCTTCGGTTCGAAAGATCGCGGGTTAGAGTCCTGCCTTGGGCACGGTTGTTTGTCCCTCGTCTCTTATTGTTGTCGCGGTGGGCCTTGCGTCCTGCTGACCCCAAATCAGAGGAGCACGCAAAGTGTGTGGATGTCTAGTGTACGGTCGAATATGTGCCCCATCGAGACGTAAAAGGGTAACTGGCTGTCGGCTGGAAAAAGCCCTAGGAGGAAAAATCAAGAAGTAAGATAGTAAAAGACTTGTGACACCAACATTACGGGTGACACCATCTGCAGCGGTGCCACTGCATTTCAATAGTTCAGAGGAGACACTCTAGGTAAAATGGTTTACACTAAATGGTAATTGCACCTTGTATATGTATTGTGTTTTTCTGGGCGCCTGAAAGCTTCTCGGCTCTCAACGCCACTTTACAGTCTTATAATTGCCATTGGATCTGCCGTTCACAGTTTTGACACATCAGCGCCGGAAATAGACTGAAATTTCCCGGACTGCTATATTCCGCACGATGATGAAGTGCTATTTTCTGAAACTATTAAAAGAATATCGAAGAAATCAAAGGTTCTCGAAAGGCACGCACGTATAATGTGATATGCGAGCAAAAAGTAAATACTGATGAAGAATGGATTCGGGGATTTGGGGGTAACAAGAAGAAATGGCTTTATGTTCATGATGATCTCGAGGGTATCAAAACAAAAACGTGCTAATATTTCAATGCACGGAAATTGGAATAGCTACATACTGCCGCCCCAAAATAAAAGAAGAATTGCGCTCAAAGAAATCGTTAGTGCGCGAAGTACCGTGTCATGCTCTTGAGGTCACAAGTTTCGTAAGTGTAGTGCGTATTATATGCCGCGAGTATCGATGTTTCTTACATGTCGGCTGGCTGTTTTCTAACTCCAGGTATCTTCCCTAGCCGGGACAAGCTCTAACCTCTTGACTAGTCTTCCAACATGTATGGTAGTGCATGTGAGTGTTAAATGTGTGTTGAAGGGGAGAGGAAGACAAGGATGAAGGAGAGCTTGTGCTGTCCGGAATTAAGTATCAATGAAGTTTCAAGATAGGCGGTAGATGTTGGCGTGCTTCAAGAAATCGGTACCTTATGCTCATATTTCGGATTACATTAACAGGTGAACAACAGGACACGTTTATACGTATGCACTTTATAGTGCAATTACAGGAATGCAAATACTCCTACTATACCTGAAACCTAGTACCTGAGAGAGATTTCAGAGGAACGAAAGGGAGAGGGGAACTCGCGAAGTAGAGCGGTTTATTTCGGATAGACGTGCAAATATAAAATGGCAAGATATCGAGCAGTGGCGTCCACTGGCTTGCGCCAAAAATTAACACTAGTATAGCATGAGGATGTGAAAGTTACGCTCATTCACTCGGAAGGGTCACACGGGGGTTAAGCGGGGCGGGGGAGGGGGGAAAGTGGGGAATGGATTAGACACGATGCACCACGTCGAAAAATCCAAAAAGTTTAAGAATGAAGTAAAAACAAATTTTATACTAATTATAATTTTCTCTTAGACCATAGAAATTACTTTCAAACGTTCAATTGTTTTGAAAAATATTCTAAAATTGGATTTTTGAATACATTTTTTCAAAATCATATTACTGACGAAATCAATTGGAAACCATGGGAACATTTTATTTTGAATCAGTTCTAAGTGTAATAATCGTTATTATTTCATTTTTGTCAGTATACGGTGTTTGAGAGTGTGGTTATTGAGTTTTTCTGGATCAGTATCTTCATCAAAACATTTAACTTGAGGTAACGTTTTGACGTATTAACCGGCTAGACTCTTGGATGCTGTCGGATTTAGATAAAAAATAAATTAATTTGTAATCTTCGAAAAACGAATTTTCATTTGTATACATCGATGCATTCTTTGTCGCGATGATTTTTTATTCTGCCCAGCCAGCTATTTCGCGTTAATTTCATTTTTAATAGTAATTATAAAAACCGTGCCAGAAAAACGAGTATTTTTTATTATCACAATTTTAATAATTGAGAAAAATGTATAAAATATTAGTAAATGATAATAAGCATTTGTAATATGTTTATTGTATTTTGGTGGTTAACGAAAAAAATGTTCATGTTTACTTGTTAAAACTGCCATAAAAATTGAATAAATGTTTCAACGAATGTTTCAATTGAATAAACGTTACATTAATTCCCAAATCTAAAGTTTTCCTGAAATGATTCAACGAATTTTCCGAATCTGAAATAAACGAGATCAAGTAATCTTCACTTCTTCCAATGGAAAATCCAAAAACTTGCAAACGAGGCGGAGGCTGTTTTAAAATACGTGCTGTATTATGGGAGGCACAAACGAAATATTTAAGTATAGTTTAATAAAATGCTTGCGTAAGAGGGAAATGAAAAGTACTATAATGGTGTATAAGAAGTAATATATCTTGAATTGGCTTTTAAAAAGAGCATTAACGAGAATCAGTTCACGTGTTCTCGGTGCAATATTTGTACGACGCTTACCACTTACTTGTTAACCTCACGACGACGTCGCCCCGCGAACGATCTGAACCAAAAATTATGATTTATATGGATTTGCCGAAACAGAGTCACTTTTTCCAATCATTCACTAGATTGTTAATTGTATATTCTACGCATGGCGATGTGTTTTCAGATCTGTAACGAATTTCGCAATTATCACGAAAATGCAAGAACATTTTAATTTAATTGAGTCCCAACAATTCATGTCAAGTAAACACGGAATTGCTTCAATTTTTTTGTAACTATCATTTTTTATTCGAGAAACATCTCTAATTATACCTATAATTTACGACTTTAAACTGTCACTTCTTTCTACAAACTTTATAAACATTATTTCAATGCAATATTCTGATCTGGCCCACTGAAGTGGTACGGGCATTCAGTCTTTGCCTACAAACGGATTACTGCAGATGTGGCAGTAACAACAGGTTCCATGTATTGGGAGGAATGCGGGGTAAAGAGCGAAGCGGGTGTGCCGTGGCAGGTGCACGCTACCTCGCTGTGGTCCTCGCCCGCGGAAGCGGCGAATCCGCGCGGCATGACAAGGCGGGGCGTGACGGGTCGGAACGAAACGGGCTGCGGAGGCAGGAGGGAGTGGCAAAGTGCACGAGGTCTGTTTCTGTGCTCCCGCCCGATTCGCAAAGTGCACACGGCTTCTCGCACGAAGCGCTGCCAGTCTGTCGAGACCAGGACTTACTTGCAGCAGCGCTATGACGAGTCTGGTTTCTCCGCTTTGCAGGGAAATGGTGCTAATGGTGGTAGTGGAGCCAGAATGCTTTTGTGGCATCTGGCTGCCTGTGCTGGACTCCATCGCACTAGTACTTGTTTCTGCATCAGCCATGGTCGGCACGGTGCTCGCCTTCGCTGCCCACAATCTTCGCTTGTCACGCGGTCTCGGACAGTGTTGACAAACGCGTGACTGTGTGATCACTGAAAAAACGCCCTCTCCGTCCCCGCGACCGCTCTGCTTGCCGGCTATACCCGCACTTGTAGGCAGCGTCGTGCACGCCCGCCGAGGCGCCGTTCTCCCTGCTCCCGCAGCCCGCTGCCCCCGCTCTCACCCGGCCAACTGGACGCCTTCGGTCGCGTTCGGGATCTCTCGGTACGACTCGGCAGGGCAAGCAACAGCCGAACCGACGGCCGGAATAGTAACAGGATACTATTTGCCGCAGCAACTCGGCGCATGTTTAAAAAGGAACCAATTTTGGAAGTATTAACTGAAAGCGTAATATTGGCTTTCCTCTGGATGAATGAAACACGCGGATGACGTGTAAAAATGGCCAGAGGCAAGTTAAGCAAGTATTATCTCATTTTGGATTTGTCTAGAATTATTTAAGTGCAAGTGAAAAGTTTCTCCTCCTCAGAACGCATAGTATTATCTGATACTCACTTTATAATTTAGATTCTCCAGAGAATTCAAAAAATTAAAAGAACAATAAATCGCGTTTAATCATGTGCCATGTTTCCTCTTTGGGTTTTGTAAAAGTTATGTAAACGCAGTTTCACGTTTACTATCTATTAAATACCAGCAGTAAACGATGTGAAGGTCTTTCTTTTTTCTTTTTTTTTTGTTATTTAAGGTCGCATCAACAGCTGTGTCATTAGCGACCACGATTGGCATTAACGTTATGGTAACTATGAGGGTGAAACGAAATGGTGATGATAAGAGGTGAAATGACGAACACAAATACAACCATGCCCGAGGCGGGACTCGAACCCGCGAACCTTCAGTCCGAGATCACTACGACACTACTGCCTTAGCGATTTCGGCTACCGGGCCGACTTTTCACTTCTTTGAAATGTGACGTAATGTGGTTTCCGTCTCTTCAGTCTCTAATTTTCATTTATAGACAGGGCAGGATTAACGTTCTCGGACCATAAGCATGGCAACACGACAAGACCCGTAATAATAATACTGAAATATTGAATGTGTAATAAATGCGAATAACTATGAACTGAAATTATAATCAATACAACTTCATATTAATATAATAATAATAATAATAATAATAATAATAATAATAATAATAATAATAATACAGTAAACCCTCAGTAAAACGAATTCCAATGGACCGAAATAATCGGAGTTCGTGTTATAAAAATTCGTGTTATCCAATTATTATTAATGACTGTATTACTGTAATCCCTCGCCGAGACCCACGTTTTATTCGAGTTACGGCGAAATTCGTGTTACGCGAGTTCGTGCCAACGAGGGTTTACTGTAATAATAATAATAATAATAATAATAATAATAATAATAATAATAATAATAATGTCGACTATGGTTATAGTGAATTCGGATACAATGGAACCCCCGATTATAGTGATCTTAAGTCAATGATTCCGTTCCACTTACATTACAAATAAGCATAAGAAGATTCGGTTATAGTAAACCTGAACCTCGGCTACAGGGAATGTAGGAAATAATTCCTGAAAATTAATTAGATATCGTATGTTAGATATCAGGCGATTAAAATGGCCTTCGACGAGTGGCATGGTGATCAAACAATGCAAGAGGCATTGAAGATTGCATTACGTTACTTAGAGACAGAGGACAAAGTAGAATCAAATATGAAGAGAGCGCGGACACTGGAGAAGGATCTAATGAAAATGTACAAAACAAACATTTGAAAATAATTGATTTTACGTACAAACAAATATATTGAAATTTTCAGTTCTTGCTGTTTGTGAATTTTGCTGTATATTAATGAAATCAATTATTGTTGACCAATTCCGTCTAATTTTGACTTCATGAGATATAGTGAACCTCTGATACAGTGAGCCATACATGTTAGTCCCCAAAAGTTTACTATAACCGGAATCGACTAAAATAATAATAATAATAATAATAATAATAATAATAACAAGAAATATAAATTTAATATGTGATAAAGAAATTTAAAACAATGTGTCTGTATTTATATATACATATCGAACATATATATATATATATATATATATATATATATATATATATATATAGTGTACGTGCGAGGTTCGAAGAGCACCAGTACAGTACTCCCCTGGCCACCAAACTCCCCCAATCGAGAAACAGTGGGACGATCTCGATCGGGCTGTTCGCGCTGTGGATCCGCAAACCTAGCAACCGGGATTCAACGCTGTGGATACGCAACTTAGCGCAGCTGGTCACGACACCTGGGTCGGCATGGCTCCATTTCCTATCGGTGCCATTCAGAACCTGACTCTTCTCGCAGCGGTCATCGCTCCAAAAGGGGGTTATTCAGGATTTGGACGAGTGGTCACATTAATGTGACTTTATTACATATATACACTTAGAGGTAGGTAAATCCATTTTTTGTATATTCAATTTATTTTTAAAAAAATATCAGACATTGAACGCATTACATACATTTCTAATTTTTTATTCTTTTATTTTGGCATTTCAAAAATATTTAAGGTGGCGGGGGCCGAACTGAAGCTGCGCCGTCTCCTAAAATACTTGCTGAATCCACCCGTTAAATATCTTGTAAATTGATCGTTTATATAAGTAGCAGAGTCAAGGCTATGAGCTCAAAACAAATTAAAGTATTTGCACAGCTAGTGTTTCGTGAATATTTGGAATATGTTACGTATCATCAAGTACGAAAATCAGCTTCCCTTCCCCGAGCGCGCGTTTGCTGGTAGAGCGCTGCGTGACCTTGTCGCGGACTGTTACATTCAAAATATCCGCTAAATACGAAACGCAGAAAATCAAAATTACTCAAAAAATGCTAATCAAACAAATGACAATATTTCTATCATTGAATTTGTCTTTTTACGCTTGTCATAATAGACTGAAGAAGTATATATAGTTCCATTTTAAAAAACAAAGTAACCACAAATACCTCGTAAAATACAAATGATAGAATATGAATGAATACACGTATCTATTGGCCCCATTCCCTCATGAACTTTCGTGGAAACTACACTGCAATAAGCCAATAACCTTCACCGTTCAAAAGTTACAGCAGGTGCTAAAAGTTACGTGACTCACCTGTATGAGTACACGTTGCCATGATCTACCTCTTACCCTTGCCATCTAAGGCGATCGCTTTCGATTTGCGGCTGCCCGGCTGCTCTCGGAGAGGGTCGTTGCTGTTTATACCTGAAATTCTGACGTGCCAACAGGACGCATGCATAAAGGATGCTCTAGGGCCGTCGACCAGTAAAAGAGTTTCTGGTTTACACTTTACATTTAATTACTGAGATGGTTATATTTAATTTAGTTACTCAGATGACTGTTACAATTATTGAGTTTCGGTGTCTATAATTGACGCCATAACAACAAATAGTCCAGCGATGTCAACGTCATATAAATTTGGCCATCATGTCTTCTCACCAAGCTTCTGGATGTTGCGACGATGCTGAGGCGATGGTGACCTCAGCGGCAGTGAGGCCCGGCCATGAGCGGGCGCACATGCGTAGTCCCAAGGCTCCAGGTGCGTCATGCTGGAACAACCAAGTCAGCACACCACAACGAAACATATCAAATCATTTATTGCTAGTTAATTGCCAATTAATTGCCACAATTTGGAATGAATTGCCACGTTTTTTCGTGGAGAAATCGGGTGTGTGCTGGCTTGACGCGGCGACAGCACACACATAAGTTAAATTCGAGTCGTAACTCAACGGAAACCGTCAAATCATTTATAGCTAATTCATTGCCACAAATTGGAATTAATTATCAAGTATTTGCGGTCGAAAACTGTCAATGTCAATGTCAGCAAGAATGACGCAACACTGAAAATAATAGAAAATAATCGAATATAGAGATAACAAACGAGCACAATCAAATAAAACAAATATCATAATTTAGAAAATACTAGATACTAATTTATTACTCTAAATATGGCTCCAGCCATTTATGAAATCAAATATTTAAAAAAACGTCATAGTTATGCAACCACGTATCACAATCGAATAGGAAATTGGAGAATACCAACGGGTGCTAACAACTAAAACCTCATATATATATATATATATATATATATATATATATATATATATATATATATATATATATATTTCAATACACATTTCATTTTAATATATTACACCAAAGATAAATTTATAAACGTGGCCGTGTAATAAATAAATATTGTAAACAACCGAACTAGAGTTATCCAACCATGCCAGATATTCTGATTCGAAAAAAAGAGAATCAACGAGCACAATCACATAAACCAAGAACGTAGCTTATAGATATTTGATACTAAGTTTTTACTCTATACACGATTTAATTGCTCCTGCCCATTATGAAATAAATGATTTTACAAACTTCGTACTTATGCAACCACGTAAGACATTCGAACAGGAAATTCGAGAGTACCAACGAGCATAAATCACTAAAATATTTTAAATAAAATAATACGCATTAATACTAATTTATTACACTAAAGATAAATTAATAAATGTTGCCGTATATTATATAAATATTGTTAAAACTGCCTCAGAGTTGTCGAACCAAGCCAGATATTGAAATTCAAAAACACGGAGAACCAACGAGCACTATATATATAAACCAAAAACATAGTTTATAGATATTTGATATTTTTTTTTCATTTTATACACGAATTAATTTCTTCAGCCATTAATGAAATAAATAATTTAAAAAACTTCATAATTATGCAACCACGTACGACTTTCAAATAGGAAATGCGAGAGTACCAACGACCACAAATAACTAAAATGTTTTAAATAAAAAAATACAAATTCAATACTAATTTATTACATCAAAGATAAATTAATAAATAGCGCCGTGTATTATGTAAATATTGTTAAAACTGCATCAGAGTTATCGAAACAATACTGATATTCAAATTCGAAAATAGAGAGAACCAACGTCACAATCAAATAAAACTGAAAGCATAGTTTAAAGGTATTAGATAATATTTTTTTACTTTATGCACAAATTAATTGCTCTTGTCATTTACGAAATAAATAATTTTAAAAACTTAATTTTTCTGCAACCAATTACGACTTTCCAATTGGAAATGCGAGAGTACCAACGACCACAAATAACTAAAATATTTTAAATAAAAAAATACAAATTCAAGACTAGTTTACTACATCAATGATAAATTAATAAATGGTACCGTGTATTATATAAATATTGTTAAAACTGCATCAGCGTTGTCGAATCAAGCCAGATATTCAAACTCGAAAATAGAACCAACGAGCACAATTAAATAAAATCAAAAACATAGTTTATAGACATTTAATACTAATTTATTACTGTATACACAAATTATTTGCTCTTCCACTTATGAAATAAATAATTTTAAAAACTTCTTAGTTATGCAACCACGTAAGATATTCGTGTACGAAATTGGAAAATACCAATGAGTACAAACGGGAAGGGGAAACCCGCAAGCCGTCGGGTAAGTCGGCCCCGGATCTCGCCATCTACCGGGGGAAGATCACCACCACCTCGCGCGATAAGAAAATTGCACTACACTTTCGAGACAAATAACTTTAGCAGTTGACGCGCCCGGGATCACTAATTGGACGATTGTCCAATCAATCAAAAATAAGATTTCAAAAACAATATTGATATTTCTTAAAAAGTATGTGCAGTGCCAGTTGTTTTCTTTTCTCGTTAAATTTGCTTCGAGGATCATTCTCGTTTAGAAAAAAAATATTCTGGAGAGGACCACGTCAATATGACCTTGGGTGAAGTAGGGTTCTTATACCAACTTATCGAAATATTAGCTCGTTAACTTGATGGTGAGAACGAGGGCATTTAACCGACTGAATTTAGTTCATAGACTGCATTGCCCTGACACTACAGGAATTCTGACCGGGAGGACCTATTTCTCGAGTCCCGACGGTGGCACATTTTCGGTACCAACTACATAACTAGGTCGAATTCAGCCGCTGTCTGGACGACAACTCTGGCGCCCGGCAGCTCTGGTCGGTATTTTCCATGGATTCTCCTGTCAATGACAGGTGAATACTGAAGCAATAACCCATCAAACGTTCCACGGACCGCGGGCTTTTTTCCTACTTTCTTGTCCTATCCTCTCCCATTTCTTACACACACACTTACATACACAGTACTATCACATGTGTCGGGAGACACGTCAGGAACTTAGAGCTTGTTCAGGCTGAGGCGATGCCCCGCTGGGGGAGATGCCTTGGCAAGAGAAACCTCCTCCATGCCGACGAGTGGTCTGACGTCGGATCCCACGATGCATTGAGGGAGGACCACCGCTACCTCTCGGAGTTAAAACATTCATGATACTAACGAGATTAATGATCGTCGCAGTTAATGTGCCTGGAAACACGAATCCGTCAATCTTTTAACGAAGGCATTTACTGCACCTTTAAACGATCTATTTAACCATGTAAGCTATTGCGAAGCCATTTAAACGAAAGCCCTTTTTCTTAATAAATAGAATTTTGTACAATTTATGTGCAGTACAAATACCCCAAAATGATTGTTGCTCTTAGGGGTTTTCGAAAATTAAAAACGGGATTTTTGTACTCGCAGATTGGTGCAAACGAGTTATGGTAACAAACTATCACGCAAAACTTGTTATCATTGTGCAACAATTACCACAATACATACCTCTAAATAACTATGTTGTTTCTGATTTTTTTTATTTCGTGACTACTCGTCAAAAAATTCAAAAGATTACACAATTCAAAATATTGTCAAAATCATCACATATCGAGATTCGTAAATATAAGTAAAACTTAAACTACTTAAACCGGGAGCTGTAGCTCAGTGCATCAACTGATGTCACTGTAGCGCCTCTGACCGGAAGGTCTTAGGTTCGAGTCCTCACAGCGGCAGGATTTTCGACACCAGCTTTTCAGCTAGATCGAATTCCGTCGCTCTCTGGAGGAGAATTCTAGCGGCCGGCTGCTCTGATCGGTAGTTTTCCGCGGTTTCTCCGATCAACACCAGGCGAATGCCGGAGCAGTACCCTTCCAAACGGGCCAAGGACCGCGCGCGATCTTTCCTTCTTCTTTCTTGTCCTGTCCTCTCCCTTTACACACACACTTACACTAACATGCACTACACTACCACATATTCCGGGAGACCGGTCGGGAGCTTAGAGCTTGTTTCGGCTGGGGCGGTGCCCCGTTGGTGGGAGAGTCCTGGTTAGGGGGAAACCCCACTAGCCGACGGTAGGTCGGCGCCGGAAATCGCCATCCAGCGGGGGAAAATCACGGCCATCTTCCGAGAAAAGACATGCACTACACTAAGGGGACTAATGACCAAAGCAGTTGACGTGCCCGGAAACACGAAAATCAGTCAATCAATTAAACTACTTAACAACATGAATATTCTTTATCGACAATCGCAATCAAATAAGAGGGCTGAGGCAGAAGTCATGTTGGTTGGTTGTTAGTGATTCCAGGCGCTGAGGATATTATTCCCGTTAGTGTAGTGCATTCTTTTCCTCGGGAGGTGGCGGTTATTATCCCCCGCTGTATAGCGGGATCCAGCGTCGACCCACCGTCGGCTAGCGGGGTTTCCCCAACCGGTAGTGTTGGTGAAACACACTACCGGTGTGGTAGTGTTGTGAATGTTAGTGTAAGTGGTGAGGATAGGACAAGGAAGAGGAAGGAAAGAGCGCGCGCGGTCCGTGGTCTGTTAGAGTACTGCTCCAGCATTCGCCTGGTGTTGATCGGAGAAACCACAGAAAACTACCGATCAGAGCAACCAGCCTTTATTGTGCAGCCAAACATTTGATTGCAGAAACGGTGTCTTATGGACTATTGCTCTCTCTTTCTTTCCAATACAATTTTACATTAGACTCTTTCTACCGGAAGCTATGTTGCCAGTTCATGAAGAAGCTCGGGGTTATTCGGCTCGTCCGTCCTGTTTCTAACGCAAATATTTAACATGTTTACTCAACAATAGCTTCAATTGTGTTGATCTTAGACAAGTGAGATTTTTACCAGTTATTCCCAGAACTTCTATGAATGTGATGGTTATTTTGTAATTCACTTTCATGGTTTATTTACGAAGATATTAATTATAAATGATTGCCGAGTGTTTACTTCTACATTTTGAAGTTCTTAAATTTTCACCATGCGAGAAACTTTTTTATTATTGAAGAAAAGCACAAATATCTAGCGGATGAAATGACACGGGAAGTTCAAATTTGGATATGAGGTCCTACCCTCCGTATGAATCATGGTTCTTGAGTTAGACGATGAAAAAAAAACAATATTGAGAGTGTAGGCGTCCGCGCCCGGAGTCTGAATGTTCTTGGCTGTCCAGGAAACGCCTCGTCTAAGGCGCAGGTGCCGATGTTTTGGCCGCCACTCTGCGACCTTCCTCAGGGCGTGATACGCGGAGATTTTTTTTTCTCATTTTCCCCTCGCCAGTTGCCCTGGCAAGGCGGGAATTTATTCATTGATTGGGATTACAATAACCTCCAACCGATTAGGTTTTTGGAGCTGTGGGAGGGCGATAACTTAAAAATACTAATTAAAACTAATATTAACCTAACTAAAACTATGCATGGCCTCTTTGGGCTGTTTGTTTTAAATAATAAGTATTGAAATAAGTGATATAGTTCTTTTGGATTGCTCATTGTTCTTGTTTTTCTTCTGTTTTAATCATTCACTCACTCACTCATACTTATACTATATTTACAAATCCATTCACTCGCACGGAGATAGTTAGCGCGCGAGTTAATATACTACTATGATCCCCTCCACGCGTCTGCCGGTTTGTAGGATGATTGGCCAATGGGGAGAGAGTGCAACGGCCAATCAAGGAGCGGGCTCCCCAGCGGGGTGGGAGAAGGCGCTCCACCCGTAATCGGATGTCGTGGAGCAGCGGGCACCGTGCCCGGTCGCGACCGGGCGTCATGGTAAAATAGATGTTTCCAGACATCGTGAAGACGTAGGCCCTTGTCGGCATTGAGGTTCTGGGGATGTTTGATTATTTCCACAGACGCGTTTACCCTCGTTCCCCAGCGGTCTTCTCTGGCTAGGAGGCGGGGGTTATCAAATAGAATGGCGTGGTCAGTTTTCCATGCGTGGAGGGCTACGGCCGATTTATTGGTATTGTTGTACTTGTAATGGCGAACGTGTTCACGGAGGCGTTCCTCTAGAGTTCGTCGCGTCTCGCCTATGTAACTGTGGCAGCAGCTGCATGGAATCTCGTATGCCCCTGATGACATAAGAGGAGGGACGCGATCATTCAAGCGTACAAGATAATGGTGACAACCGGCGTGAAGGTAGCGGTTGGTATGAGTCGGTTTTCGGTAAACCCTGTGCCCGCCCTAGACTGCCATTCGCATTCCGAGTCACCAGCACGTCGAGGAAAGGCAGTATACCCTCATATTCTACCTCCATAGTAAACTTAATCTTGGGGTATGTGTTGTTAAGGTACTGGAGGAAGTCAGCTAAGGTGTGAGAACCGTGGGGTCACACTATTAGCGTATCGTCCACGTACCGGAGCCATAGTGTTGGTTTCAGCGGGGCATTCTCCAGAGCTTCCGTTTCAAAGGCTTCCATTAATAAGTTCCTTACCACCGGAGAGAGAGGTGAACCCATGGCTGCTCCTTGTTCGCTCCATGGCCGAACTCGGGCGCGTCAACTGCTAAGGTTATTCGTCTCGTAATTGTAGTGCATTTTTTTCGCGGGATGTGAAGAGGATCTTCCCCCGGTAGATGGCGAGATCCGGCGCCGACCTTCCCGACGGCTTCCGAGTTTCCACAACCAGGTGTCGCCTACCAGCGCGGCACCGCCGCAGCCGAGACAAACTCTAAGCTCCCGACATGTGCGATAGTGTAGTGCGCGTAAGTGTATGTATGTGAAAGTTGAGGGGTAAGGATACAAGGAAGGCGAATGTAAGATCGCGCGCCACCGTTTGTTAGGACACTGCTCGGACATTCGCCTGATGTTGATCGGAGAAGCAACGGAAAACACAAATCAGAGCAGCTCGTGCACTATCATGAAAATGCATTGCAATAACTTTAACCGTTCAAAAAATTACAAAATGTGCTAAAGTATCGTGACTCACCTATATATAGTGCTCCTCGTAGGCCTCTATTTTCCATCCTATATGTTGGAAATAATTCATTTTACATACAAACAAATATACTGAAATTTTCCGTTCGTGCTGTTTATGAATTTTGCTTTATATTAATAAATGCAATTATTGTAGAGAAATTGCACGTAATTTCGACATCATCAGATATAGTGAACCAAACATATTAGTCCCCAGAAGTTCACTATAACCAGAGTAGACTGAAATTCAGAAAGTATTTCAGGGGAGGGCGTAGCTTCAGTTCGGACCCCTCCACCTTAAATATTTTTGAAATGCCAAAGAAAATTAGAAATTGATGTAATGCGATCAATTTATGATATTTTTTAAAATAAATTGAATATACAAAAATGGATATTAATTACCTCTGAATGTATATATGTAATACAGGCACATTAATGTGACCACTCGTCCAAATCCTGAATAACCCCCTTTTGGAGCGATGACCGCTGCGAGAAGAGTCAGGTTCTGAATGGCACCGATAGGAAGTGGAGCCATGCCGACTCAGGTGTCGTGGCCAGCTGCGCTAGGTTGCGGATCCACAGCGTTGAATCCCGGTTGCTAGGTTTGCGGATCCACAGCGCGAACAGCCCGATCGAGATCGTCCCACTGTTTCTCGATTGGGGGAGTTTGGTGGCCAGGGGAGTACTGTACTGGTGCTCTTCGAACCTCGCACGTACACTGCGAGTACAAAATACTGCAAAATTAAAAGCTTTTACACCTTTTTATCTTAGATCTTTTATAAACAACTCGGGTACCTATGCTACAGATATAGATAGAAGATTAATTATTAGGAAGAAAGCAATCAAAGCTTTACACGGCAAATTACGGAATAACAATATGCACCAAGATGTAAAAACAAGGATATTCCGCTGCGTACTAGAAAAAGTACTATATAAGCACGAACACAAAAAAATAAGAGATAAGATGAGAACAGTACAAATTGACTACATGAGACAATGTCTACAATTTGCTTGCAAGGACAGAGTGCGAAACGAAGAAATATGAAGAAGGAAGAATATAATTTGTTCTATTTTGAAGACCTTGGAAAATATAGCATTACAATGGTATAGACATGTCCAGAGAATATCGGAAAACAGATGGCCACACAAGATCTTAAAGTAAAAATACTATAAATTTTTAGTATTTCAAATAACTCTACAGGATTCTCAATTGGCAATGAATCAGATAGATCATTAAATAATACACCTTCCTTAGAGTTAGGTATTTCTACTCTCTGAGATCAATAATTAAGGTCAATTAAGATCAAGCAGGTCAATTTTGTCAGCAATCGTTTTCAACTGATATGGTTCAGTTAGTGGAAACTAACTGAATTAACAAAAGTGTAATACAATTGACAGTATTTACAAATAACCTTCTATATATATATATATATATATATATATATATATATATATATATATATATATATATATATATATATATATATATTCAATCTTATTATATATTAAAATGAAAAGTATCCTTTTAGTGAGACAATCAATTACTAAGTAGGAATTACATTTTATTCCATTATATTTGAAAAATAATATTGAGTTTAGTTACAAGACATTTTGTGAATTTATTATTCATTTGGGAATTTTAATTTAAAAATTAAAAAATTGGCACAAATCATACTTTGAAAAATTTTAAAGAAAAAGATGACTAATAAGAATTAATTAAGAAAAAATAAATATATAAATCTGAAAAATATTGACAATAATTTTGATTATTTTAAATCAAAAAATGGAAAATTAAGAATATATAAGTTCAAAATACAAGGAGAGAAGTTAGGTACCTTATTTGAACATTAGCATAATAACTGGATAATCAAATGCATGGAGTGCTGAAAGTGAAATGAATCTCAATTCTTAGTGTGTGTGTGTG
The DNA here is from genome assembly GCA_964035755.1 of Teleogryllus oceanicus. Classification (NCBI taxonomy): domain Eukaryota; kingdom Metazoa; phylum Arthropoda; class Insecta; order Orthoptera; family Gryllidae; genus Teleogryllus; species Teleogryllus oceanicus. The sequence goes on along the minus strand of CAXIVR010000001.1, from coordinate 200,864,903 downwards.
TGTGGGGGGGGAGAAATGGGGAATTGAGGGAGGAAGACTGTGGGAGGGGAAAGAAATTGTTTTTAACAACAAAGGAATTATGGGGAAAAAATTTACTAATTAAACATTATTTAAAGCTATGAAATTGAAAGCTATGAGCTATGAAAACAATTTAATAACTTATATAAGAGAACATAATCATATTCATTGGTGAATATGTTATATTCAACATTTGAATTAAATTATTTAGTGGATCTTATTCTGAAGGACTTCAGATATTAGTCATTGATATTCCATGATTTCCTTGCCCAATATCAAATGCTGTTGAAAATTAAAATTATGCGATCTATGCTGTGAGATAGAAATCAATTTTGGATTCATCTCTCTAATATTATTTTCATGGTTTTTTACCCTTTGTTTAATTTTCCATTTAGTCTGGCCTATATATGTCAAAGGCCTAATATGTCAAAGAGCACAATAGACTACATTTTCATTCTCCCGAAAAGGAACAGAATCTGTAACCTTTCTAGTTAGTTGTTACTTTTCGTTTGGAGTCCTCTTAATTTTGATGTTGATGGCTGAGTGTTGACATTCTTTTTAAAACTTATTTAGAATCTTTGGTATGAAAGGCATCAGAATAGTTTTATAAAGATTTAAATTATTATCATCAGAAGAAGTAGACAATTGTTCAAAGAGATGGGAAGTATTAATTTTATTCAACACTACAAGATGCTTTTATATTGTTTTCTTACTAAAGTTGAACAATTGTTTTCTATCAAAATACCTTCGTCTGAATGAATTCACAGTGTGGTAGGAAGGATCTGGTAGTTAAATGGCATTATCAAATAAAACATAAATAAATCCTCTCTTATGTTGAATTGAATGAGTACAAATATAATTTAGTGTGTGACATAAACTATAACTTTTTCTAAATCCATTTGTGCAAATTTTGTCAAATTGCAAAGATATTGAAAGATCTAAGAATTAGGAAACTAGTTAACAGACTTCTCTAAGATAAACTGAATAATGGAATCACAGGAATTATATGCATCAAGGAGATTAAGAACTTTGTCTTTGTGAATTATAACAGGTAGGTCTACATATCTTTTATAAAATTAAAGTATTTTAGTTAGTAAAATAGACTCTTCTACTTTTCATACTATAATTTCTGAGAAAAATGCACTAAGCAAATCCCAAAAGGAGTACCAGTGAGTTGTCTGTAAAATGTTTTTGAAAGACAATTGCATATTTGCAAAAATGCATCTGATAACAAAAGGATATTCTTTTTCAGGAAGTTTGAAATTATTTTTTGTATTTGTAAGAGGTATTTCCCTAATCCCCTAATATGATGATGGGCTGATTAATATCACATTTTTTATTCATTGCTGTAAATGTAATTATTCTACCTCTGTGTCTTTGTAAAAGATGACAATTTCCTCTTCAGAGTTTCTCTTAAAACATGGATTCTTGTACCACATTATTTTTCAATTATTTAAAATAAAATATGGTTATTATGCTAATTCTTAAGCCCAAATGTAAAAACTTGTCTCCTTGTATTTTGAACATATATTTTAATTTTATTTTATTTGAATATATTATTTCATCAGTTCAATTAATTTCATCAGTTTTTATTAATTTTTATTTAATTTACAAAATATTCTGACATGAATGAATATTAAATTTACATAACATCGTATCCAATATAATTTTTCAAATATAATGGAATAAAAAAAATCCCTACATATAGAGTAACCATGGTCTCTAACTAAAATAATAATAATAATAATAACAGTAATAATAATAATAAAAAAACAAAAAACAAAACAATAATAATAATAATAATAATTATAATAATAATAATAATAATAATAATAATAATAATAATAATAATAATATTTGTTGATTCACATACATAATTTCAATTGTGTACGATGAGTCAGATATGATGTATGTAACATTTAATGAGATCCAATACTGAAGACACTCACTATCTGTATTAAAACAAATCTCCTGGCATTAGAAGGATATTTGTGGATATCGTTCACGCCCTCTCAGACACAACGCACACATCTGACCACCTCTATTCTCGCCAGAACTGTCTTTTCCCACAAAACCATCCTTTGGCGTCCCTTGTTTAGGATGCCTCCTATCGACTAACACTGTTACTATCTTCACCTAAACCTAAACTAACCTACCTTAGATCTACTATTTACAGACCCTCCTCACTTTCAGATCACTAAACCCTCTCACTATCATCCCCACACTCGGCCATCTCTGCTTCTTCCTCGAACCCCGATACAAGTCTTTGATACGGCTTTATCTGCTGCTATTGAAGTAAATCGTGGGCCCTCTCCTGCACCCACTCGCCCCACTTCATAGCGGTTGTGTCCTTTCTCTGCAAGGATTTGATAGGGGCCCAAGAACTTCCCCTTGATCTTCAACCCCGGAGCGAACTGTGTTCGATGGCCACCAAGTCCCCTTTCGTAAACTTCACTTCTGGTCTGGTCCCCCTTGGCATGGTACCCACATTCTCTTCTTGTACCTTCAATATGTTGTTCTTGGCTGCTTCACGCAGATGTCTCCTCTCATCAAAGAGCTGAACTCACTCCTGTTCCATGGTGCTCAGAACTTGTGCTCATCTTGGTGCTTCATCGGGACACCGATGAGAGCCTGGAATGGTGTCGTCCCTATACTTCTCTGGTATGTGCTGTTTAAACATCGCTACACTTTAGGCTATACCATCTATCCGGGTTGTCGATGGACAATTTAGTCAGATAATCCGGTTTATTCTTTCCATTTGCCCATTGCCACGGGACACATAAGCTGTTATCTTCACATGTTCAATAAGCTCTTCTGCACAGTACTGCTTGAAACTATTGGAAGTGAATGCAGTCCCTTTGACACTGATGATTCGTTGGGAATTCTCGAAAGTTTGCTGTAGTAGCCCTAGCTTGTCGAGCACTTCTCTTGTCGTAGTTGACGTGGTCGGGAATATTCAAACATTCTTGGAGAATCCATTTACGATTACCAATATATGTTTGTACAATTTTGAGGTGGTGGTTATTGGGCCAAGGTGGACAATGTGGAATGTGCACAACGGTACATCTCCGTTGGTGATTGGGAGTAAAATCCCTTTGTTTGCCTCTCATCTCCGGCCGTATACTCGAATGCAGCATTCAATGAACTGCTGAAGCCGGTCCTTCAACTTGGGATGTAATATTCCTTGGAGTGCTTCCATCTTCACTCCGAAGTGACCATATTCATGTATCCTTCTGTATCACTTCTAGATGCATTAAAGCAGGAAGGCAATTAAACTTTTAATGCCAACCTTCTCATCACTACCCCATCTTCTGCGATATAGTCCTCATCGGGCTCAGTTTACAAAATCTGTCTGATCACTCTCAACCTATCATCCTTTTCTTGTTCTCTTCTGATGGCCAGCAGGGTGTCCTCGACAATCATGACAGGGAAATAACTCAGAGCATCCACATGTTTGAGGTGCTCCCTTTTCCAGTGTTCAATTTCGTAGTTGAATTCTTCCAGCGTCAGAGCCCATCGAGCAACATTCGGTGGCAGCTTCTCCCTAGGCGCTAGACGGTAAGGCTGGATATTCACCGGAATGTCATCTGCCCTGGGCTTATAACTAGCCACAAGATAAGCCACTTCCTGTCTTTACGGGCCAGCGCTCTGCATCTCGTCTACCAGGAAACAGCTGGAAAAAGGCAACTCCTCCAAATAATTGGTTGGGAAATCGATCAAGTCTTCCTCAGTTGTCTCCTGTAAAAGTAAAGGCTTTCAATCCTTCACCGACTCATTATCACACCCACTCCCCTTAAGAGGGCATCACCCAGAATGAAATCTGGAGAGATAACCTCTGATGGAACTACAAACTCTTCCACCTTGTAGTTATGTTCTCCTATCTTCATCTTTAAGATCGCAGACCCCAGAGGCTGGGTTGCATAATTGCCAAACCCCGTGAAGATTCTGTCGGTGCTCCGTAGGGGCTGGTTGCCCATCTTGGCAAAAGTCTCTGCCTTCAGGAGGTTTACATCTCTACCCGAGTCTAGGAGGGTGTGGCATTGTACTCCTTTGACCGTGGTTGACATGCATCGGTCGTATGCACTACGGACGCACCCCACAGTGGTTCTAGCAGTTGGTCAGGTTGCGATGTAGGCGCAGTGGGTGGCAATGTGACCAAATTCCCCGCACTTGAAACACTTAGAACCCTTCTCTCTGTTGCCGTAGTCTTTACACTCATGGCCCATGGCCCCACAGGTGAAACAGTGCCTCTTATTTTTCCCTTTCTTCTTTCTCTGGATGGTCCAGCTGTCTCTTCTGGGTCTTCTTTCTTCAACTTTTCTCTTTCTTCAGAATTTCTCTTCAACTTGTCCTTTAACCGGTGGTACAAATCGAATTTTTCCTTAAGATCTCTGATTGACTGGGCTTCATAAAGCAGGATTTTATTGAGTTCATCTTGCACTCCTTCCACAATGTACTGGACGAAGGCACTCTCCTCGACGTTTCCCTGATCTGCGATTTCTTGCATGGCATAGATGTACTGCCTGTTTGACTCAGTGGGTTTCAGTTTCCTCTTCCGGAGCTCACTATGGACTACTGCGCTGTTCACTTTCACCTTAAACTCTCCACACAGCCTACTTTTTAACTCTGTCCACGAGGTGATGCCGAACTCAAAGGACACGAATATTTTCGCAGAACCGCAAAGCATCCGCTTACCATAAATCAGTTTCTGCAATTCGTTCCAGTGCACAATTGCACTGATGTCCTCAAATTCTTCTACCCGCTTTGAGATGGGGAACTTGTCATCGCCCGAAAAAGCATTGAGGCTGCTTTCTACGTTCTTTATTGTGAATTTTTTTGAGAAATAACCTTTGTCTTCGCGGAGGTCGGGTCTAAGGACTCCTGCGGTCGTAGCTTTCGGCTTTCTTACCGCCTCCCCCTTCCCATCCCAACACATCACTGCTCCCGTCGCCTTGGTCGTCCGACGCTGCTGGCGTCTTCCGTCTCGTGGGGAGTTCCTCTGCCGTCGTCATTTTCTGGTACCTGACCGACACACCACTTTCCCGCCCCACCACACCGCTGCTCCAGCCATCTTAGTCGTCTGACGCCGCTGCGCGTGCGACACGTGTCCTGCGGTAGTTCTTCTTGCGGCTTTTGTTAACGTTTCCATCGCTGTCGCTATGGTTGCCGTTGCCACTTGCATACGAGAGCACGTGGTTACCCCTGTTCCCCCGCTCGTAGTCTGTCTACTAATGTTCCGTTATGACTTCTTCTTCGCTGTCCGGGTGACGCCGCGTAGTGGGCTGAGAGGCCGACGTTTCGCCTGACATGTCGCAGGCTTCATCAGGGCATTGACATCGCGATGTTGTGCGTCGATGTTGTGCGATGTTGTGCGTCGCGATGTTGTCCGACGCACAACATCGCGATGTCAATGCCCTGATGAAGCCTGCGACATGTCAGGCGAAACGTCGGCCTCTCAGCCCACTACGCGGCGTCACCCGGACAGCGAAGAAGAAGCCATCGACTCGAGCCGCGGAAGCCTACGCGTACATAATGTTCCGTTATTGCCCGTCTTTGAAAGATGGAGTTTGACGAATCTTTTTCGCAGCTCGGCTACAATTAATTCACTTAACCTGGTCCGCGTGCATTGTTCGACATCTTTCTGTTGGGCCTTCTTCTTTAAACCGCTACTTCGTAAGCGCACCACCGAGTCTTCTACACCTTAGACGCAGTTATTAAGTTTTACACGTTTGTCCCTTTCGTGGCGTCTTCCACGAGTCCTAACTAACCTGATCAATCACGCCGACTTCGGTAGTAGCACTACACGTCACGTGTTTGCAGTATGTTCACTTCCGCAATATCAGTTAAAAACTGCAATCCCAGCGAGCCCCCAAGATTGTAAGATTTAATGTGACTCAGTACTGAAGATACTCACTTTGTGTATTTAAAAAATCTTCTGCGATTACCAGGATACTTGTGGATACCGTTCACACTCTCTCAGACACAACGCACACCACTATGACCACTATGTCCTTGCCGGAAGTGTCCTTTCCCTCCAAACCATCCATTGGCATCACTTAAGGTGTCACCTATCGGCTAACACTGTTACTATCTTCACCTCAACGTGAACAAACCTATCTTACTATCTTACTATTTACAGGCCATCCTCACAATGACCCCCCATCTCGATCAGGTTTTTCGTCCAGTTTCCCTGATCCATTGAGCAAATGCTGAGATGGCCCCTTGTTTTGCTTCTGGACATAAATGTAACTTCATTTTCTTAGCACGTCTTCTAGAATTCAATGGGAAATACAATTATTCAAATTATCGTTTCCATGTTGTCGCGGCAGGTTTTTTTTTCTTCAATTTTAAGTAGTATAGGACTTGGTGTAGGGATCACAGAATTTTGAAAATGTGCACACAATTCACTTTTCCCCATAGCACATCATACGCAGTTTTTAACTGCTTTTTACAGTAAAATAAATTAATAAATAAACTAAACCCTCTCCACAAAAAAGTTACCAATGATGATGATGATATGCAGGTGTGCATGTCTTCCTGGGCTCCAGATGTTTTGCTTTCTCTTACTACACACTATTACGAGTAAAGGTAAATGCAGTATTTTAATATAAGAATATAAGACATGTTCACCTCTACATCTTACAATACTTGCTGAATTACAATACTTGTTACCAATGATGATGATGATGATGATGATAATAATAATAATAATAATAATAATAATAATAATAATAATAATAATAATAATTACAACAATTCTAATAATAGTAATAACAATACTAATAATACTGGTAACAACAATCGTATTCATTTAGAAATGATTTAACAATATTATTTTTAACAATGCCTAAAGCATCTAGCAAATTCAGGGATAGGGAATAAAATTTTGGTTTAGCATTCTCCTTCTACATCAGTCCAACTACAATTTAACACAGGCAGGACCGGAAACACCAGTTCTTTTTTCTTTGCTTCAGCTCAAACAGTCAACACGAAACCGAGTCAAACGGGATAAGAATTTTTATTTATGATTTTTATGGAAAATAGTGTTGTGATTTGTATATCCCTTACACTGTAGAACATGTTGATAAGCAAGAAACCTTTCAATTTACTTTTAAATGTATGTATTGTGTTTATATCTTTAATATCATGGCTCAAGTTGTAAAGAGTAATGCCCACTATTAGGGTACATTCTTGATAAAGTGTAGTTTCAGAGTGAAGAAAATGTAGATTATCCTTTTGACGAGTGTTGTAGCTGTGTACATCAGAAAAAGTGTCTTTGTTTTCCATGAGAATCTTCTTTGTGAAAACCACAATTTCAAATGTATACATGCACGGTAGTAGAAGTATTCTTAATTTATTGAATAAGGGTTTGCAAGACTCCAGCTTGTGAGTACTGGTTATTGTTTGCAGTATTCTTTTTTGGATAATAAATGTGTGAGAGGGTTCAGGGGCATTTCCCCAAAATGTTATTATATATTTCAGGTGTGACTGCACATTTGCAAAATATATTATCCGAAGTGTCTCAATGTTGGAGCTTGACCTGAGGGTGAATAGGGCATAGAAAGATTAGGTGAGCTTCTTATTAAGTTTTAAAATGTGAGCATTCCATTTTAGGTTTTCTTGGATTTTTAGACCAAGGAAGGTATTTTCTTGAGGGCATCATTACAGGGCTATTATTTATGAGCAAATGCTGTGAGAGATTTTCTTTGGATCGGGAATTCATGAATTTTAGAGAGACTGTCTTGCTGGTGTTTATGATAAGTTTGTTGTCTTGAAACCATTTTACTTGTGCATGCAAGTTTTTTTGAATTTCATTTTCTAATAATGTGTTTTTGCTTTGATGATTATGTTTGTGTCATCTGCAAACAAAATTATTTTGTTATTTCTTAAACCCAAAAACATGTCACTTTATGTATATAAGGAATAGTATTGGCCCCAGGACTGCTTCTTGTGTGACTCCACAATTTATAATCTGTGGGCAGGAGTAGTAGGAGGAGATTTTGTTTTTTTTAATGTGCTGCAGGGTAACTACTTGGCTATGGTTTGATAAAAATAATTTGATCCATTGACCTGCAATGCCTGGATCCCTAGCATTACCAGTTTTATTAAAAGTATGTGATGATCAATAATGTCAAGGGCTTTAGACAAATCTAAGAAAAGGCCAATAGGAATTTCTTTCTGATTTAGTGCAACAAGTATGTCATTTAAAAAGGAGAAGATGGCTGTGGCTGTGGATCTATTACCCTTGAAGCCATGTTGTGCCATGTAAGGACATTATTTGCATTGAGAAAAAGTTTGAGTCTATCATTGAAAAGCCTTTCCAGAATTTTTGAAAATCCTGATAGCAGAGAGATAGGTCTGTAGTTCATTGGATCATAACTATTGTTTATGATTTAAAACCATTTCTCCATTTGTTTAGTGATTTTAAAAATTTTAGTGGGGGTGGTTTCATAAAAATAACATTAGTGTTTCGTTGATGTGTTTTATTGTTTAGGGAATATTGAGAGATTAATTTTTTACCAATTTGTGAAAAGTGTTCAATGAATATGTCAGCAATTTCTTGTGGGTCTTGAAAGTTTGGTATTTGTTGTAGAACTCTAAATTTTTTCTGTTATTGTTGTAGTCTGTTGGTGCTGTAGTCTTTTTAATAATGTCCCACATAGCTTTTGTTTTGTTTCATGCATTTGAAATGTACGTATCATTTGTCATAATTTTTGCTTGTTTGAATACTTCTTTTAGGATCAAATTATATGTTTTGTAGTATGAAATGAAGTTAGGGTTTCATTGGTTCTGTGCTAGTATTTTATTCATGTTGCACTTTCTTTCACATGACACTTTGATGCCTTTGGTAATTTACAATTTGTTTTTTTTTTTTTGAATCTTTTTGAGTTTTTGAGGAAAAGTGGCATGGAAATGTCATAAGTATATATTTATGAATGAGTTAACTTATCATTTGTATCAGTTGCCTTTTATAATTCATTCCAATTTTGTAATCCGAGTAAGTTTTGAAATTTTAAAACTTTTCCTTGGGAATAGTTATGGGTTTCTTGGTAAGTTGTCGGTTCTGTAATTTTCGATTGTATTTGAAGTGTTAGAATCTAGGCAGTGTGGTCACTGAAGCCTGTAAATGTAGCAACAGAAAAACTATGGTTATTTGCATCTATTATTATTTGATCTATAGCAGTGCTACTATTTTTGGATATTCGGGTTAGTGTATTTTGGTGTATAAAAGGACACTTCTTATTTTTAATTCTGACAATCATTGTTGACTTTATATTTACCAACTTTATTTATATTCTCAATATGTATTAGTAAACAATTGATTGAGTTTTTTGCACATTTTTAAGTCATGATTTTGGCCTACTTTGTAGTTTCCACTTACCCCATGGTTCTACTTTCCCTTGTGTACCCTATAAGTTAAAAATTAAAAAAGCAGCCTTCTCAATGTTACCTTGGGAATAGGGCAACTTTGGCAACTGCTTTCAAGGGAGTAATAGTAACCAAAACACACCGAAAAAAGATGTTTTAAACTGTGGAAGTTCCTTGAACATTAGTAGGGATATGACAGATGAGACAAAAATCAATATATTTTAAAATAAAGAAAGAAACCATCCAAAAAAATTATAGGTTATTTTTAAAATCAAACTTCAAATATTTTGCAAATTTCTTTATGGTAATAATTAGTATTTAGTGTGAATTTAAGTATTGTAACCGTTATATCAAAAACACAAATGAAACTACAACATGTACCTACATGTACTTTCTCCAACTCATTCATTTCACTATACACAAATCCAATATACTTTCTCATATTATTATTAGTGGATACCTAAAATTACACAATTGCACCTTCTAACCTATTAACTCTTCAGGAAGTCACACATGGTTTTAACCGTCTTTGCCCTTGAACGAACGAACGAACGAACGAACGAACGAACGAACGAACGAACGAACGAACGAACGAACGAACGAACGAACGAACGAACGAACGAACGAACGAACGAACGAACGAACGAACGAACGAACGAACGAACGAACGAACGAACGAACGAACGAACGAACGAACGAACGAACGAACGAACGAACGAACGAACGAACGAACGAACGAACGAACGAACGAACGAACGAACGAACGAACGAACGAACGAACGAACGAACGAACGAACGAACGAACGAACGAACGAACGAACGAACGAACGAACGAACGAACGAACGAACGAACGAACGAACGAACGAACGAACGAACGAACGAACGAACGAACGAACGAACGAACGAACGAACGAACGAACGAACTGAACGAACGAACGAACGAACGAACGAACGAACGAACGAACGAACGAACGAACGAACGAACGAACGAACGAACGAACGAACGAACGAACGAACGAACGAACGAACGAACGAACGAACGAACGAACGAACGAACGAACGAACGAACGAACGAACGAACGAACGAACGAACGAGAACGAACGAACGAACGAACGAACGAACGAACGAACGAACGAACGAACGAACGAACGAACGAACGAACGAACGAACGAACGAACGAACGAACGAACGAACGAACGAACGAACGAACGAACGAACGAACGAACGAACGAACGAACGAACGAACGAACGAACGAACGAACGAACGAACGAACGAACGAACGAACGAACGAACGAACGAACGAACGAACGAACGAACGAACGAACGAACGAACGAACGAACGAACGAACGAACGAACGAACGAACGAACGAACGAACGAACGAACGAACGAACGAACGAACGAACGAACGAACGAACGAACGAACGAACGAACGAACGAACGAACGAACGAACGAACGAACGAACGAACGAACGAACGAACGAACGAACGAACGAACGAACGAACGAACGAACGAACGAACGAACGAACGAACGAACGAACGAACGAACGAACGAACGAACGAACGAACGAACGAACGAACGAACGAACGAACGAACGAACGAACGAACGAACGAACGAACGAACGAACGAACGAACGAACGAACGAACGAACGAACGAACGAACGAACGAACGAACGAACGAACGAACGAACAAGAAAGAACGAACGAACGAACGAACGAACGACCTGACTGACCTGACTGACCTGACTGACCTGACTGACCTGACTGACCTGACTGACCTGACTGACCTGACTGACCTGACTGACCTGACTGACCTGACTGACCTGACTGACCTGACTGACCTGACTGACCTGACTGAGTGAGTGAGCAATAGAGGCAATCCCCCTTGGAGAGAAAATCCCGAAAAAAATCCTGGTCCTCCAGGTTGGGGATTGGGACGTAGCACCAGCCCCCCTACCCCTAAAAACACCTCACCGTTTCCGAACCTAGCAATAGAAGTAGCCTGACACTCAACAGACGATGACTTGGTTTGTTGTCTGCTGTCTGAGAAAACGGGCAATGAATGTTGGTACATGGAACATTCAAGGGTTACGAACTAAAAAGGTCGAAGTCTGGCAGGAAATGAAAAGATTTGATATGGATGATGTCGCCTTTACTGAAACAAAAAATAAAGGAAAATGTATCAAAGATTTAGATGGTTGTGCACTGTTGTATGGCGGAGTAGATATAATTAGAAGAGCTAAAGCAGGGCTTTCCATTTTGCTGAAAAGTAAATTGGTAAGAAATATCAAAGATTGTGAGGCTATAAACGAAAAAATTACATAGGTCAACTAAAGCAAGGTTTCAAAAACCTTTTTATGTCTTGATAGCTGATTTTTATAGTTTATTGGGTGCTGAATTCGCATCTGAACTCTGTTCGTTTCCATCACCCACAGTTTAATCACAATTTGATCTATTAAAATGATAAATATGAAATTAACATTAAAAGTAAACGACATTTAAAATACCAACAGAACTTTATTTGCACACAGATGATGGCTTTATAATCTTACCACTACATTCTACAAACGCCTTACGTACCATTGACGTATATTTCCTTCGTCATTTTCTTCAAAGCTCCTGATATTGCCTTTTCTTCTGTGCGCCGTTTGCTGACTTGGTGAAGTCATCATCAGTAATGTCCTAATGATGTTGGTGTTCCAGCGTCCCTGAAAACGTTTTTCCATCACTTTCACGATGAAAACGCTCACTTTGTTCTTCCATTACATCTCCTAAATTGTCGGGAAAGAATTGTAAATGACTGTTTAAAAAGTGAACCATGAGGATTATTAAACATCCCAATTTTTTGGAAGTATCCAGCGTATTGGCAACAATTGCTTGATAGTCTGGTTCTTTTTTGCATATGGTCTTATTTACAACGTACCTAATGTAATCCACGCTTTTTTCACTTACTGTCAAACGTAGTTCAAATTGGGAATCAAACATCATTTTTCTAATATCGCCTCTTTTACTTTAGTCAATTGCGAAAACGTTCACAAAGGGTTTCACAAAGAGATTTGAAACACTGCCCATCTTTAGATAAGTATTTCACAAATTGTTTCATGAAGTAAAATTTTATGTGTAATGGCGGAAGCAGAATCTTGTGTTGAACTACGAGATGTTTCCGTAGAATGTTCTTTTCTCCTGGCTTTAAAAGAGAGAGAGAGAGGCCAATTCTTTTTAGACCAACGCTAATCTCGTGCCTAACTATCTCATTCACATAGTAAACATGGTACTTTAGTAACACCACAGCCGGGCAAGAATAATACATGCCATTTTTAAGTCACCACATATCATTCATTCATAAGCGGAGTAGTTTATTTTCTCTAAAACGACACTGAGGGTTTCGTAGCTTCCCTCCATGTGCACAGAATGAGCAACAGGTAACGATACATAGATGTTACTATTGTTTAATATAACTGCTTTTAAACTAGTTTTAGAAGAATCGATAAACAGCCTCCATTATTCTTTTTTGTATTCAGTTCCGAAATCATTCACCAGACCTGCAATATTTGAGCACTATAGTGAATCCTGTATTTGTTTGAAAAAATAGCAAATTTCTCCTTTCTTCTCCTGAATATACACATGAATTTGAATTTCAGCTGCTAAGAAGTTTTCCCTTGAATTTGGAACTAAGCAGTTCCCCACTCTCCTTTGTTTAGCTCAAATCTCTGACCAAATCATTTAATTCAATTTGAGTAAACAACTGAGGATTCATAAATTTTACGGGGGACAAACTCATCGTCAGCTGCTTCATCTGTATTACAGGGAGATTCTTCACGTGGCATATTATCCATATTTACATTTGCAATAGCCACTGGTGGTTCAGAAATAGGCAGATCTGGACTACGACCTATTGGCCGAATTGCTGATGGGGGGGGGTAGGGTATCGAATTACTATTTTTGTTTTTTGAGTTGTAACCAGTAACATCAATGCAAGAAAACTAGAAATCATCGGAATGATTCCTAGGCTCTCTCCATACCATTGGAATGGCAAACCTCAAGAATGCTTTCTCCTTTTTGACAATTTTCTAAAGTTTTCTACACAAATATAACATACCTTATGTGGCGCCCAAGGCTTGTCCTGTTCGCGGAGAAAGTGTTAAAATTTGAACAAATGTGGGTGAATCGGCATTTTCCATGTTATTTTTGGAACCAGCACACTTAAAACGATGAGAATTGGTTGAATATACACAAAACGTTTTGGGTCGTTGGCCTCTATTATTAAAGTAAAGCTTGTACTGAAGGGATATAAATATTGAAATCATTGGGGTACCTGCCATCAAATGTTGAGACTATTACCATTAAGGGTGAACATGAATTACTGGGCCAAATTTTGGACATCAGTAGCCGAAATGAAGTAATCATCCTGGAGGATTTTAAAGCTTGGGTTGGTTCGAAAATAAGTGACGCAACTGTAGGATCTTATGGAGAAAATCATGTAAATAACAACGGGGAAAGGATAATTGGCATCTGCCAACAATATTCCTTGAAAATTCGGAATGGATTCTACCAGAATAAAAATATACATACACTTACCTGGATTCAACCTGCTCTTCATCTACAATCAACTATTGACTATGTGATTAGCAGACAAAATACAATGCTAAAATTTCAAGATGTCAGAGTATATAGAGGCGCAGAATGAGGAACGGATCATTACCTCGTTAGAGCAAAAATTGTTCTTTCATGGAATCCGTCTACAGAGACGCGCTATGAAGATGATTATGGCTGTGATATGCCGAAAAAAGTTCAATATAGTCTCCATCTCTCAATGATGATTCGATTGGATTTTTGTACTACAATGCTAGACTGTTTTCCAAACTGAATGACATAACCTATTCAGGTGCATTAAACATGTTCTACAATGATACAGTAAAATGCGTCAGTGAAGCCGCATTAGAAGCTCTTGGAAAATTGCCAAAACCAATTGCCGGCGGCGCTAGCCGAATTCGTTTACTACGCTCCGTGAAGTCACGAAGGTTAAGCGAATTCGAGACTCGCGGGTTCGTGGTTGGGTGACCGGCCAGGAACCCCGGGATCTAACGGCGTCGAGCCCTGGCCGAAGGGATAAAAGGCACTGACTGCGACGTGAGGAGACTTGACAAAAAAATGAAATAAAGCACATTAATGGAGGATTACTCCCCGGTGCAAAGCGCTCAACGCCCCTTAAGGTGCTTGGAGACGCGTTGCGTCAAGGTGTAGACGCAACAAATTAAAAAAAAACTAATAACAAAAATAAATGTAAAAATTCTTGGTGAAGTGATAATTTGAAGAAAATCGTAAATAAGAAAAAGAAAGTTCATAATGTATGTCTGAGAACTAGAAACCATGATGATAGAAAATACTATTCGCAGTGTTGTAGGAAGTAAAGAAAGAAGTAACGAAAGACAAAAATTAAATGTGGAATAAAAAGTGTCAAAAGCTTTGAAAATATTAAAATCTCGTAGAACAAATAAAAAAGAGACTATGCCGATAACTCTTATTCCCTTAATAGAGTGGAAAATATATCATCAGAAGCTGTTAACTGAAGATCGTCCCGAATGTATTACTCAATCAGAGATGAGATAAGTTTCTCAGATCAGATTTTTATAGAAAATGACGTATCTCTGAAAAGGGATAAAAACTGTTAAATCAATGCAACATGGATGCTCCCAGGACCGAATGGACTCTATATAGAACTTTTTAAATATGGGACGAACTTGCTTCACAAGCTGTTACCTTATGTTTTCAGCTGTCTTTTTAGATGAAACTGTGCTCCCTGAATGGAATGCTTATATTTATAAGAATGCTTATATGTATCACTCTATTATTTATAAGAAAGGAGATAGACGAGTTTGCTCCATTTACAGAGGAATAAGTGTGACTAATTCTCTTTCAAGACTATATGGCAAAATTATAAAACAAAGAATTGAAAATCAGATACACGAGCTAGAAGAACAAAATAGATTTCGTGCTGGAAGATCATGTATGGATTGTGATTTCTGTTTAATGCAGCTCCTGGAGAAACGGTAACCGAGAGACCCTGAAACCCACATGGTCTTCACTGATTTAGAGAAGGCGTATAACAGTATTCCTCTCTGTAAATTGTGGTTAGCAATGAAAGCAAATGGAGTTAGTGACCTATATATAATTGCAGTCAAAGGGCTGTACGTTAATCATACTTCTAGTAGGATGAAGATGCGTCGAAAAATATTGAAGAATTCCCTGTACCAAGGGTCTGCGACAAGGATGTGCAATTGTTCCACACTGTTCAAAATATATCTAACATATGTTCTGGAGAGATAGAAACGAACTTGCGCGAATATGAGAGTTTCAATTCGAACAGAGGAACTGTTCACTTTGCTTTTTGCTGACAACCAATTGATATTAGCAGAAGATGAAGATGATATCCATTACACGTTGAGGAAGCTGTTTGAAGAATACCAGAAATGGGGGCTAACAAAAAATATCTCTAAAACTTAATATATTGCAGCTGATAATGTAAACAGAAATTTGGTGCTACAAAATAATATTATCAAAGGAATTGATGGCTTGGGTATTTTGAAGTAACGTTTACGGAGAATGGCAAAGTGGAGCTGAAATTATTGAAAGAATAATAACAGGTAAACAAGTTACAAAACAGCTGCACAATATTTTGTGGAGCACACAAATAAGACCCTACATCAAGATAAAGATATTCAAGTCTATTGTAGAGAGCACTGTTTCCTACGGAGCAGAAGTGTGGACAACAACAGAGCAACTAAAGAAAAAATTAAAAGCAACCGAAATAGGTTATTGGCGACGTTGTTGTCAGCTCACGATTCAGGGCAGAATAAGGAATGAAGATGTGTTAGTAAGACTAAACATAGGGACCGCAATTTTGGGCACTGGTGAGGCAAAGTGCCTGCGATGGTATGGGCACGTGCGTCAAATGGATGAGGGAAGGTGGCCAAGAAAGATGATCGATTGGACCCTTGTTGAACGAAGAAGATGGGACCGAGGACACACTGGAAGGATGCAGTAGCTAAAGCGATGGATGGAAGAAACCTGCAAGAAAACGACTGGAAACATCGTAGCAAATGGAAGCTAGGATGCGATAAGTGACCTTAAGTTGTAATAAATTCGCAAAAATAAATAAAAATCTATTAATTGTAAACTGTAACAGTTTCCTAAAGTTAGTTATAGTTAACTATAGCATTAATTTCCTGTAGATACGCAAATTTTTCCGCATGCATTAGATCTTTAGGGTTCCGTATTTCTACAAAACGAGCTAAATCTCCTTAGGGCCGCCAGAAATTGTGCAACTATTGGTCACATGTTTGTTAATAATAACATTGTCGCCGTCGGGTGTAGCGGCTAGGAGTAATTTTTCTATCCGTGGAAAAATACTTACGCGAAACTTGGGATAAGAATAACATCATTTACGAAGGGCAACACGGTTCATGCGAGAGTCGGGTAGTCACTGTCAGTCAGGACATTACTGATTCTCTCGATGAAGGTTCCATTGTTCATGCGATTATTATAGATTTCACAAAAGCGTTCGACCTCGTTCCCCATGATAAATTAATACAAAAAATTAGTAAGCTTAACGTAGACAAGAATTGCTCTCTGGATTCGAGAATTTCTCAGCTCGCGTACTCAACGGGTGCGAATCGGGTCAAATTTCTCTTCGAGGGCGCAAGTAACGTCCGGAGTGCCACAGGGAAGTGTCCTAGGTCCGTTGTTATTTGTAGCGTATATTAATGATATTTGGCAGGGAATTCAATCAAAAATACGTCTTTTTGTAGATTATTGTACAACTTATCGGGAAATTAAGAACACAAGTGATACAGAAATATTGCAGGTTGATTTAGATACGCTAGAATCATGGGCTATCACAAATGAAATGAAATTAAATCCCAGCAAGTGCAATTTTATTAGATTCGCGCGTTCTAGAAAGACAGACGATATCATATATAAATTAGGAAATCAGGATATTCCGAGGGCTAAATGCTGTAAATATTTGGGAATAGTACTAAACGAGGATCTGAGTTGGACAGAACACGTAAATTATGTAGTGAAAAAGGCGTGGAAGGCATTACACTTTGTAATTAGAATACTTAGGAAAGGAAGTGGAAAATCAAGGGAATTAGGGTACACGTCTCTAGTACGTCCGATATTAGAATTTGGCTCCATATGTTGGGGCCCTTATCGTTTAGGGCAAATAAAATCTCTCGAGAAAGTACAAAAATATGCTGCAAAATTTGTTAGGAGAGGACGTTCAAATTCTGAATTTATATCGTGGGAACCTTTGAAAAAACGCAGAGAGAAATCGCGTCTTTGTGCATTATTCAAATCAATAAGAGGGGATCGTCCGTGGGGTGAAGTACGGGAAAGACTATCTAAACCAACTTACGTCGCGCGGAAGGATCATGGTTTCAAAATTCGGCAAAGAAAACAGAGAACAGATGTAGGTAAATTTTCATTTGTAAACAGAACGATACAAAATTGGAACAAATTACCTGCTGCAGTGCTGGAGACTTTCCCTCAGAATGTCAAAAATGTTAAAATTAGACTAAGTAAATATGGTTCATAGATTAATTTTGTAAAATTGTATTTGGTAACATGTTAATATTTTAATGTTGTTTGATGTTTGTTTTGTGTATTTTTAGAAATTTCTTAGAAAACGCTACCACCGGAAATATTCTATGTATTCCTAAGAAGCAAAATAAATATTGTATTCTATTCTAAAACCTCGTACTGTACTCGCTCATGGCTTCCAGAGATTGCTACTTACAGTCCCACAGCATGATCTCCTTCGAGGCACAGGAGTGCTGAAGAGAAAATCGTTCCGTCAGCGCTTAGGTGAATGTTGCGTATTATTCTAAAGCGTGCGGATTGCATTCCGCAAATTCCATCACAGAACCCACCAGATACAACCTCGCCGCGCCCAGGGTTTGATTCTTGTTCCGTGAATATATAATCTGCCACCGGCAATCAGTGAATTAACTGAATGAATCAGTGAAAAACGGGTCCAAAATCAGTGAAACTTCACTTTTTGAATCAGTGAAACCTTCACTATTTGAATCAGTGAAACCTTCACTATTTGAATCAGTGAAATCTGTGACAACTAATTGAACCAGTGGAATTAATAGCTGTTGCAATCAGTGAAAGTAAGGCTTCACTTATTTGAATCAGTGAAATATCTCATCGCTTCTCCAGTACTGTAATGCACAAACCCAAAACTCCTACTACTGAGAATCACTGTATCGCCTTAAACAAATGCTTCAAAAACATAAAAATTCAATAAATACAACAAATATAATAATAATTTATATCTGTATTTGAAGTATTTTTCCTTGATATCTCAATAGTAGAATTTTTGGGTTTGTCAATATATACAGATACGACATATAGTGTAAAGAAAGTCAAAGTTAATTAGGCACAAATTTATTGAAAGATTTTATGGAAAATGATCTTCTTGAACAGCACTGTACATATTAATCTAAAACAAATACAATAGAAATATACATATTATGGCAAAGATATTGAGTCAATATCCTAACTCAGAAAAAATTGAAAATTGAGGTAATAACAGACCTGTATTCTATTTCATATAGCAATCCATATATCTGTTCATTTATTGTCTTCAACATTATCACGTAGAAAAAATTGTCCAATGTTATGGTTTAGTTCCTTAAGTCACATTATCCTTGGGTAGGAAAGAGTTTTGTTACATCATTTACTTACAAACAATTGGCTTTTCCATGAAAGGAATACTGGTAAAGAGATATGTTGGAATTAAGGTAATTTTAAGGGAGATCTGCCTTTTAAGTGAGATGAGGAGAACACAAGTCTTTATTTAAACCAATGAAAACATACAGAGAAAAAACCGATGTTCAGGAACTTTTCAAAACTCACTACAGAGAAAAATTGGCCTGCAGTTAACACTCTTCATTTTATGTACATATTATTGACAATTTCGTGACAATACAACAAATTCTGAAAAGAAAGATGGGAAGAAAGTAGTGAAAGAAAGGACTCTTATAATTTAAATATATATAAATACATTTTAATGATTTTTATGTGAATTTACAATAAAAATAAATAAATAATAAAATAAAACATTAAATCTATCAAATTTTTAAAGTAAAATACAAATAAACATTTAGTATTATTACAAGTATGTGGCAAGTTTTAGGGCAACTTAATCAGCTTCCTCTGCTAATTATAATTTTCATAATTAAAATCAACAGCATTGCAACTTAAAATTGGAAATACTAACAGCACTGCACATGCCTTTGTTTCTATGTAATATATACATACAATATATATGTATACACATGTATATATACACATATGTGTATAAAGAAAACAAAGACTTTGTGTGTATTGTTTCTAAAATTTCGAATCTGCCAATGGTACCGAACAAATGACTGATACCTGACACCGCAATGGAGGCACCTGGCTACTGATTTCAAAGACAGGAATACAATTGATGAATGATGATCAAGCGCAAGTTCTAAGCTATTAATTCACTTGAGGTAAAAATTTTAAATGGCTTGCAGATGAACTCCAAAACACAAACCTTCACAAGGAGCTAATTACAACACAAATATTTGGTAGGGTAAGAAATACTTTAAAAAAAAAAAAAAAAAAAAAAGACATCAATTTGGAAAGTCTGGACAAATTTCAATTTTACAACTACTACATAGAAGAGACTACAGAGGAAAAGTTGAAAATCTACCGAGTACTTAGATGAAACAATTGAGAAACTTTTAAAGAAAGTTTTAGAAGATAAGCAACAAATATCTGAAGTAAAAGATTTGAGAAAAATTGCCAATGATTTTATTATCAATATATTTCAATGGATAAACTCAACGCATGCCAATGGATAAATGAGTGTGAACGCTGTTTTGTGGAAGAAATTCTAAAATTTTCCCTTGACAGATTGGTACTCAAGTATGATTTTGAAAAACACAGTAGAATCAGAATGGAACAATTGGAAAAAGAGCAGCATAAAGAAATCGACTGTTCTAAAACAACGACAAAAATGGGGATAATAACCAGCGGCATATTTTTCAAAAAAATTGAGTGAAGCTCACAAGGAAAAAAAAACAATTTACAGAGTGCTTGACAATAAAAGAGGTTGTGATATATTGCAACATTGGCTCACTTGAAGAGAATTTTGGTACACTCCAATTATAAACTTTTAAAAATTTAAATATAAGCAAGAACACATTAAGAACTGGGTGATTTGACATACTATCTGTCCTATACAATTTTAAAGTTAAATATAATGCTGGAAAATTAAACCAAGAGCAGACTGTTTAAACAGGCATCCAGTTCTAGAACCTGATGAAAATTCAGATGACATATTAAAATTGTAAACCCAGTGAAATTAGAAGACATAAAAAGGATCAAAGAAGATGCAGAACTACAAAACAATAGAAAAACTAATTTTCTAAATGAAATTTATTATAAAAATTGAAAAGAAGAAAAACTCTCATTATCAGAAGAATTTAGTAAAATATTACTAAAATATGTACACAATACTTATTGTTACCTGGGAAGAAGCGGGATGATAAATAAAGTAACACCATTCTTTACAGCTCAAAATATAAACATAAACATAAGAAGATTTGTGAAACTTGTGACATCGGCTTAAAGATAAATCATGAAGAAAATCAAAATTTGGATTAATGTCTCACCTAGGTCAAACAACGTACCCTTTTAAGATAGTTTCTATAGATACCATCAGAGTTCTGGAGGATCCGTCAACAAAAAATACCCACACCTACTGGTAGACCATTTCACAAGATATGCTTATTTTTAACATCAAAAATCAAAGCGCTGATGATTTTGTAAAACTAACTGAGGAAGTAACAAAAACCATGATATCCAGATGGTACTAACAGATCAATATCAGAATAAATTCAGAAGAATTAAAACAATTCCAAATTTAAAAAAAAAATAGATTTTTACTGCCATAGATCGACAATGGTCTCAATAAAAGATTAAACCAGACTTTGGTGAATAAAATAAGATGTATTATGAATGAAACGACAAAAGGCTGTTATTTCTATGGACAACTATTGTGAAAAAGCTATGGAGAAATATGAGACAGAACATACAGTGACATAAGTCTCAACAAATACTTTCTAGAGGTAAACCATAAATAACCTACACATGAATTAAAAATAAAATGCACAGAGAAGATTTAGAGAGAGAGGAAAATAGCACTCAAGAATACAATAAAACCTCATAACGACAACAAAAAATATTCGACCTACACAGGAGACAAATTGAAATAAAAAAGGAGATCTTGTGTACATAGAACATGAAAGTCGCTCTGAATATGAAGAAATTAGATGAATTGAGAATTGGGCCATACACCGATATTAGGACAATCTTTAAGTCAATCTATGAAGTCAATACCAGACACAGAACAAAAGAATCAAATTTCTATGATATAACAAAACTTAACTCCAATAGTAGAAGGTTTTGATAATTGAACAATTGCAGAAGCATTGTTCATTTCCTAGGAGGAGGGTTTATTACAGAAACCAACCGAGTTTTATTTCAAATTAAATACTCAAAGGATATAATCATTATACACTGCTAAAATGAAAAAAATTGCAAATGTTGAGTATGCCAAATTTGTTGTAAATATTAATTTAAAAAGTAAGTCAAATGCTGCCATGGGTGAAGGAATATTTTATTATTAAAAAAGGGCAGATGTTAAAACCAACCATCGCCCTGAACAAAACAAGAATATTTTTCTATCCTTTCACCCATATCAAATATTGCTGGACATTTTTCTTGAAGTTTTCTCCTTTCCAATTCCCTCCAGATGCAAATTAGAGCCATCCTAAAACAGAAACATAGATAGGTCAAGAGTATGTGAGAAAAAATTGTTACTTTATTTTCAGATTACATACAAAATCATACTAACTGGCAGAATTATGAGGTCTGGATAGGGAACCTCAGGAGTGGCAAATAGCTTTGATGTACCATCTGCACTCCCCCTCTACTTTGCCAAACTAGCCTCGCCATGTAAATGAGTAAATATAATGTGTTTAGTGACTAAGAAAGCAAGGAACACTGATCAAAATAAATCAATATTACAGCAGTCTTTGGCAAATTAAATACCTTTCAAAATATTCACAGTGTTATAGTCCCCAGTTAGCTCCCGCACTTTCTCTTACACTTCTTCAAAACTCCATTCCTGGACTGGTGTCATTAAACTAAATTGGAAAAACCAAAGAAAGAGTTAATAGTTTGCTGGCTCTGCTGTGGTGTAATCGAGAGCATTTTGGACTTTTACAACTTTCATAAACGAAATTATACATTGCACGTAAGATATTTCACACTGTATCACCAATCAGTTACACTAAAACTCTTAAGTTACATAAGAAGTTTTCAAGTTAATAACAAAAACAAATACGTAGTATTTACCACGTGTTCTTCCTATATCTTAGTTTGGCTAAATGTTCACTATAAAATAAAACGTCTCACAGTTATCAACAAGACGAGTCAGAAAAGCGAAAAATACTTACTAACGCAATTAAACAATCTTCAGACACAGGTCAGTTTTCTCACAGGAAACTTCTATTTCACTCGTGGATTTTGCTTCCATATCCATACACAACAGACTGTTGAACAGAGCACTTGGACAATCAGTCGGCGGCGCCACTGACAACTGCTGACAACCAGTGAATGCTGGCGGGCATTATGAAAAGGTTCACATATTCACTGATTGTCAGCGAAACTACACGTTTCGACTGAAGAAATCGAGTGACTTTGCGCTCACTGATTGAATCAGCGACAATTTCACTGATTCAGATTCAGAGAGTGGACCACCAATTTGAGATGCTTCAAGCAGTTGTCTACAGACATCGCAGCATTCACATTGAAGATGGAAATTCAGTCAGAGAACACTTCGTCACTCCATCAGATATCGCATGTTCTTGTACGTCAATATTTAAAAAAATATACATGCGAAAACGCTTTGCTTCAAAGCGAATCTCGTATCGTCATCAGCTTCAGAACAATGCCTACCAACCTTTCAAAGGCGAAAGCCACTTGCCTGGGGCATTCCACGAGGAACACATCCCGCGGCGCTAGGGCCGAGACACCCAATCTTGTGCGCGCGCTCCCCGAGATTGTAGGCCTACTACGTACAACGCACAAAATTCGCGGGCATGCAGTTTGCGTAGCTTCATCCAGTTTTATTCTGTTTTTCTTGTTACTTATTCTTTGTGTCTATGTTTCTCTGTTGTTGTTTTTTTTGTGAATTATATTATTTTTAAGCCACTAATCGCGCATTCTTTACCCACCTTTTTCTGTACCCTGGTGGGTACAGAAACACCTTTTTCTGTAACTTGTAATCCATTCTAAAGGCTCTAAGATTCTTAATCCGTCAGTTGGCATGACCTCTTCTTGTACTACTCCAGCTTCTGCTATGTTTCGAATTGTGTTTCTGTTTTCTCTTTTTGATATTGTCATTACACACACTTATCAATTGTTCAACCTTGTATTTAGCATTTGATAAGGGGTATACATGGTTCCCGAAACGTTATGCCAAAAATTGACTCGCTTAATTACTTCCTGCATTTTCATCTCCTCGAGACAGAAATCTTTTATATAACTTCTTCATTAGACGCACTGGTCTATCAAGTGCCTAAATGCAAAGCCATATTTATCTACAAGCACATTACACAGTTTGTACTTGGCTTCCGGGAGGCGCCGTTTCGAAGACATAGGTGCCGACGTCTCGGCCGCCATTCTACGACCTTACTCAGTGCATAATGTCCGACCCCCCTTGCATTACGCCCTGAGGAAGGTCACAGAATGGCGGCCGAAACGGCGGCACCTGTGCCTTGGGCGCGGCGTCTCATGGACAGCCAAGAACATCCGGTCGCGGACGCCTACGCTCTCACATTAAGCAGTTGCTCAGGACCTCTATCCATTGAACATACCACGCCCAGAAAAAATTCACAAAAATAGAAAAAAGTCATTAAATATGTTAGTATCTGTAAGATAATTGTTAATTAGTTTATTGTACTAAAAGTTTGAATTTAAAAATTATTTTCAACTATTTATTTTTTCGGAAGGGAGGGACAATTATGTTTGGAAGCCCAGCAATACCTAAATCCACCCCTGCGTAGGTAGTACAGAAAAAGGTACAACACTGAAATTATGAAGATTGGGGTCTCAAGCGACCATAGTTTTCCTTTTTGGAAAAACTGTTTCAAGACAAATTAAAAAAAGTCACATTGCGGAATTGTTTGTTTTAATTTACAGCTTTTAGGAAAGGAACAAGTGGTAAAGGTAATAAAAATAACACTTCTATATTGTGGAATTTTATAACAAGACTCATAAAACTGCAAATCTTATACAAAACAAAGTGAAAGGAACACTTTAGAATTCCAGCTTCTACAGCCTCTGTGCTGTGGTACATAAAACGTTGCTACTTGCTTCGCATTGGCGAGCAGATAAATCAGGGTTACCATCTTCTACTGAAATCAAAGCGGAGCTTTGATATGTAGTTTAAAGTGTGTTTAATTTTTCTCTCTCGAGTGAATGCTAGTAATGGCCGTGAAGTATACATTAATTAGAAATTTTCCTTTATTACATTCGATTTTCATTTTAAAATAGTTTTGGCCATGTTTGTTCGTTTTCCTTTCTGTTAAATGCTGAGCCGACAAAACATGTATAATTTTGAAGAGGGATGTGTATTTACTCAAAGCGAAAATCAAGGCAGTACGCATATTGTAATGATATATTTTGATACGTGATTAAGCCTTGCAGTCAAAGTTGGTAACCCTGTTTCATTTGAAATACAATAGTATTAGCTCTTTTCGTCAGTTGAAGACACGCGCTATTGCGCGAGGGTTATATTTAATACATTTGTGTGTGAAAATGTACACGAAAATATCAATACTAGTGTATTTATGATAAATATTATTGTTATGTATATAATGTATAATATATCACGGTCCATTGGTCCCCGTGTGGTGGTGCGGTCGGAGTCTAGTGGAAAAGAAAGTATGTGCTGCAGTGCACCCGAATGGATCTAATATTACTATTTACATATAACTGCTCATCTAACTGTAGCATTGATGCTCTCGAGCCGGGTAGCGAAACTGCTGTGCTGGCGGCGCGAATTTCAAACCAATTCTGGCGGCGATTGATTCTTAACAACAACACGAGACAGAATCGGACACGGAAGGAACAATCCATATCATTTCCCTTTTTCAGTTTTATTCACCCGTTTTGCTTTGAAGTTTCCCAATTTCTGTCATGGCACTCAAGCACCCACGTGTGACAAAAATATGTTTGTCTTGTTTTCTGAAAGACTAACTACCATTTATCGGATGCTGCGAGAACTCCCAGCATGTTTATTTGATTTATTTACGATATTGTTTAGTGGAATATCCTGAACACTATCATTGCTGTATAATACATATGTTTCTATATACTCTAAATGTTGCATCTTGTCACTGAAGCCATGAATTTCCGTTTCTGTACACGCCTGTTTAACTTTGAAGTATCAATATTAGACTAATTTCGTATTGGTCTGGCGTTTTCTTTGGAGCTAAAAACTTTCCTTCCAATTGCAGCGCTTACCTTTACATTCACATATAGTCCAGGACACCCACGACAAAATTTTATTTCATTTTATTCCGATACCGCTCTCGTATAGTAATGAAGCCATTTTACGCACTTTTAACATCTTCTGGTGCTTTTCATGAGTACTCCACCGTAAGGATCACCAAAATATTTTAATTGGCTTATTATTTACCGTACACAACAGATTTTGAATTAAAGTATTTTTAAAATTGAATTATAGTGAGAATTATCATCTCGGAGGCAATGTTTGATGCAACGAACATCTTTTAGGTTCTTTGGTGTTGCTCACTCAAACAACTCAGTGGATGAACATATTACGTTATATTAAAGTTAGGGTTGAACTTTTAATTAGGTGGCCACTTTACTGCTTGACAACTATTTGGAAGTGTTGTGGGGACGAAAAATTGATTTATTGATTATATTGCGTTTCAACGTGAGATCCGGCGCCGTCCTACATGTCGCCTTGAGGGGGTTCCCTCTTCAGGTATCTTTGTTAGAGAGGCACCGTCTCAGCCGAACAACCTCTATGCTCCCGACTGGCCTACCTAAATGTGTGGTAGTGTAGTGCATGTAAGGGCAAGTAAGTGTAAGTGTGAGTGTATATGTAGTGTGTGTGTGCGCGCGCGTGTGTGTGTGTGTTCGTTTGTGGGAAAAGGTGATAAGGGTGATGAAGGAAAGATCGTGCGCTGTCCGTAGTTGTATGATTGGGATACTGCTCTAGCATTCGCCTGAGTGTGATCGGAGAAACTACAGAATGCTACTGATCCGAGCAACTTCCCACTCGATTTCTCCTCCAATCTGCGGCTGAATTCGCTCTAGCTATCTAGCCTATGTGGAAAATCCGCCACCTTAGGACCTCTCGACCAGAGTCGCTGCAGTGACAACATTTGTTGCCTTCAGCCAACTCGGTCAGCGAGGGAGGGTGAAGAAGGCGAGATCATACCTGCCTGTATTTTTGGCATTAAAGTGCGTGGGTAATTTAGCGTAGCAGACCCAAGGTTGTTTGATGCAATCCGTGTGGGTCGAAGACTGGAGCCTCGCCAATATGGAACCGTGCGAGCAAGGCACTTTAACTTGGCCAGAAGAATATTTTGGCATAAAAGTGCGTATGAATTTTGCAATTTTCTGAATGACAACCTTTACTCTCTGTAGGCTCTCGATTGCAGGGACCTGATGGACCCGGGTACTGTCCGTCATCATCCACGCAAGAAAATACAGTACGCAATTTTGAGTCTATGAGATCGAATTTTGTACTAAGTTCTTTGCAATACTCTAATTTACAACACTTTTCACCCCAACACAAGTTTTATTTTTCCATCAGCTGCCCATATCATTCGGATAACCGTACAATCGAGAGTCTTGTGTCATTTGTAAAGACTAAACACATTGTGACGCAGAACAGCGCCACCATGCAGAATGACCCACCTAAACGAGTCATGTTCATCTACGTAGCTCTTAAATTTATAGTTCGTTGGTTCTTCCTAACAAAGAAAGTGAAGAAATGTATTTAGTGATTATTAGAATATTTGTTTATAGAGTGCGACACTAATTATGTTTGTGAAGCATTTTCCAGATGAACTTAGCGCTACACAGAGATAGAAAGACGCACGGAACTGTAACGCGTTGAAGTCGTTGCGACAAAGCAATAATTTTTGTACCACGTGGAAACTGTGCTACCTCATTAAGTTTAATTCAGTCCCAGTCTGTTCGATTTGTTAACATTGCCAGCTAATTTATTTTACACGATGTTTCTTAAATAACAGGGTTAAACAAAATATAAATATTTTTTATCAAGGAGAGATCTACTTATGATGACTGTCGAGACAACACATTTGACGAAATTTACTATTACTACAGAAAAGTATCTGCGTAAGTAAAGGGTTGCCAAACTCCCAAATCTTTTTACGATCGTTTAAAAGATTCCCTGGTTATGTCCAGAACGACGTCATCCGTTACGTGTTTTTATTTATTTATTTTACGTCAAAAAACAGTTAAAAACTGCGTATGACGTCCTATGGGGAAAAGTGAATTGTGTGCACATTTTCAAAATTCTGTGATCCCTACACCAAGTCATATACTACTTAAATTTTGAATTTTGAAAGGGAGAAAAAAAACAAAAACTCCCATATAGTAAAATCTATTTTCAAAATAAATAAGTTATATATTTTTAAAAGTTTATTCAGAAACACTATAAAAATTGTAGTATTTATTATCTGGTCTTTTATCAACAGGTTACTTTTAATACTGTATGAAAATATGTGAACTAAGAATACATTTATAAAAGTCTGTTTGGCAATTAAACAAAGTAATAACCGTCTTTAACATGAAAAAACTCTCCAGTGCATTTGAATCAGTGTGCCAAGATTCAGAAGTATGAGAATATTTAATTGGGATCCGTTAAGCAATACGACTTTCCACTTCTGAACAATGTTCCAACATTCGCAGGAGAATCCTAATTGTCCGTAACACGTCTTACGCAGGAAGTCGCGTCGGACCTCCACCACAGTCCCACAAAAAGCAACTCCCGAGGGGAAGGGCCTCATTCAGCACACGGCGGCTGAGGTGGCTCAGGGCATCCACTGATGTCACAGCAGTGCCTCTGACCGGGAGGCCATAGAGTTCGAGTCCCGACAGTAGCAGAATTTTCGACACTAGCTACATAGCTAGGTCGATTTCTGTCGCTGTCTGATCGGGAGTTTTCCGTGGTTTCTCCGAACAACACCAGGCGAATGCCGGAGAAGTACCCTAACAAACTGGTCACGAACCGCGCACGATCTTTCTTTCCTCTTCCTTATCCTTTTCTCACCTCTTTCTTACACACATTTTCATTTATACGCATTACACTACTACAAATGTCTAGAAAACCGTCATGAGCTTGGAGTTTGTTCTGGGTGTGGCGGTGCCCTGCTGGTTGCAGATATCTATATAGGCAAAACCCCGCAAGTCGGAGTATAGGTCGGCGCCGGATAAAACTATCCACCGGGGTAAGAACATCGCCATCTTCAGTGATGAAAACATTCAATATATTTTTGTAACTAACAACGACAACATAGCTGTAACGACAACATAGCTGTTGTCGCCTCGTAAACACGAAACAATCAATCATTCAGCACTGATCTTCAATAATTCTATACTAGTACTACGCTCATGCAGAGCCGGTTTTTTACGGCGGTGTGTTACGGCGTCTAAGTTAAAGGCGGAAGACACAAAGAAATTATTAACCAACTCTTCCTTTTGATAATTTTGAAAATAATTAATATAAACAAAACTTAATCGAAAAAACATTCATTAGATCTCTGTATTTCGATCACACAAATTGTAATTTTTTAAATTGTAAAATAGAAACGAATGTTTACGATATGTTC
Source organism: Teleogryllus oceanicus (assembly GCA_964035755.1). Lineage (NCBI taxonomy): Eukaryota > Metazoa > Arthropoda > Insecta > Orthoptera > Gryllidae > Teleogryllus > Teleogryllus oceanicus. The sequence goes on along the minus strand of CAXIVR010000001.1, from coordinate 200,835,511 downwards.
ATTCATTTAAAAGATTTACAAACTACCCTCACGATCCTTAAGGCATCTCTGCAATCTAGGTCATTCGAAACACGCATTTATTATCCTTGGTTTTATCCTTGTCCGTATCCTTGCGTCATGTTATTTCATCTCTCGCTCGGTTTCCTTTTCTTCTAATTCCTTTACGGTCCCTAGTCATTTATTCTATCCTATTTCATGAAAGGAAAAAAAGTTTTCATAATTTTACCAATCTTGGCTCATTAAGTTTTGGAACACCGAAACCATATTGTCCATCATATTGTTATCAATCGCGGCGATAGGGGAGGCTTCACTCATAAAAAGAACCCGGATGTGTAGGCACTCATTCGGTTTGAAATAGGCAGATAAAAGGCACTTTAAACTTATTAAATAGGCACTAAATAGGTATTACACATTAAATTATTTTCCTTGAGAAATTTTAAGAAACTAATTAGTAATCTTTACTATTTGCTTCATGCAAATTGTTGAATTCTAATTATGTTTAATGCAATACTCATTTATTATTAATATTATTATAGTATTATTATAAACTATTTAATCACACGTCGATGTTCTGAGATTTCTACTCTTATTTTAATATTAAAAAAACGGTATCTGTACATTGAAAATGTACACCCGCCCATGAGAAGAGATAACCGTATTTAATATACAGTACCATGCCAAATTAATATGATTACTTCAAATTTTTATTCATCAGATGTTTACTAGATAGTTTAGGCGATTAACGCTGTATTATCTATAATTGCTTTATTTAGACTTCAGCCATATTACGCATTTTATTTTCGTGTAGAGTTGTGCAGCTACGATCTAGCCTGCTGTAATTGCTGGGAATTCTCTTTAAAGGTTTTGATGTGTACATAGTTGATTTGTTTCTTCGCAAGTCGGTTTATCATGTTTGAAATCCAGTATACGATATTGTATTATCACATTTTTGGAAAGCAATATCAAAGTTTGTAGGTAGGGAGAAATCACGTTGATCTCAATTTCGATTTCAATCTAAATACTTTAATCTCAATTTTAATGAATTTGCAGTTGGTAAAGGTGAAAAAAGGGGAAGAAGAGCCGAGAAAGTAAAGTCATGTTGCATTGCTGAATTAAACAAGTGTTTGCGTATAAAGGCATAATAAACAAAATTCCGAAGAAAACACGATTTTTCAAGTGTGGCCTTATTAATTTGGCTAGGCACCGATTTACAATAACGACATTAACTCGTGTTATTTTCCTTTAAGATTGCTGAGCATTTTGAATCCGCTAGGTTTATATTATATTAATGGTAATCAGCCGGCCAAGAGAGGCAACAAAGACACACATTCTCATGAATTTAAAGGACGTAAGCTATGACTTGCTGTGGTTTACAAACCTTTTGAAATTGTTTTCAAAATTATGCAAAGATTTTATTTTCTTTGTAATGTAAATTAAGAAAAGCTGGCAGAAGAAAAGAAGGCATAAAGAGGCAATACGTTTAAAATTATATCTGAATATGAAATAATAAAAAAGGGACGATTAACTGTCTATTATGCACCTCTGAAGCAATAAATGAGTATTATCCGCTATTAAGTCTTAATATTACAAATTTCTAAGAAAAGGCATTTTGCCGAAACATCCGGGCTCTGTCTATGAGATACAACTCGAATGCTTAATTATGAGCACCCGCAGACGAGCGTGCTCCAAGAGCCCGAATAGCATGATTCCGTAGCCATTCAAGACAATTGTGTACGCTGACCAAATTTGGAGTTATGATGTCTCGTTAACGTCTGGGCAGTGAAAAAATAATAGTGTGTGAAATAAATACGAAAGATTCTCAGGTCGATGAAAAAGGAGGCACTTCAATTGACGTGTATAAAAATATTTGTTCGATGCACTTTGTTGGTTCAAGGTGACAGTTGACAACATAAGCGGAGAACTAAACAATTAGGAGATATGAACTACATTATGATGGCCAGGGATTGTTATTGTGAAATAGGGCTAAAAGAAGTACACACACATGCAGAACAGCTATTCAGGATTTCCCACCATACTGAAGGTAAACAGAAAATACTTAGATATTAATGTAAGGAGGATCAAGATTTGTAGGTATAAATTTAAAACGAAAACTGAAATGAATAAATTCTTTAGATACAAAGACAAATAAAGACAGTTATGGCAGTTCGATGACGATCGAACGAGAGAGAATAGAAAGTGACGATCGAACCATTAGAGAGGATTTTACGTAGAAAATTCAAATCCTAATTTAGGAACTTAAAAAATAAGTAAAAAAGGATATGGGCACCGAAGCTGTAAGAAGAAGATGGTGACGGAATGATCAGGGGAACGAAGGATGGTTGTGAAGTAAGAGGAATACAACTCTCAAAGCAAACGAAACGTGTTTCACGCCTTGCAGTGCGAAATGGTCTATCGTCGGCATCAACGAGCCCCGCCCCTCGCCGCCAGCACCGTCGCGCCGCCGCTCGCTGCCGCGTGAGTACGCATACAGCACGACTCTCACACGTCCTCCGGCGAACAGTCCCGATGTTCTCTCGTATATTCTTGTATGTTATAAAATATTTGTAAAATTGCAAAATACATTTCCACAATTTTGGTGTTCTGTAATGACGAATAATGGTTGAGTTGCACGTGCGTTATGTCACTTAAGGTGTTGAACGATGCACGTGAACTAAAACATATGTGGACTTCGACTATCTAAAGCTATTTCTCAGACAAGAGGTGGACGGAGAGATGTGGGAACATTACATATCTCCTCACTGCAAGTTTTGTTCGAACTGATTTGAATACTACGATTAGTACTTCATTGTAAATATAGTATGTTACCAGTAATTCAAAATAAACTGCACTTAATTTACAAAGTTCTACAAAACATTACTGTGGACCGTTTTGTCAATAAAATGTCTTTCTTCGTTGAATTTCTGACTACTTATTGCTTTCGGGGTAATAGTTTAACGAAACGTTTTCAATTTGCTTATTAGTAAAATTGCTGTCATACATTTCATTAGCCATTCCCCGTGTTCATAAAAAGGATTAAAGCTGCTTTTCACTTGCTAAATTATTAAAGGCCAGGCACCCAATAGGGGGTGCATTTTTAACTTTGTAATTCGTCTCTAAAACCGTCGAAATCAGAAAAGTATTAATTTCTGGTTTCATTTAACGTCAATTGCATTGAAAGATTTGTGAACAAATAGAAAATAACCAGCTGTGACAAGAAGAGACTTAATTTTGTCAAGTAATCTTGTAAATGCCTACATCTCATGCGTAAGATATAGATGTATATGAATGAAGAAATATGACTTATTCATATTATGTTTTATCCAAGGGGAAAATTCTTCGTCTTCACATCTGTATCTCAAATTCCGTGCGGCCTTCACTTGCAGTCTGGTTATAAAAACTACTCGTTTCAATCGTGTTAAAGCTAATCTCGGTCCCATTAAAATAATACAAAGGCGTATTACATGTTCTAGAGTAATATATACGTATATTGCTTTTTTATTCAAACTGAAATTTTCTGCATTCATACGTAATAATGGAATTCCGATTTCGTTAACATGCTATTTGAAAGTATTTGAAATTTTTAATTTAATAATTTTTGGTATTAATAGATTTAAATTTTTCCCCAAGAATCATCAATAAGGCGGTCACAGTCTTGTTTACTACTTCTATCACATTAAAAATAATTTTGCAAATAAATTATATTGGTACTTTTCGCTTTGTCATACCTACACTGTTTGCATTAGTTCATGTGGATACGGATCAATTATGCTCAAAATTGTATGACTTACTCATAATTCGGATGAACATAACGATGATAATAATGATAATAAATAATAATAATAATAATAATAATAATAATAATAATAATAATAATAATGTGCGACGCAAATAAATAACGATATTCAGTGTTTATAATTTGATATTACGTATATGCAGGAATAAAATAGCATCTAATCTTTGGAAATATTGATACCTCAAGAACAATACCAGAGAGGTAAAGCATGTTTTTATCTTGAATTCCTTTACCGCCTTCCACCACAATGATTTCTATCTAAAAATGTAACTTTCTTTCTACTCCAAACTACGTATTTTTAGCGTTTGTCATGAAGAAAAATTAAGAGCTTTCATTTTAAATTTGAATTGAACTTCATTCAATTGTGAATTTTAATTTCAATTTTATTGTTCTCGAAGATAAATATTTTAATCGGAAATTTAAGCAATTAGAAAACGTTTGAAATACTCACAAATCATTTAACCGTGTACTTTTTTCTTATATTTCCAGAGGAAATAATGTATATGTATTTGTAGATATGTTCCCACATCGGTCCATGCACAAATATGTCGCCACTTCGCACATAGAGGAAGTGAAAGCTCATATCTTGTCAGAGATGTTTCTATGAAGGCTTCTAGTGATTCGCTGAGTTGCGGCCTCCGGCTGCTTGCCGGCTGACGAGGCAGAAGGGGGCCAAGTTGTCGAAGATTTGGGGCGGTGCGCCTCGGCCTCAGATCGGTGTCGATATCGATACGACACCAGACGCGTCACGCGATATTCTCTGCCAACATGGCCGTCAGCATTCCCGCAAGCGCCGTAGACAGTAGTGCTGTAGCAGTAGTTTCATAGCCCCTGGAGGAGAGCACGTGGGCGCTGTTACACGCGTCGGCGTCATCACAGCTCTGAAGGCAACCACGGACGTATCTGAAATCAGCACAAAACACGCAACTGAATCATTCGCTCAAACACAAGAAAGAAACAAAACAATTGCCCGAAGTCAAAGGTAACATCGAGGAGGAAATTCGCACATTCTCCTTAACTTTCTGCAGAGTGGAATATCAAAAGTATAAGATACGAACTCAAGATTTCACAGTACGAAAACTGCAGCTTCGAAAAATATCTGGTTGAACGTTATGGGTTAACTTAACATTGAAGTTATGTCTTTGAGGCCACATTGCATTATTTATTCTCCGACATGAAGGAGAGGGAAAAAAGTGTGAGTGAGGGAAGGAAAGAGAGAAAGAAGGAATAAATTATTGATTGATATTTCCGGGCACATCTTCTGTGGTCACTAGTCCGCTATTGTAGTGAATGTTATTTCCCTATCCCGAGAGGTGGCGATGATTCCTTCCCAGCAGGATGGCAAGATCCGGCGATGACCTACATAGCTTACTGGGGATATTCCCCCTCAGCGGGACACTGCCTGAGCCGGCACAAGCTTTAAGCTCTCGGCTGGTCTCCCGACACGTGTGGTTGTGTAGTGCACGTACGTGCGTATGAGAGGAAAGACAAAGGATAGAACACGCGCGGTGCCGGGTCCGTTTGTTAGGATAGTGCTCCGGCATTCGCCTGGTATTGATCGGATAAACCACGGAAACTAATGATCAGAGCAGCCGGCCGCTAGAATTCAGACAGCTTGAATTCGACCTAACTAGTATACAGGGTGATTCAGTCCTCGTTGCTAATACGCCGAGGCCTTATCACATATGTAATTTACAGACTGAACATGCCAAAATTGGATACTCTTCGTCGTTTAGTTTTATAAATAACTAATGTTAAGCTTTGGACTAAACACTTTTGCTCGTGTAACACGGGCTATGACAAATGAACGAGTGACTTCACCCCGCGTTTGTGTTCGTTACTACCATGGAAAACTAGAATATTTATACTATCCTTTTAGCCCTCGAAGTGAGCACAAGGTAAATAGCGCGCGAGGAACGCATCACAGTCCATCCCCTGGCAAACAATTCATGCGAAGAGATGACGACTTTTCCATTTCCAGCGGGTGCAGCATTTGCGTAGTACAGACTTACAACGTCGTTTTAAATTCTCTAAGCATTTCCTGCGCAAATGCAAGGAAAGCCAGGAATGTCTCAAATACGTTCCTCGGACAGATGAAGCGTGATTTAAAAGAACCGGAACAATTAATCTGCATAATTTGCATGAGTGGGCCGAGTAAACTTCACTTGTTTGCACGTAGCGTAGCTCGCCAAGAGTGATTCTTTCTAATTGTTTGGGTTGATATTGTGGATGAATTTATCATCGGTACTCCCTTCTTGCCCGAGTGTTTGAAGGGCGTTCAGTATCTAAATTTTACAACTCGGGTACTCCTACGCTTTTGGAAGATGTCCCGTTGAATGTGCGGGTACAGATGTGTTACCGGCATGATAGCGCAGCTTCTGGCTCACGATTACAATATTTTCTCTTCTTTCGAAGTAAGGGCGAGAAAGTAAAATCTATATATTGTAGAACATTAACATTGCAAACGTTCAGTATTGATGATACAGATTTTTTAAAGGTCGCTTTTCAACATAGCAACCACTATGATTTTTAAATTGTAGGGGGTGAAATGTGATGAAATTTCATGCAAACTTCAATTTTTTGTTTTCATCACTATAAATAAGATCGCACTTTGTATATTCTTGTCGCTGTGTCATGACTTCTCTGATGTGCTTTTAAATGACCGAAATGATGATATAAATGTCCATGTGCGCTGTGTACCACGATCCCTTTCTGCACACTAAGTGTACTTTACTAGATATTGGTAGAATAATATTTGAATTTCCCGGTGTGTTTTTTAAGGAACGTCTTATAGAGTCCTTGAAGAAAATCTGACTGCTGGAAAACTGACTGTGCGGAAAACGTTTTATTGTTATTGTGAGGGTCATTATTGAATACAGTGTCCTGGTGTTAGTTCTCTTGTTTTGTAGTAGTTCTCTTGTTTTCTAGTAGAAGTTTCATTAACGTTTTGTGGCATATTTTATGTTACATATATATGTGTAGGTTAGGTCGTAGTTGTTTTATAGGACAAAAGGGAGAAGAAATAACTAGCCATAAAAATAATCTGAAAACTGTACCTTCTTCAGTTGATGTAAAAATAATGCCTGTATACAAGAAGACTAGCTTGTGATGTAGTATTAGAAAAATGCACTAGAAAGAAGAGCCAAAATGCTAAGGAATCACTCCACAGTATGGTTTGGTTCTAATTTCCAAAAGACACATTTGTTTAAAAAAGTTGGATTATTGTATAACAGAAGCTATCTGCGGGATTAACATGGGATAACAAATTATTTAAAATGTTAAAGATTCAAATATAGGAAGTTCATCCAGTAAAGCACCACAGAAAATAAGTACTAAGCATGAACTACGCAGTGTTGAAACCAGTAAACAATCTGTGAAATCTAGCACGAAAAACTTAAATTATCTAAAATTAGAAAAAAACAATTCAAAAAGGCAGCAGAAGGTCCCATTTATGCTGCTGGTAGTTTTTAGGGTACTTCAGTGCGATAATATACATGTATATCTTTAAATTCATTTTTCCAAAAATTAGTTTTCAGCAAACTAGAGTATTTAAAACATCCCTTTGGTAACGATTTTTTAAATATTCTGTTGAATTCCTTACAGTAGCTTAGTACATTAATGAAGAATAAAATTTGCTTTTCAGAGAGTCCATATTAATTTAGTTTAACTTCTGTGTTAATAAAAAAACAGTATATTTGCTTTTCAAAAATTTAATGTTTTTTAAATAAAACTTATTTAATATAAGTAACTTTTCCTCTTACAGTTCTGAAGATTATGTGGTTAAAATACTAGAGTGATAAACAAATATTTGGTTTAATTAGGGGTTTTTAACGAAAGTTGCAAAAATTTAAAAAATATTTTTTGTAAAATGGAAAATAAATCAGAGCCATTGTTACCATTAATGTGTTCCATATGTGGTAAAATTCTGAGAATCCAAAAAAAATCCTTTGAGAAATTCTATTTTCATCGATGCCTCCCCTCAAAAAATAAAACTTTAAATAAAATTATTTACAAGATTTTGAAAAAACGAGTAACGAGTTTTCGTGTAATTTCTGCTTCATCTTAACGCAATGTATAAAAAAATTCTAAAGAAAGATCCAATTTTTTCCTTAAATGTTTTCCTAGTTTAAGAGTAATGGACATTTAAAAATGGCACATGTCTCATTTTTGTTGAAATTTATGAATTTTCAAAAATTCCAAAAGTAAGAAATAACACGAGAAAAATTTGCTGTTGTAACACCACTAACTTTTAAGACTTCAGAAGGGTTGATTTGACCAGAGATGTTTGTGCCCTAAGGATAGCAAGAATGGTGTGCTAACCATGAGAACTTGAGTTCGAACCTCAACGTGAAAGAAGCTGGTTGGAAACATTTTTGCGTGTTCGAGTAGTGTATGTTGTGTATCCGGTACACATATTGTGGAAAGTATGTGATATATTTAATTATCAAAGTCAAACATCATTTATGTTTTATTTTATGCATTTATGCATTTACGCATTTATGCATTTACGCATTTACGCATTTATGCATTTACGCATTTAAGCATTTATGCATTTACGCAGTTACGCATTTACGCATTTATGCATTTACGCATTTATGCATTTACGCATTTATGCATTTACGCATTTACGCATTTACGCATTTACGCATTTATGCATTTACGCATTTATGCATTTACGCATTTATGCATTTACGCATTTATGCATTTACGCATTTATGCATTTACGCATTTGTGCATTTACGCATTTGTGCATTTACGCATTTATACATTTACGTATTTATGCCATTTGCGCATTTATGTATTTAATATTCTCATAGTTGACTTCATAGTTGCACATATATTTTGAATGAACTTTTCCCACAAAGGTGGAGGATAATCTGTGGAGGATAATGATATTCTGTTGAGCACTCACCTGTTGTCGTACATGAACCCCCCGCAGTGAGACATGCGGACGATCTCCGTATCGGTGGTGAGCGTCCCGCTGTCCAGAGCACAGCCGCGCACAGTGATGCGGTCGCCGTTCTCTGCAACAGGTCGTTGTGTTACATTCCGGATACACGCGAGCACAATGTTCATGGCGGACTAGTGCATGCAAAAATTGATAGTGCAATTCAGTTTCCAGAAAACTTGAGTCGGAACAGGTAGGTGATTTTTCTCCACGCACGGACATTAGACACAAATCTGTAATAGTGAGGTTAAATTTTCACATTCAAAATCTTATATTCATATATTATTGTATATTAAGTATTATATTGAGTCTTTACGAAGTATATCAGTTTATTTAATACATTACGTCATCGAATTTAACCTTCCAGAGCACGCGACGTAGACTAAGACCATAAGTTCATTCTTCCTGTAATCAACGGAGCACCAAGGGACCTGTGATCTAATTTTGAGCGACCATCGCGTCGTTTCATTCTTCAGTACGCCGCAGTCGCGTTTGGACATGCTCCGCACACCGTGCCCCACCGTCCAGAGGAGAGCTCTATAAAACGTGCAATGGCTGTGGATAAATTAGGGAAGTTCCAGACGGTTGTTCGCTAAAGCACTGGAACCATTCATTTCGAGTGTCAGTCAGACGACCAGATTGACAGTTTTAAAAGTGAAGAAAATAGCCGGCCTCCAAGTTCAAGTGTCGACCCACCCTACATTAAACTTGTGTAAAGGTGTTGTTAATCATTATGATTTCGCTACCGAAACTGATGAAGACCTGAAAACCTTTTTCTTATCTGAAGGATTTACTGATGTAGACAGGATTCAGCGTATGGTGAACGGCGTACTCACCATCATCTCAATGTTGATCCTTACATTTGACCGCCACTCTCTTCCGGAGAGCATCTTATTCTGTTTTTGCAATCTGCGTGTACGTCAATATGTGCCGAACCCCCTGCGCTGCTTTAAGTGCCAGAGGTTCGGCTATACCCAGCAACGCTGTATGGGTGTTGTGTGGTCTGCGCCAAAGAGTGCCAGAATTCTGAATGCGAATCCGGCCCCAAATGTGTAAACTGCTCAGGAGACCATTCATCAAACTCAAATAAATGCCATTTTTTTTTCAAAAAGAAAGATATACAAAAAAACTAGTATCTGAGAAGGTGTCGTTCCCTGAAGCGCGTCGGCGACTCCTTACGAGAAATCCGGTAACCCCCTTCAGTAGTTTTTGCAGCATCTTCAGGGTGTAAAAATCGTCCTCGAGTTACCAAACGAACGCAGAGGTTCAGCCAACATCTGTACGCGACTTTGTCTGTCAGGTGTCCCGAGAAGATATCGTCTGCGGAGACGCAGACACCAAATCAACCTTACCATCTGAAATAAGAAAATAAACCACTACAAATGTCTCAACGAACACTCAAAGGCGTGAACACGGGAAATTGAGGCCGAAAGGACCTATTTCTAGACCCCGGTCACCTGTATCAAAAGAACATGATGGTACCCAGACACATGACCCTTTCCCGCGTCAGTCAAGGCGATTCTGCAGTGGACGAGGCGCCGCATATGAGCTCGTCCACTTTTCTACAGACGAGGAGAAAAAGAAACCTAACAACTAATCCCTGTAGAAGAAAGATAATGTGCATATATTTCAACACCTAAAAATCATGGCTCTCCCCTCCTGTAACCTCAATGGCATCCGTACTAGGTTAGACGAATTGAAAATTCTAATCTCTCGACATATGCCTGTTGTTATCACTCTTCAGAAAACACACCTTCTTCCTGAGTATTCCACCTCTCTTCACGGCTTTCGTTCTTGCAGGCAAGACGTTGATGATGGCCTCCGTGCCCATGGTGGAGTCACTACATTTGTCTGGGACTTCCTGGTGTCAAAAGAAATAGACATACGAACAAGTCTACAGACATCTTGCGTCCGTATAAATTTCCGTACTATTTCGATATCCATTTGCAACGTATATCCCCTCTCGGCAAGCCGTGCCGCAAGATGATCTTGTTACTCATTTCTTAACTGACACACATGTTCTCATTCTGTAGGACTTCAATGCTCATAGTCCCATCTGGAATGCAGCAAGGTCTTGCCTGAGAGGTATCCTTCTGAAACATATTGTAGACAGATTCAATTTGGTTCTTCTAAATACTGGCCATACCACTCACTTATCCCTGGCGTCCAACACCTTTTCTACTTTATCTTCTTTTCTAGAATGTACAGTGGTAGAGGGCCTACCTATAAGCGACTATTTTCCAATCCTGGTCCACTTAGATGTGCCCAATCTTGATATTGTTCGCCCACCCTAGTGGGCAATCCAGTGCGATAACTAGGCCAAGTAAGGTGAACTGCACATACGAGACCAGTGTCTCAACAACATTAATTGTATCGCTGATCACTTCACCAAAGCCGTTCTCGACGCCGCAATCACTAACATATCGAGAACGATGGGTCGATCACGACGTCCTCCTGTACCCTGGTGGAACGATCACTGCGCCACCGCTCTCCGTAAGCGAAAACGGGCGTTGTATAGACTCAATAGGCTCCAAACAACTGAAAACTTAATCGAATATAAGAGGTGTAGAGCCAGGGCCAGCGGTCATACGCAGGGCATACGGTCATACGCGATAACAAAACGACGTCTTGGAGAGCCTATCTTTCTTTTATCTCTTGCCGTACTCCTTCTAAAGAGGTGTGGCGAAAGGTCCGCCAAATTGGAAGAAGACTTTCCCCTCCGAAAGCTCCAGGATTGCTGGTGAATGGAAATCTGAGAACCTCTCAAAGACATAGAGCAACTGGCTTCTCACTAAGATAGCATCTCCAGTTCTCAATTTTCTGCATGGTTTCTCAATTATAAGACGAGATGGGAAACGTACACAATTTTTCCAGTGGCAGAAAAGAGGAATATTCCCCCTTTTCTATGAAAGAACACTTGCCCTTTTGAAAGACTCTGCTCCAGGACCTGACCAAATCCACAAACAAATGTTAAAACACCTATCTGAGAAGGCGTGACCCTTCCTCCTTAACCTCCTGTACCGTATTTGGAACGAACACTTCGTTTCTGACACACGTCGCGAGGCTTTAGTCATCCCTATTCCTAAGGAACGAAAGCATCAAGTCCGAGTTATCGGCCGACTTCGCTTACTAACTGCATCTGTAATCTATTGGAACGTATGGTTAACCGCCGTCTGGTGTGGCTCCTGGAGCAGAGAAAATTTTTAACGCCAATAGTATGGCTTCAGGAAGCATCGATCTACTTTGGATCACTTGGTCACACTTGCTTCGCAGATATCCACTTCGAATTACGACAACACCTTGTACCCGTCTTTTTTGACATTGAGAAAGCATATGACATGACCAGGAGGCACGGCATACTTTGCACTTTACACTCTTGGGGACTTAGAGAACGGCTCCCCTTATTCTTTGTGAACTTCCTCTCTTCAAGATCTTTTCGCGTTCGCGTTGGCGGAAAATTATGTTCCAGTAACCCTTTGGAAATCACAGTTCCCTAAGGGTCAATTCTCAGCGCCACTCTGTTTTCTATTGCAATCGACGACATAGCGTCAGTCGTACGTCAGCTTGTAAAGGCATCGCTTTTTGTTGATGAGTTCGCCATTTTCTGCTCATCCAAGAGCTTGAACGTCATTCAAAGGCAGCTACAACTCGCCCTGAATAGACTGAATGAGTGGAGCGAAAAATTCGGATTTAAGTTCTCCAACTCAAAGTCCAAGTGCACCCACTTCTGTATGATATATCACCTCTACAATCAGCCAGATATGATTCTTGGAGACTACCAACTCTCGTTTGTTGTCGCAGCTTCCTTTCTCGGTCTGACGTTTGACAAAAACCTGACACGGCGTGAGCATATCCGCAACCTAAAGAGTCGTTGTATATTACTATTAATCCTACTTCGCATCCTTAGTGGTAGCTTATGGGGCGCTGATCGTATGTGTCTTACGGTTTGTATAACACAGTTATTCGATCTGTTTTGTACAATGGCAGCATTGTATATGGCTCAACGTCACCTTCAATTTAAGACCTCTAAATACTATTCATCATGCGGGAATCCGCATCAGCATAGGTGCCTATCGCACGAGCCGTATCGAGTATCTCATTGCTGAAGCGGGACAACCGTCTCATAACCGAAGACGGGAGATTTTAATTTGTTCGTACGGTGGAAAAGTGTCAGAGCTGGATGTTTCATCCCGGCAAGAATTCTTGTACCCAGGCCACCAAACATCGTACTGAGACCATGTTTACCTAAAACACTTGGTATCCGTTTTCACACTTTGTAACAGGTGCTAAACCTGAAACTTCCTGCCCCTGTGAAACCTCTCAAAATTCTGGTCCCTTCATGGAAACTTCTCCGATCCCTAATAGACCCTTAATAGCTTGTCCAACCTCCCTAAAACATCTTCGCACATAGCGTCTCTAAAAAAGCTTCAATGAGCTGAGAGCATCAGACCAGACTTCAGACCAGACTTTCTTGTACACTGACGGCTCTGCCACAAATGACTCTGTGGCATGTGCGTTCTACTGTAGAACAGCCTCACGGTCATTCAAACTTCAAACTTCACCTGCACTGTAGCGTATTCTCTGCTAAGAAGTTCGCTATAATGGAAGCCCTGAAATACGTAGAATCAGATCATCACGACGAGTAGTTGTATGCAGTGATTCCCGAAGTGCACTCCACTCACTTTTGGCTCTTTACCCGTCGGATCACTTGAGCACAACAATACATCTGTTTCACCGTCTATTAACTCGCCATTATGACTTAGTAGTATGTTGGGTACCGGGACATGTGGGAATTGTAGGCAATGAGCTAGCCGTTTAAGCCGCGACAACAGCCGCTCGGAAGTCATCTATTAACATTCCTTATGTCCCCACAGCGGACTCTAAAGCGTATATAAAAGCTCTTTTCGCAGTGCCAGGCAAACAGATTGGCAGAACTCGGATTTCAAGAAGAGAATCTAGAATTGCATAAAGCTTTAGCCTTTCTCATCTCGCGCCTTGAGGCGCGAGAAAATTATTTTGACACGCCTTTGGATCGGTCACTGCCGTTTCTTTCACGGATATCTTCTTCGCGGTGAACCACCCCCTACCTGCAATAATTGCGAGACGGATCTTACTGTGAGGCATGCTCTCCTGCAGCGTTCTAAGGTAATAGATACCCACCGAAGTCACCACACTGCTGTTTTTCTGACAGAGATGCTAGGTAATGACGAGTCCTCTCTCCGCAGACTCATTACCTTTTTAAGATAAAATAGAATGTATAACCTTTATCTGAGAGGAGGATAATGCCAATTAATATGGCTCTCATTTCGGAAATTTTGAAGCATTTATCTGGCTCATTTTACGCCAAACCCTCGTTATTTACCACTAGGCACATTCATGTTCCTGTTTAAACAGTTTACGTTGTCTTTTAAACATTTTAGTTGGGCACTGTCACTGTGCATTTTGCTCTTAAAATAAATTGACATGGGCTCCAATGACCTTAGATGTTGAAATGGTCTTAAACCCCAATAATAATAATAATAATAATAATAATAATAATAAAAATAACAATAATAATAATATGAAAGAATTATCTTCGGATACAGAACAATATCTACAGCGACATTATAGGTTTTGGCAGGAGTTAACCAATTGACCTGCAGATTAAGGAAAGGCGCCTCATTCATGAGAGCAACACTGGCAACTCCTTTGAGTGCAAAGCAAATATTAGGAAAATAATAATTCACGAATAGCAGGAACGGTGGACCCAAACGGATGACGTCGCGCAATGAACTAAACAATTGATCCCAGACATAGACAAATGGTATAGCAACAGATTTCGCCAACTTGACTACTTCTACTACGACACAAATACTCACAGGATACGGACAATTCAAGGAGTATGCTAAGAAGATTGGCAAATCACAAGACGACATCTACACATTCTGCTAAGAAAAAGATACAGAGGAACGCTTTTTTGTGCCCCCGCTGGGAGAAAGATAGACATAATTTGGCCTGTCACACAGCTTGAAATCCGAAACAACTGGCAAAATACACAAAAGTTCTCAAAATCAGTGATGATAGAAAAAGAGAAACAAACAATAAATAAATAAATCAGGGTAGTCCCGTACACCAAGATAGTACCATCCTGACGATTTGCGTCCAGCAGTTCCGTGATGGACCGCGTAGACGAACGCAGGTTTTTTTTATTTGGTGAAATCTCAACTCCCGCATTGAGCGGTGTCTTTGAAAGATTTCTTCCCCTAAAAGTAGTAGTACAATTACTAATAGTACTAGAAGTACTAGCAGCAGCAGTAGCAGTAGCAACAGCAGCACCATCAGCATTAGCAGCATCAGCAGCAGCAGCAGCATCAGCAGCAGCAACAGCAGGACCATCAGCATTAGCAGCAGCAGCAGCAGCAGTATCAGCAGCAGCAGCAGCATCAGCAGCAGCATCATCGTCGTCGTCTTCTTCGTCGTTGTCTTCTTCGTCGTCGTCTTCTTCGTCGTCACCGTCATCGTCGTCAACGTCATCGTCATCGTCATCGTCATCGTCATCGTCAGCAGCCGCAGCAACAGTAGCAGTAGCACTTACAAACTCAGTACCTTTTACCCACAACCCTCAGAACCATTTACTCACAATCTGTTAAGAACTGACTTCGAAATCACCCAGGCAAACTTGTTACTCTCCATGAAGTCAGTTCCCTCTTTGGACAAGCATTTGTAAGGGTAGGCACAAAACAGAATGCTTTCTCTGGATTTTGAAGCATAGGCATTTGCCGTCAAATATAATCTGATGATGCTTCCGCTCCAGCAGCAACAAATTGTGAACTGTCTGCATAATCTTCAAATCTACATTGGAAACTACACCCATAACGTCATTGGTGGAGGCAGAATCTCAGTCCCTGATAGTGTTTCCTGAAGAAATGTTTCCTGTACCAAAATGAGGACCAAATTCGAGTAAGTCCATCCGCAGAACTGTGAAAACTGCCATCATAACCTCACCTTATTTGGGAGATCTTGAAGGTTTTGCCAAGGGAACCATTTCAAAAAACTTAAAGGTAAAAACGAAGTACGTAGAGAAACATCATTACATGAGCGTACGATTGTTTTGAATTCTGATTTACATTGTTTACTGGCATTTGTTTAAGCAGTAAACATTGTTATCTAATTAAGTTTGTTCCAGTTTGCCTAAGGGGTAAAGTGGAGAAAATGCAGACTCCCAGAAAATCTTAAAAATAAGAACCAGTTTTACTTGAAACAGCACAGACTTTCTAAATGTTATAGTAGAAGATATCTAATAATTTTTGAAGTATCTATCAATATGTTTTAAAACCAAATGTATATTGTATTGTTGCTACAAGCTTAACAGTTCCCCTTTGCCCCACGTTCCCCTCCTAGGTCTTCCTCTTCGTCTGTGGTTGCCAATTCGAGAGTTTTAGAGGTCGCTGTACTGTACAGAAGAGGTTAACTTGATATATTTGCTCCATCCTCTAACCACTTTATATAATAATACCATTCAATAACTACTAAATCAAAGAAGTATTAAATTAATATTTGATACGATAGCAAAATACTGAATAATTTATTATTCTATTTTATGGAAGAAGAATATGGAAGAAGTGATATATGAAGAATATGGAAGAAGTCAAGACTTTCTATGATCTTTCAATCCATTAACTGCAAGATGAGTGGAAAACTTAAATTATTGATCAAGATCTTCTATAATAATTTCAAAAACTAATTACCAAATGAACGAAGAACTACATTAATTTTAAGACAATACCTACATATGTACTAGACTGAACAGAAGAACTAATTATTCTATTCCAATGACAAAATATCATATAGCAGTAGTCAAGGTTTTCTATGATTGCTACACCGAATAGTTGTCATAAATTTTATAGGTATATCAACTACATTTGATTATATTCTAATAATTTATTTAGACTTCTCAACATGCAACCTCCTGCTCATCAAGATAGAAGAGGTCAATGCTTTCTACAATTGCTCTACCCACTTGCTGCCAAATGGGTGAAAATTTGGATTAATGTAAGTACACAAGTCATGCATATAGAATCGCCCCTTGAATTTTTGATAGCATGTCGTAAACATTCTACAATCCCTTCGTATATTAAGTTTTCTCTGACAAAAACCTTTTCATTCCATTCTCCCAAAATAGATTGAAAGAACTCTAAACATTTTAGAAAATATCAAAACTGATTACTTAATTATTGTATATCTGACAAGTTTGTGATCTTAAGAGAACTACAGAAACGTTTACAGAGAGTAGAACTAAACTTAGAATTTTTTCTTCAACCGAATGTCCTTAATTATTTTTATAAAACACAATGTTTACATTTAAGTGCACTTTATGCTACTGACAAACGTAATAAGATTTTAAAATTTCTAAAGTTAATTAATAGTGAAAAAAATTTCTCTTCTTATGCTTGTACCAACAATTTTCTATTTTTTTTATAATTTTACCGATAAAATTATACCTCAAAGTGTAGTTTCAATTATTCAATTTGGAGCTAATTTTGTTTTTTTTACTTTCCAATAAATAAATTTAACCTTTAATTTTTAAGGTTTTAAAAAATTTTATTTACAAATTACTAGAACTTTTCTAAAGAATCATTCAGAATTAAAAATTATTTTTGATAAAGGGAGTGCATATCTGGCTATCAAGAGACAAGAATATATTCATAAAGTAGAAGTAAATTTTCAAAATACGAACAAATATGAAATGATAAAAAAACTTCTACTAATAAATTATGAAAAATATTCAGGACCTTCTGAAAAGATGGAAAATAAATGCATATATACTTAAAAAATAATATTCAAAGGTTTATCCTACAACAGCTAATATTGCATTAGCTAATGACTTAATAAAAGCCAATAAATCTGACTTTCCAATGCGCCCTGCCATATCCTCTATAGGTACTCCAGATTATTTTCTTTGTAAATTTTTAAATTCATTATTTAAACCCATCTTAGAAAACAGTTATAAATATTCTATACACAACAGCTTTTAATTTGTCAATCAGTTGCGAGAACTTACAATTGATTCCAATTCAAGGATGGTATCATTAGTCATCATTGCAATGTTACCATCGATCCCTCATGAATTAATCCTTTCATGTTTTAAAAATTTTATTGATCATAAGAAATTCTCCAAGATTCCTACAAACGTAATTGTTAGAATTCTCAGAATGATTCTAAACAATATGGAATTTCAATTTAATGGGAAATTTTTTAGTCAGTTAGAGGGTACTACTATTGGTAGTCCAATTAGCTCCTTACTTTCCAAAATTGTGATGAGACAATTTGAATCATGTCTTAAGTGATCTCAACTTCATTTATTACACCTATTATGTTGATGACACCTTTATTGTTCTTGCTCAAAACCAAATTGATGGATTATTACAGAAATTTAATACTTATATGATAAAATAAAATTTACTTTAAAAATTGAGAAAAATTGTTCTTTAAACTTTTTAGAAGTAAGAGTTTTTACAATAAATACAATGTTTGAAACATCTTGGTACAACAAACCTGTTTTTTCTGGTATTATATTAAATTACCTGTCTAAACGCCCTTTTAGTTTTAAAAAGTCTGCTGTTTCAAATTTATTTGACAGAGCGATAAAATTGTCATCTCCCTGAGTCCATGCTTTTAATTTACATAGAGTTTTAGAGATATTAAAATTCAATAATTACCTTATAAAATTCATAGAAAAAATTATATATAAAAGAATAAAATTTATTAAATATGGAAAATCTTGCAGTAATACTACCAAACAATTTCCAGGTGAAGGATTCATAAAAAAATTTGTTTACCTCATATCCCCCACATTATTAAAAAAGAACTTTTAACCAAATTGAAACTTAAACTAGTAAATAAAGTGACAAATAAGTGTCATACAGTCAAAACTTGAATGATACTATAGAGAAATGAGATAATAACAATGTAGTATATCAAATCAATTGTATAGATTGCAATAGATCATACATTGGTCAAAGTAAATATTAGTTGAGCACAAGAATAATTGAACTCAAAAGAAACAAAAGACCTAGAATGTAGACAAAATTCTCTAACATGACATGCAGTTACAACTTCCCATAGTGTAAATTTCCAGGATATACACAAATTTTAGCTCACGAAAAATTCTTATTCCCCAGATTAATATTGGAAACATTATATGTCAAAACATCTTCTTGTTTGAATACACCTGGCCTGGAATCTAATAAATTTACTAGTTTATATGATGGATTATTAAGTAATTTTTCACAAAATTAGGATATTTCTCTTACTATTAACTTCTTTCTGTTTGAATTATTGTAATTTTATAATGTCCCTGTCAACCTCTTTCTGACTACTTGCTTTCATAGAGAATTTATCAAGATGCAGTTTAGTGTGCATTGTGAACATATTCTTCTGTTTATAACTATTGTTTATAATTACCATTGTTTAAATAATATATTTATTTATTTCATTATGCCTGATGATGGAAACAAATAATTTCTAAAATGTTGCGCTATGTAATATGTAATAAATATTGATATGAAATATGTTCTCTCTATAAAAATCAAAGACCAAAAATATTATAATATATTGAAGTCATTGTACTTCACCCATTCTGTTTAATTGGCCATACAATTTTAGTCTTTTGATTTCAATGGTATCGATAATATTGAGACTAACTTTTGTTTTTCTTCCAATTTCATTGTTTTTTACTTTTCCCAAAAATTTCAATCCACAGCTTCTTTGCCAGTAGTCCAATTACATTGTTGTATATGAGCTGGTTCTTTTTTAGTTTCCCTACTGTAGATCATTTTCTCATTATCATCTTGAGTACTTGGCCATTTCCTATAATCATTTTCTTTCTTTTAATCACTGTCTTTTCTACAGAATGACTACACTACATATAACTTACTTTCCCTTTATCACTTCCTGCTTCTCCAAGGCTCTCATAAACAGCTTCAATGATAGCTCCTGCTATTCCGACATAGAGAGATTGGATGGTTGTGTATCTTTATTGGTAGCTTTTCATTGAGTCTGAGTTTACATAGGAAATTTATTATTGATCTGAGTTGGCCTGACTTGGTTATTATTATTATTTATTAATAATCTGAGTTGAATTCGTCACTCTCTATATGCATACTTAGATGTCTTCTTCCTTGGCTTCGTTGTTACGTTTGCCAAGTATGTTTTCTATTTTTGTTCTCCTTGTTCCTATAATCCATGTAAATTTGTGAATATCCTTACGTTCAAAGAACCCATTCCAGATGTTTAACCCATATTGCATTCACATTTTCTATCTATTGTCATTCACAGTTTCCCCGCCGTAACTTCCGACCACATCATTTTGGATTTTCCTTCCTACTCTACCATTAAAGTTTACCCAAGTAGAAATACATATCTTCTGTTAGCAACTTCATCTAATTCACTCGTCAATTGACTAAAAAAGCAATGTTCTCCGTTTTAGGAGCATCGACATTTGGGGCATATATAATGACGAAGATGCAACAAATTAAAAAAAATATACCCATAAAAACCACCTCTGATCCTTTTATTTTAAAATTACTCACATTTCCGAAAAACTGAACACGACCTTATTTCAAGATATCTCTTTAATGAACAGACTTCGTTAATAAAAAGATCTGTTAAAACCCTAAAAAATTGCACTTTTTCAATTTTCGAAAAATCAGTTATTTTAACGAACATCAGACCTGCGCCATTCTCTTAAGCGTCTTTTACGCTATCCGAGAACAAAATTTACCAAAAAAATTTGATGCCATTTTTGAAAAAAATTTGAAATTTTTTAAAATGTAAAGTATCCTCAGAAATCAAATTTACCGTTCAATCAAAAAAAATAAAAAAAAACATCGAAAGTCTCGCGTTCGTTCATACCGATCAGGGAATATCAATTTTGGAGAAAATAGGCTGAACGGTTTAGGCGCTAGCGTTGACCACAAACGGACGGACAGGCGGACGTTTTGCCATCAATCAATTTTTCGGTATCAAGAACCCACTCAACGTGAATTCTGGCTATTCCACGTTTTAGAGGAAGTAATTTACTGTATATAGCAATAGGATTTATCTATTTTTTCGTTATCAGGGCCCAGCAATAAGAGTGTTTTTGTTAAAAAATTCGCCGTTTTCTGGCGCACAATTACGTCTTTTTCTTCTAATGAAGGAAGTGCGAGAAAGTTAAAATCCACAATCACTTAATTTAACAACAGTTATAATAATGGACAGTGCACCTCGCCTTAATTATCTGAATTAAATTTAATCTGAATTACTCTTAATTACCTCGACTGGAATAGTAACTGTATTCTATCTAAAAGACACTTTCTCATTCACTTTTTACTATCTCAGAAAATTGATATAGCTCGTATTACCGAATTTCATCTGTTTTGTTCTAAAACATTTTATATGCCAGGTTATAAATACTATAGAGCAGATCGTCCCGACGAGACCCCCGCCGGTGGTATGATCAAAATTAGCATTAATTGTTGCCCCAGTTTCTTGCCATTCACACTTGAAGTGGAAACAAGATAAGCGAAGATTTCTCTCACGAGTTGTGATTTTACAATCAACATGGCCTACAAACCACCGAACAAAAACCTCGCTAGAATATATCTCTCAACAGGTTTCTACCCAAATACGTATATTATTTTGCTCTGTGTCCTAAACACCAAACATACGTAATGGGGTTTGTAGAACTTATTCTTCAGACGTAACGTATTTACATAATCTGTGTTGAAATTACGATCACAATATTATTGCTCTGTACGATCTCCCACACTTCCCATACACCTCAAATTGTTTTCCGGACATTATTGACATAGCCATCACTAACACGAATATTCCGCTAGTTCCCATCTCCATCTCAGTGTTGGACTTGGATCACAATTCGGTGATTTTGACTGCCACTACAACTCGGCCACAAATAAATTGCCCATCACGCGTATCTACCTATATGAGTAATTTTCAACACCATCCTATTAGCAACACCCTCCTATTAAACAGCAAAGAACACATTCTCGTTTTGACGAACGCTATAATTAACTCTAATAAAGGTTTTTGTCCAACACTACATAGAACATTCGTTCTCCTATCCAAAACTATCGGAAAACGCTTAAGGTTTAATATCGAGAAAAAAAACATGACGCATTTTGAAGAAACACAGATTACCTTACCTTAAACCACTTAACCCGACTCGTGCGTAATGCTCAAGCATTATTTCACCTCCAGGAATACGCAAAATGCGTCGCCGACCTAAATCGCGAAGGCGGATCAATATAGAAAGCTACACACCGATTGCTAGGAAGCAAATATATTATTCCAGTTTTAAGGCATGGAAATCAGGTGGCTCAAAGCGCCACAGGAAAGGCCGAAATTCTGACAGACTATTTTGCCTCAAACTTTCAAATGCACAACATTCCAGAAGAATTTAATAGCGCTCTTAATCTTGAACCATCCAGACGCCTTCTCTTCATACCCGCTAAAGAAATATACCATACCATCAAAAGGTTATCGGCAAGAACATCTACCAGATGTTCATCGCTTAAACTGGTTTCTGAAACATGTCCTCAAAAGAGACGTAGCATTTATAATCAATATATCTCACACATTCCATGTTAAGGACAGGACATTTCCCCAGATCTTTGATATATTACAGAGTTTTTGAAAGACGGGAAATCAATTGTTGTAGTACGTTAACATTATCGTCAACAGGAAATAACGCATCTTCAGAAAAATAAGTTTTTTGCTTGTTGTACATTCGAAAACGTACGTTTAAACTAAGAACTAATTGGAACTGAATACCTCGATCAGGATCTAAAAGCTTTTATGAAACATCTGTGTATCTCTGACTCTATTTTTGCTTTTATTAGGATTACAAGATAGTAAATACATAATAATACAGAAATCTCATTGTATCATACGAATATGTAATACTTGTCTATCTCAAAAGAAAACTATAGCTACATAACCCCTCTATTTTACTATAACATATTTATATTGTTTATATAAGGATTGGGAAATGTTTGGCAATTATAACGTCCCATGAATAAATAATAACTTTTTTCGTGACAATCAATGTAGCCTCACTATATACATAACCTCCAAATCCTAAACAGTTACGTTTGTTATTCCCGACATATCTGAATTAACTTGAGAAAAAATTAACCATTAAGTTCCTATTATATTGGTAGTATGGATATTGAATTTTTCATTACTTCCACGCTTCATCTAGCACGTGAGGTAGCCAGAATCCATGTTTGTTGTCCTTGATTCCGAAGTCTAATGGCGGCACAACGTCTATCTGTCCGTCTGTCCGCCCGTCCGTCCGTCTATGAACAACGCTATTAGCGGTTGAACCGATCAGCCGATTTGCTTCAAAATTCGCAATCGATTGGACGTCGCGGCCTCTTGAATTTGAAACCGATATTTTAATTTTTTGGGTACTTTACACGAAGCCTCTGTGATATTTTTAAAATTTTCAAACAAATTGCTCCAACGTTTTTGATTAAACTTTGTTATTGGATAGTGTGAAGACATTTAAGAGAATGGTGCAGGTCTCATATTCGTTAAAACCCTGATTTTTCGAAAATTGCAGAATTTTTTCAACTTCCTTCCTACAACTAAAATATTAAAGATAGAGATTTTTCCTTTAATGAAATATAAGATAAGACTTTAAGATAGACTTTAAAATAAAGTCATGTAGAATATTTCAAAAATTTGAGTTTTACAAAGAAGTGAGATGTGTTTATTTGGAGAGAAATTGTTGTAGCACTAATTGTTTTTTTTTAACTTTTTATCGTATGTATGAAAGAACGGTAAAAAAATCGGTGCTTCTCCCCAGTATTTTAAAAATTGCAAACAATTAACATGGCAAAAGTATAATATTGATGATAGAGATTTGTTCTTAAATGACGTCCATTCTAAAAAAATAATTTTTAATAAGATCATGAATAATTTTACGAAAAAGCGAGTAATTTTTGCATTATTTCTACTTTAAATTAATGCAGTCTATAATTTTTTTTTACATAAAAACGGCTCGAAATTTTTTCCATGTAAAGAACAAAGGACGCATAAAATGGCCCAGGTCTCATTTTCATTGAACACTTTGAAATTTCGAAAATTGCGAAAGCAATTGCAAATAATGCAAGAAAGAATTTCCTATTGTCGACACACTAATTTGATCGTAACCACACCAAACCACACAAAACAAAGGTTTCTGTAGCGAAATTCTCTTCGTTCCAGCGTTTCAAAACTTTCTTTATACCACGTGCGCATAGTACGAGGAATTAAAATAGTGGTGCTACCCAGCGGGATCAGCATTTCTCGCATTATTTCTAACAGCTCCGTTATATTATACTACTATATAAATTTGTAAAATAGTTTTCATCAAGCAATTTTTTTCTTCACGGAGCTTCGAACTAATGTCCTCCACGTTAACTCGCCGTGAGCCTTACTTCTACGTTACAGAAACGCCGGGAGTTTCCAACTCGGGCCGTCGTTTAAGGCTAAATATACCGACACTAGTTCAATTTGTCGCCACCACGTGGCAGCACCAAAATAAGCAAAATTTACTAGACCCATAACGCCTGAAGAAATGGTCCGATTTTCGATCTGCAAACGGCATTGGACGCCTTTTTTAAAAAAAATGCTACGAAGCCGTTTTTTCAAAAAATATTTCCAAAATTGTTTATAAATTTCCTCATGGTTTCGGGAAGGAATTAAAAAATGTGGGCTTATAGCGCGATGACGACGTGCTTCCTAAATCCAACGCCGTGTCAATCATGCAAATCGGATGAATAGGAGCGGCGTTAAGTGAAATTTGGATAACACCTTCCCCCCTTCCCGCTCCACACCGTTGCGTCACCCGATCCTTGTGGGCCCTCCCTCCACGCAGCCGAACGGACAAACCCGGCGGCTTGCGGCGCGAAAGGAGGCCGAACTTTTAGGCAGGCAAGCCAGGCAGTCGGTTAATGCTTTCGTCCTTTTTTAAAATCTCAATATATTTTTCTCCACTTATGAAACTAGTGATGCTGTAACACAACCAAACGGTCTCGTATCATCTGTAATAGTCGTATTTTGTAGGTATATATCTCGTTCACATATTTCCGTCTTCCTTCGAATACCATCAAAAAATTATTTGAGACATTACTGAAAATATCGATTCCGATTTGGAATCTGATTTCAAGAAGAAAATGAAACTAATTGTGTAGATATCACCAATATTCCATGCCCTAACATCTTATTTTACATACATTTTACTTCTAAGATCTTCCGTTATCATTCCAAAACCAGAAAGAATGAGCCGAGATTACGCACGAGTTCTTTTATCCTGCGACTCGATTTTTTATCTCAAAACGGCGGTTGTCCCCTTGATAGATTTCACTTGATGAATCTGTTTTCCCAAGTAAAATCGCCGAAGCTAATTTTAAAACTGTTTTCGTACTTTCGGACAAATTTGAAAAAGTGGTAAAGCACCAGACGAGACCCTGAAATAGGATAATTATAATTCAAATGTAGAAAACAGAAAATCTTCAGTATGTCAAAAATCCTGTTTGCGGCACTGCCCGACGATCTCATGGCTAGAGTCCGGATTCTAATGTAATTATATATGTTTCTATGTACTGTTCTGAAATTTGTGATCTCGGCAAACTGTTGAAATCTTAACAAATATCTAAATTTTTCGTCACATATTTTGTATTTTTATTTTCATTTTTGTAATTTTGAAAATCTTTTAAATTTGTTTTTTTAGCAATAACCATAGTTTGTCTTATACTATTCAGAAATGCCTCACGTAAAGATATTGAAGAGTGCTTGAAAGATTCTCTGCTCGTCCTTGAGTTTTCTACGTGCGTGCTATTGTTGTCATTACTGACAGAGATAAATACATTCTCTTCACAAACGTAGGTAGAGAAAGTATTTATTTTTAAATTCGATTTAATGAATATTCTGTTAATGGAATTTCAAATTATAAATATTTTATTTTCTTCCTCTTCTCAATCCTCTTGTCAATCTAAGAAGAGAAAGCTATGTAATCGTGCACCGGAAAACTCTTATTGCCGGGCCCTGGTAACGTAAATGTGGATAAATCCTGTTGCTATATAATAAATTACTTCTTCTAACTAGTGGTGTAGCGAAAATACATTTTTTATGGGTCTTTGATACCTAAAAATCGATTGACTGACGCCAAAACGTGTCTGTCCGTTTGTGGTCAACGCTAACGCCGAAACCGTTCTGCCGATTTTCTCCAAAATTGATATTCCCCAATCTACCTGAAAAAACTCGAGCCTGTGGGAGTTTCAAACAGTTTTTTTATTTTCATTATTATTATTATTATTATTATTATTATTATTATTATTATTATTATTATTATTATTATTATTATTATTATTATTATGTCATTTTGTAGGTTCGAAATGTTAACTTCTTGCAATTTTCTAAATACGGGGAGTTCGCCGAAATTGGGACCATATTTTTTATCGTTCCTTGATACATACGAGGAGAAAATTTAAAGAAAAAAATTGGAGCGGTTTTTGAGAAAATATTTTTTTAATTGTATAAATTTTAGACACAAGTTACGCGAAATCTACTCATTTTAAAAAAATGTTCTTTGACTTTTTACAGAGCTGACTATTTTAGAACAGGTTTTAACTAAGGCCATCTCTATCTAAAATTTTGAAATTCTGAAACGGTAACTTTTTGCAATGTTCGAAAACCCGGAGGATTCTGTTACGTATCTCGTGACTTATGTCCTGCAGTTGCGTATGCGCTGGTAGGTGTCCGCAATCGTTGGTATCTCAAATAAAGTCAGCTACCGCTGTTTTTCAGTTATCCAATGTCACTGTCCGTAAAATATATAAAGAATCAAAATCACTAAAAAATGATTATTTAACATTTTACAATATCTGTATCATTGGATTCATCGTTTTATGCTCGTCGTAATAGACTAAAAACATGTATAGTTTCATTTGAAAGAACAAATTTACCTCAATATCTCGTAAAATACAAGTGATAAAATAGAAATGAATACATTTAGTCCCATTCCCTCATGTACTTCCGTGAAAATTGCATTACAATAACTTCAACATTTCAAAAATTGCAGGAGGTGCTCAAGTTACGTGACTCACCTGATTATAAGCGGAATTATATAATCAATATTTACATTCTTTAGTCAAAATCCAAATTGTTTCATTGTTTTTGGATTTCTTCGAGTTCCTGGTTCTTTAACGAAACCATAGACACTTCTTACATGGTTGGAGGCTGCATAGTTTTCTATCAATTTCTCCGCGCACTGGAAATTAGAAATGCAGTCTTGCGCGTGCCCTCTAAGGTCAGTTACACGTAGTCTAACGCATGCAGCAGCAAATGTACCTCACAATTTTTTTTTCAAAACAACAAAACCACACAATTTTTTCCGAAAAAGTAGCACGCACACTGCTCAAGAACAACAAATGAAATACTTTTGTATAATACTACAGCAAATTAAATATTTTAACAAAAACAACCTTCACGAAATTGCAATAACAGTGTGTGCAGTATGTAATGTACAGTATATAAATGCTTTTTACAAAGCAAGGATATACAAAATAAGGCATGTTCTGAATTCAACACTAACTCATGTAACGAATTCAACACTAACACATTTTCATTACTTCTTTTTATAACTTTAGCAACTGGATTTGTCCACTTTTTCATTTCCAGGCCTTGTAATAAGATTTGTTCTGCCGAAAATTTGCCTTTTTTTCGCGCAGCATTGCATAACTTTCTCTTTACTGCGTAGGCGGTAGCGAGAAAGTAAAAACCAATCTGTGTTACTAAAAATATAATACAATTTTCCCACCCCGATGAAAACCCAATCGACGGCGTCTTCAACTAACCAACAAAAAATTTAGAATGTCATTCTTTCTATAATTGACCTAAACACAATCAGCCATCCTTCAGAGGTCGAATAATATTGTGAATATCTGATGTTGCCGAGAGCAGTCGAGACCAGATACAATCTCGAGATTTCGTTCCGACGTCTTCTCATCCCGAGATTCGACCCGGGAATGATGTTCCTCTCATAAATTCACAAAGACAACGCCTTTCTTCGGTTCGCCCTGTCAAGTCAGTCCCTTCTTTCACATCGCCGCGACCGGTAGCGGTAGCTCAGTGCTTCAACTGACGTCACTGCACGCCTCTGACCGGGAGGTCCTAGGTTCGAGTCCTGACGGCGGCAGGATTTTCGACACTAGCTTTTCAGCTAGGTCAAATTCAGTCGCTGTTTGGAGGAGAATTCTAGCGGCCGGCTGCTGTGATCGGTAGTTTTCCGTGGTTTCTCCGATCAACACCAGGCGAATGCCGGAGCAGTACCCTACCAAACGGGCCACGGACCGCGCGCGTTCTGTCCTTCCTCTTCCTTGTCCTATCCTCCCCCCTTCACACACACTTACACTAACATGCACTACACTACCACATTCCGGGAGACCAGTCGGGAGCTTAGAGCTTGTCCCGGCTGGGGCGGTGCCCCGCTGGTGGGAGAGTCCTGGTTAGGGGGAAACCCTACTAGCCGACGGTAGGTCGGCGCCGGATCTCGCCATCCAGCGAGGGAAGATCACCGCCATCTCCTGACAAAAGCATGCACTACACTAACGGGACTTATGACCGAAGCAGTTGACGCGCCCGGAAACACGAAAAAATCAATCAATCAAATCGCCGCCGGGTCGCTCCTTCAAAGGCGCGAGTGCGCGCGGGAGGGCATTTTATTTGCGGGGTAATTGATTACCTTTGCTTTAGGGAAATATGGGAAAATAGCCATAAGGCTAACAAGTGATACATGTATTTCCGTAGACAAGTTCTGAGATATAAAATGTTCGTCACCCCATGCATATCGAATAGTTGAGAACACTGAATGGAGTGTGTATGCGCGCAAGATTCCCATGCCTCACCATAAACGCCGGCCAGTTTGATGCAAGCGGTGGCTGGGAAGAGGCCGTTCCGTCCCTTGCGACCGCCTTTGCACGGCGCTTCCAGAATGGCATCCGTGTGGTTGTTGTGAAACGGATCATCGCAAGGCGGATACTGCCCATTTATTGACACGCATTTGAAGCAGTCAATGGCTGCACCTGAAACAACACGTACATTGGTCATCATTGTCTTAAAACAATTAGGCTGGGTGAACTTAAGCTACCCACTGCGGAAACATTGAAATTTAGTTGTAAATCTCACACATTTCACTTCAGTTTACTGGAAATGACAATGCTTTATTGTAAGAATATCACTATTCGTAAAGTTTAGCACTGGAAACCCTTCTCATCAGAAAAAATAGCCATCCTTTCTAAATTCCTCTGCTTCATTCAAGATTAAATCTCGAATTTCGGGGGAGATATTTTAGGCTTATTTTAAAGATTTTTTATTATCATTGTAATAATATTAGAGTATAACCTGGATAAGTGGGACGTGAATAATGCGAAAAACTTCAATGAGTGTGACTAGATGTCACGACAATTTTAATGAAAAAGTCTGATAGTGGGAAAGTAAAACCTGAGGACTGCTTTTATATCCAATTTTTTTTCTTGAAGTTAACTAATAGAGAACGACATTCTTGAGTTTTTCCAAAAGAGGGAATTTTCGTAATGTTTCGATGTTTATATTTGTTCTTCAATTCTAATGAACGTGTACTAACCGAAAATTGTCTTAAGGCCTAGCCGGTGGAACGAGCACGAAGAACATTCAGACCGATGAACTCGCGTTGCAAATTTGAAGCGGAAGTCAAATTTGTTGCCAGCTATTAGAAAATTAAAAGATGCTTTGTGAACAAGTACAATAAGGGAATGCACACGAAGAAATTCCTAAATAAATTAATGTGCCAAAATCTACTCTTTTGTTATAGTAATTTTGTACTTTTTATGGAGTTATTAAATGGAATTCGTACACTGAGGTGACAAAAGTCATGGGATAGCAATATGCAAATATACAGGTGGCTGAAGTACCATGTACAAAAGATATAAAAGAGCAGTGAATTGGCAGAACTTTCATTTGTACTCAACTGATTTCTTTGAAGATTTCTGAATTAATTATGGCCGCACGTCGTGACTTTCAACACGGAATGGTAGTTGAAGGTAGGCATATAGGACATTCTTTTTCGGAAATCGGTAGGGAATTCAATATTCCGAGATCCACAGTGTCAAGACTGTGCCGATAATGCCTAATTTCAAACATAACCTCACACTATGCACAACGCAGTGGCCGATGGCTTTCACTTAATGACAGAGAACAGCGGCGTTTACGTTGAGTCGTTAGTTCTAACAGGCAAGCAACACTGCGTAAAATAACCGCAGAAATCAATGTGGGACATACGACAAACGTATCCTTTAGGACAGTTCAGCCAAATTTGTCTTTAATGGGTTACGGCAGCAGAAGACCGATACGAGTGCCTTTGCCAACTGCACGACATCGCCTGCGGCGTCTCTCCTGGGCTCGTGACATTGACTGGCCTCTAGACGACTGGAAAATCGTGGCTTGGTCAGATGAGTTCCGATTTCCTTTGGTAATAGCTGATGGTAGAGTGCAATGTGGCGCAGACCCCATGAGCCATGGACACAAGTTGTCAATAAGGTACTGTGCATGTTGGTGGTGGCTCCGTAATGTTGTGGGCTGATTTTTCATGGAATAGATTGGGTCCTCTGATCCAACTGAACCGATCATGGACTGGACATGGTTATGTTCCGCTAAATGGAGATAATTTGCGGCCGCCCATGGACTTCATTGACATTTTCCCAAACAATGGACGTTTTACAGATGGCCATGTTACCGGGCCACAACTGTTCGTTATTGGTTTGAAGAATATTGTGGGCAACACGAGCGAATGATTTGACTACCCAGATCGCCAGATTCCATCGAACATTTATGGCACATAGTCGGAAGGTCAGTTCGTCCACAAAATTCCCCACCGGCAACACTTTCGCAATCATGGACGGCTCTAAAGGCAGCAAGGTTCAATATTTCTGCAGAAGACTTTTAACGGCTTGTTAAGTCCATGCCAAGTCGAGTTGCTACATTTCGCCGGACAAAAGGTCCGACCGATCTTAGGAGGTACCCCAAGCCTTTTGTCCTCAGTGCATTACTTTATCCGTAAAAGAAGTTTCTTGACTAACTTTAAGTTTCATGTATTCAATTGAAACAAATGTCGATTTTATGTTTCTCTACCCATATGATTGTTTATTTTCTTACGTTAATCTAGTTAATGATAATATGATTAACTAGAGGTGCTACACAATGGCAGACTTTCTCGTAGCAAATTTTTCTAGTTTCCTTGGTGTGGGCTGGCCATCACCGAAAGTACATTTTCTTGACATTTTCTCAACTTTTCGGTTTCTTTATAGTACAACAGACATATGACTTCAAGAATATTAAAGAAGAGTAAAACATCGTGCAAAATCGAAATTTTCATTGAAAATTTTGGGGCCATTTTTAAGAAACAGACGATTAAGCATTACTGTAAACGTGGAATTTCAAGCTCTTTTTCGCAGGAATCTATTGAGTTCTCGAAAAACTTCATGTGAAGTCTTTAGAAACACTTCCACTCACAAAGGTAATAATGTATACAAATCGATTAAAAATGCAAATGATACGGACAATCTTTGCAATAAAGAAACCGTAAATAATACAATATCAGATGTTTCAAATTGGTTCCGAAATAACAAATTAATAATAAATGAAAAGTAAACGATTTTAATCCAGTTTTCCATTTCAAATAAACAATTCCGTGCTCCACTGAAAATGAATGGTGTACCATTGACTGATGTTAAGGCAAGAAAATTTTTGTCTCTTAATTCGGCCAAGCCTTAAATGAACGTCCATTTAAATGAATTAAACACAAAATTAAGTTCGTTATGTTACGCGTTCAGAAAGAAAGTTATGTAACGCTGCGGAAAATCGATTTCGAGATTTCAACGGAAATTCACGTTTCGGGATACCCTGATACCGAAAAAGTTCTTTTTTTCAAAACCTCCGTCCGTCTGCCCGTCTGTGCGTCCGTCTGTCCGTCCGTCCGTCTGTCCGTTCGTCCGTCCGTCCGTCCGTCGTCCGTCCGTCCGTCTGTCCGTCTGTCCGTCCGTCTGTCCGTCCGTCCGTCTGTCCGTCCGTCCGTCCGTCCGTCCGTCTGTCCGTCCGTCTGTCCGTCCGTCTGTCTGTCTGTCCGTCCGTCCGTCCGTCCGTCTGTCCGTCCGTCTGTCCGTCCGTCTGTCCGTCCGTCCGTCCGTCCGTCCGTCCGTCCGTCTGTCCGTCTGTCCGTCTGTCCGTCTGTCCGTCCGTCTGTCCGTCCGTCTGTCCGTCCGTCTGTCCGTCCGTCTGTCCGTCCGTCTGTCCGTCCGTCTGTCCGTCGCTCCGTCTGTCCGTCCGTCTGTCCGTCCGTCTGTCGTCCGTCTGTCCGTCCGTCCGTCTGTCCGTCCGTCTGTCCGTCCGTCTGTCTCTCGTCCGTCTGTCCGTCCGTCCGTCTCGTCTGTCCGTCGTCCGTCGTTCGTCCGTCCGTCTGTCCGTCTCTCCGTTGACTCCGATTTTCGAAAATTTTAAAAGTTTGAATTTTTCGGCGTTTTCCTACAACTACAAAATTGGAGACACAGCTTTTTCTTTGAAATGAATTTGTCATACATAACTAATTCTTTCATTAAGGACATGTGTTTTTCTTTTTCGAAAATTTTAGTAGTTTCCGTGCAATAGCGCGTGCAATATTTGCAAATTTTTTTCTTTAAATGTTTGGTAAGGGTAGTCTCAAAATTAACCTATATGATGACATTGACGACATATTGCTCTAATCCTTTGTTTTTTCAAAAAATTAAATATGTATAATGTATTTTTTTACTTGTGTCTCACGGCGGTAATATTTACATTACAGGCTATTTCTTTTCAATATATTTGTAAGCACATATTCATTAAGTGATGTCAAATAAAGTTTCTCGAAAACTCGACACTTTTCTGTGAAAATGATCTCAATATTCCACATTTTCAAAAAATTTCTTAAAATGGCTCTAAAAATATTTTTCAATCAATTACAGGGGATAGTGGTAATAGCACTATTTAACATGACGTATAGTTCAGTTTGGTATATACTTTTGTTTGTTTCAAAAATTGCACAAATGTAATACTTTTGAAATATCTGTCACGCTTCTAAATGCACAAATTCATTGCACATTTCAATGAATTTTTGTACATTAGAAGTTCTACAAATAACTTCAAATGAAATTTTCCGGAAACTCAATAAATTCCTGTTACAAAGTGCTTCAAATTGCGCATTTACAGTAACGCTTAACGCCGTTTTCTTAAAGACGGCTCCAAATTTTTCAATGAAAATTGCTATTTAGGACAAGGTTTTAGTCTTCTTTAATATTTAAAAAAAGTTTTTAGTTCTATTTGGAAACCGAAAAGATGAAAGAATTTAAAAAAGTACTTTGGGCGGCGATAGATGGCAGCTGACGAGAACGAAGAGCAAGTCCATATCAAGGAAATTTATTTTACTTCGAGACGAACTTTACTTCGAGAAAGTCTGTGCCATTCTGTAGCACCTCTAGTTATTTTCTCGTATACATACGTGTATATGGGAGTAATATACGTTATATAAAGAAAGTTACGTAATGCTGCGGAAAATCGATTTCGAGATTTCATCGGAAATACACGTTTTGGGGCCCCCTGATACCGAAAAAGTGTTTTTTAAAAACATCCGTGCGTTTGTCCGTCCGTCCGTCCGCCAAAACCACCCGTACGATCTTTTCCAAATTGCAGAAACCTCGGTTTATCTCTAGTTGAATCTTTGAGATTTTGAAAAACATTCTTTTAAATTTGGGAGTACTTTACATGAAGCCCCACAGATATTTTCAAAATTTTCTCAAAAACGGCTTCAAATTTTTACTTTAAATTTCTTGTCATGAAAAATTCGTAGAAGGAAGGGATAGTTTCGATTTTCACAGATAAATATGAAGAATAGTGTGAAATACACTTATAAAGGTGGCATTGGTCTCTTTTTCACGGTTAATTCTGAGTTTTCGAAAATTGCAAAAGTTTGAAGTTTTTCGGTGCCTTCCTAAAACTACAAAATTAAAGATACAGATTTTTTCTTCAAAAGAATTTGTTGCTCATTATCAGTTCTTTTAATAACGTAATGTAGATTGTTTTGTAAATGTTAGTAGTTTTGTCGCAATATGGCGTGCAATATTTGGAATTTTAAAAAATTACAAAAACATGGTTTTCTGAAAATTGCTTGTTGAAAAATATTTTCTTTAAATTTTTGGTATGGATATTACCAAACAAACTCTATACGATGACATAAATGCTATATTGCTCTATTCTTTTGTTTTCTCAAAAATTACAAAAAGGTATTTTTTTTAGTTTTCTCTCACGTCGGTAATATTTACATTAGATGTGATATCTTCACTTTATTGTATTTATGAGTTTATATGCAAAATAACGTCAAATATAGTTTTTCGTTAAAATGAGCTCAAAATTCAGCATTTTCAGAATCGCTCAAACGCCATTTTCTCGGCGGCTCCAAATTGTTTCTTCAAACTTTTCCAACAGATAGTGGCACTGTTTAATATGACGTGAAGTTCATTTTGGTGCATTCATTTACTTTTTTCAAAAATTACACAAACGTAATTTTTTGACATATCTCTCACTCCGTTAATATGTACGTTTCAATGGATTTGTATACATTATTTAATTAGTGAGATGATGTTCTTCAAATTACCTTAAATGAAATTTTTCGAAAACTCAATAGGTTCCTGTGAAAAAGAGCTTCAAATTTCGCATATACAGCAACGCTTAACGCCATTTTCTTAAAGACGGCTCCGCATTTTTCAATGAAAATTGCTATTTAGGTCATGGTTTTAGCCTTCTTTAATATTCTTAAAATAGTATTTCGGTTCTACTGTTTGGAAACCGAAAAGTTCAGAAAATTTAAAAAAAAGGATAAATACTTAGGGCGGCGATAGATGGTAGCAAACAATAAGGAAATGCAAGATTGCACAGTATCAGTCCAAACCAAGAAAATTAGAAAACTTTACTTGGAGAAAGTCTGTGCCATTATGTAGCACCGCACCTCTAGTGTTAATTCTAAATGAATATTCTTATTTTTATTATTTCTATTACTATATCATTGTAGTAACTGTACCGATTTATTATTTCATTCAATTTTTTCATAATCCTTAGTCTTTAGCCATCACCCTGATTGTTTTCTACCTTTTTTCAATTGTTTAATGCCAACTCCGGGATAGTTTGAATTTTTGAAAGTAAATACGAAGATCTGCTCCCCCATAAAATTGTTATGATATTTTAAAATAATGCAACTCATTTGAGTGATTAGGCGGAAAAATTAGTAAAAAGAAAATAATAATAATAATAATAATAATATTATTATTATTATTATTATTATTATTATTATTATTATTTATTCATCACAGTTTTTCGGTATTTCAACCATTCAAAGGTCCAGTTGTATCCATAAGTCTTTTCCGATTTAACTAAGAAATGGCTGCAGTAAACAGTACGCAGCGTATGAATTTGACAACACGTCAGTTTCTTCGTCTGTCATTAACCTCCACACGTTCAGTCCGCCAAACACTAGTATTTGTCTTGTATCGTTCAGTGATCATGTCGACGCTTGTGCCTGAAAAAGAACATTTGCGGCACGCATTGCTTTTCTTATTTGATAAAAAGGAGAAGGCTGTGGAAAGTCATCGTTTGCGGGTAGAACAAATGGTGAACATGCTCCAGCGATTAGAACATATGAGACATGTTTTCGACATTCTAAACGTGATTTCAATGCGAAAGACAGTGCGCGGTCTGGTAGACCAAAAAGTGCGTAGACGAACAATTGCAGGCGTTATTTGATGATGTGATGACCCAACTCTAACTCAACAGCAGTTGGGAAAAATTGGTAATTGGTAAATTGTGTAACAAGAAACAATCAGCTGACGTTTACGTTTTCGGGAAAGGTCAATAAACTCGATAAATGGGTTCCACGCGATTTGAATGAACGGCAAATGCATGACAATGCGCCAACTCACACAGCAAAACCAGTAAAGGCACCTTGAAATCGCTTGGAAGGCAAATCCTTCCGCACGCGCCGCACTTGGCGCCATCCCACTGTCACCTCTTCGCGTCCATGGAGCGCCGCTCGCAGAGCAGCAATTCACCAATTTCGACCAAGTTGGAAAATGGCTCAGCGAATGGTTTGCCACAAAAGACAAGCACTTTTTCTTGCAACGTATTGATAACTTACCTGAAAGATGGACGAAGTGTGTAGGAGCTGAAGGCCAATATTTTGAATAAATAAAAAATGATTTTTCCTTGAAAATCACGTGTTTTCTTTACCACAAAACCAGCAAAAACTTATGTGTATACCTGGGATGATGACCAGGTATGCGGTTACTTTATTGAAGATTCAGTTGGCTTCTAACAACACGGCATGTATTCAAGATAACTGCCTTCTGCATATTGCATATACTCCTGACATCTAAGAGAAGACATTCTAGTGCTCCAAGTGTCATTTTCGGGATCATTTCTGTGGCTGATATTATTGGTACAGTAGTCACTTTGCCGAAGTTCCACTGAGCTGCGACTTCATAGGCGAGATCGGTATATTTCTGGATCTTCTCTTGATGATTTGCAGGTATAGTGTGGGTGTTGGGTATTGACATATCGATAAGGAAAGCCCGCTGATGGTTTTTGTTGATGTATGTTATATCGGGCTTATTGCCAACGACTAGTCTGTCAGTGATAATAGAGCGATCCCAGTAGAGAGTGTGCTCATTACTTTCAAGCACGTTCTGAGGCACGTATTTATAATACGAGAAGGAAGTGGTGAAAAAGCCCGTTTTCATCGCCAATAATTGGTGGACTTGCCTCGCCACGCATCATGCCTCTTTTTATATTTCAACTGTGCGTGGCCGCTACATCCACTTGTCACGTGTTGGATACTTTCGCTTGCGACCTCACATGTGTCGGAATGGACGGTCGAATCTCTCAGAATGTGTTTTCTGTAGTTCAAAGTTGGCAGCACTTGATTCTGGATAGTCATAATGAAGTCTTCTGGAAAGAGATCCCCATGCTGGAGCCATGCGTGCGACGCAGAGATGTCGACTTCTGGTGTGCTCAGCGCATGGGGGTACCTTCCGTGGAGTGCTTTCCCTTTCCATGAGGTTATCTTCCCTTCAGTTTCAATGACTGGCTGAACAGGTGGATCGGCCCTTTCCAAGATCAGAGGACTATAGTTATTATCAATTGCGCTCACTGCTTGCTGAACTCTCCCGCAATGTACGAGGAAGTATCTTCTGCGTGATGCCATTTGTGTGCTGTGTAGATATATGAGATCTACAACACCTCGCCCTCTTCGTGAATGTGAAAGGGTAAAAAGCTCAATACTTGTATAGGGATGATGTTTTCGATGTTGAGTCATAGTGGTTCGAATTGTCCTCTGGAGGTTGTCGAGATCGGTATTGCTCCATTTAATAAAGCCAAAGGAGTATGTCAGCACTGGAATAACATATAAATTGATGGCCTACGCAAGATTTCTAGCAGAGAGTTGAGTCTTTTAGTCCATGCAATTGTTTATACACTTCAGTTATTAGTATGTTATCGCCGCACCGGGCCATATTAGCAACGCCGACCCTGCCGGCCGTCGACTTGCGCGGTCGGCGCCACGTACGGCAAGAACGCCGTCCTACCTCATTTCGTATTTGTTTATTTGTTTTTCGTTAACTTTTATTGTATTTGTTGGTGCAAAATTAAAGCAACTAAAGAAACATCTGTGTGCACATCTAACCCTGGATCCTGCAAATCCAACACACATGTTATGCGTTTGTAGAATGGTTGAAGGCAGGTTATAAGTGTGTATTTCGAGGGGTCTATATGCTGCATTGTGAAGTAAATATTGAATTGTAGATGGTGAGTTTTGGTAATTGTTTTAGCCAATAATTATGCAGGCCATTACTGCCCGGTATCTTCCAGTTATATGTTTTTTCAAAGCTGCATGGACAACATCCACAGTTACGATTGATTTATCCATTTGAGGGGTATCTCGGCGTGTCATATTTTAATTCAATCCCCGCCATATCTGAGTTGTGAGACAGAAGATAGGCTTCAAAAGGCCTTTTATCTGTGCCTTTGTGGGAAGCCTTTACTTTCATATCTCTTATATTATTATTATTATTATTATTATTATTATTATTAAGCAGTATTATATTTTGTTCAAATTTCCAATTTAGATGTCTCGGGAGCAAACTCATAATTTAAATAATCAAATGAGTAATCAACATTGAAGTGACGTCTGTTCTATTTTTTTTATTTCGATGATCTGCCAAACTAATTAATGTTATTATTTGCAATCATCTTACAGTAGTAACAACAATTCAAAACAACAGTGACAATTCACATGCATCTATTGGACTTAAATGTCCAGAAATATATTATTGGCTTCACAAAATTTAATTATATATTAATTATATTTAATTATTTCATGGCCTTCTTTACAATGGAATATTGATTTATCATTACTTACCCTACGAGCATACCGTCAATATCCAGTAATTCGAAAAATATTTTTGAAGGGTTTAATTTTAACAAATTTGGAACTATTTTATGCGGCGTTAGGTATATGATTCAAAAACTAAACAATTAAGACCACAATAAGGATCACGAAACTCTCAAAATGCTCTTCGCCCTTTGTATAATAAATGTCTTAATACCATTTGCCCGGTTTCTCCATTGTGTAAGCAAAACGTGCAAAAGCGGTTCACGATTTCCTTCCATTGGGTACTCTATTATTGCAGCTACACATTGATCAGTCTAAACACTACCTATATAAAAAACGTGATATTTTAATGAGCTTTATATTTGACATCGGATAGTGCAATCTTATATCCGCTTTTAACAGAGTAGGTGAAATGTTTCCTGAGGGCAAGAGACCCCTACCCTTGTAGAAGCTTCCTTACGGCAATCAATCGTCATAAGTGAGAAATAAATTTCGATATCTGATTATAAATTAAAGAAATTTCAGCCTATTCAGCATTTCACAAAACAATAAAAAAAAACTTTTAGTGAGTCATTTATTGTCCGTCCATTCAGACAGGGAACACTTATTGCTTAAACTACGGGTCGCACTATGAGTGCAAGCAATCATACACTGAAGACAGAGATGTTTTAAGTCTCAATGAGACATTGAGGAAATGGGACAGTTTATTTTCATGTACAAGTAATGAATTCATAAATAATATTTTGAAACAATATTAGGAATATGAGGCATAATCTAGTGAATGAGTTCTCTTAAGTTGGGTTTACAAATTTTACAAAGTAGAAACATTATTCTTTGAAATAGTACAAAAATATTATCATAGACCTCGATAGTATAACTTTTGCCTTCGAAGTGTCACAAACGTCGGCGAAGGAAATAACTCCACGCGATATGACGGGATCTGTTGTAAAACAATTCGCGTGAACTACTGCGAAAGTTAATTCAGTTATGATGATATACTCGCATTACACAAATATATGCATTTAATGGTCCGCTGTCCTTGAACTACTTTCCGCGTTGTCTCCAGCTTACTCGACGCACGGTGAAGCATTTGGATCGAACTGGCGGGTAGGGGGGGGGGTCGAACTCAGATCCTGAGAGTTAACCCGCCTCATTCCTTAGAGTTAGCACGCACGGCATTTGATAATGAAGTAAGAAAGACATTGTTATTGTTAATGAAAGTTGACCGAGGAAAGAGTGAGATATGGGCTATTAAAACATGAGTTTTGTTTATGTGGGTCTGGTTGTAGATTTCAAATAGGGGAGAAATGAAATGAAATGATTGAACAAGAAAAGGATTGAGGCAGTAATATACAGTCTCTTACTATTTTATCTTATAACCTGTAAGATTTCACTGGTGAAGTAAAAGGCAGAGAGGAAGAGTAGTTGCATATTAGGATTGCTACTATCATATGAAAATATTTGAATGAGTTGAGGAAAGATGAGAGAGGGATGAAAGTTATGATAACTAGTAGAGCTACAACAGCATATACTTTCTCCTATTAATTGTAACTTTCTCGACTTCCAAAAATTCAGAGAGTCAACGAAAATGAGATCTGCGCCATTTTTAAGGGGAGGAGCAGGGGGTACTCTCTCCCATATTAAAATCGCTGTTTTTAAAGAATCATTTTCTCTATAAGTAGTGGTGTTAATATTTTGAAACTTGCCAGGAATATGGATTTGAGTTTCAGTCCTACACTGAATGGTTTGCACTTCTATTGAGCAATTGTTTTTATTTTATATTTTTTTAATAATTACTATTTTTACTACTAGTCACATTAATCTGACCACCCATGAAAATCCTGAATAACCCCCTTTTGCAGCGCTGACTGCTACACCTCCCCAAAAAATTGTAGTCTCTACTTTGCCCTTCTGGTACAACAGACCAATACTGTGGAGCGAAATTAAGCAAACCAACAATTAAAACTGCAACTGAAACAAATGTAACACTTATTGAAATCAATTTCCTCTCAGCAAAACACCTCACCCAGCATGGTCTTCACATGAACCTGGTTGGAAGCATGCAGTCGGTAACAAGCTTGCACAATACATCAACTCCAGTCCTACGCAGTCTCCTGCCAAAAATCCATCCCTTTCAACTTCCTTACGTTCTTCACTCCCACACTCATTTCGAACCCTCTTACCTCCTCCTCTGAACCTACTCCCGTTTCTTCCATTACCACTCCCAGTTCATCTACACTGGATGCCCCATTTCCTTCAGAACCTGCCACTGCTGGGACAATTTACAACCTTCGATCACGTACTCGAGGTAAAATTGGAGTAAATATATCAACGACAGTCAGATGCAGCAGAAAAACATCCGTGTAGGTACTTGCCAAAGATAAACATACTGCATCACAATGTTCAATCCCTTTCAAATAAAACTGAGTTGATAGAGGCAGCTCTATAGGGTTATTTAAATCAAATGGACGTTCTTTGCTTTACAAAATGTTTGTGATCTCCTAATGAACTTAGCATTTCCCAAATTCCGAACTTTTACCTCGCAGGCTATTATTGTTCAGAAAGGGAAAGGCATAAAGGTCCTGTATATGTGGATTATTGTATTTATGATAGAAATAATATTGATTCTATTTCCTTGACCGAGTAAAATGATTATTGTTCAGAAAGAAGAAGGCGCAGGATTAGGAATGGATACACAGACCGACGGACACAGACCGATGGACAGACAGACCGACGGACAAACAGGCCGACTGACAGGCACACTGACGGACAGACAGACCGAAAACACAGATTGGTGAACAGACGGAAAAAAAAATGACAGACAAGACGGACAAACATCGGACATGCTGACGGACGGACAAGTACGGACGACAAACGACAGAAGGACCAGACGGGCAGACGTACAGACAATCGGCAAGGCATGCATGCAGCCGAACTGACAGAATTTCGGGGAGCGATGAGAAAGGCAGGGCGAGGGGCAGAAATACTGACGCTCAGAAACAGAGACCGAAGGAGATGCAGAACGACTGAGAGACAGACCGACTGACAGAGAGACCAGCAGACAGACATACTAACGGATAGGCAGACCGAAGGACAGACAGGCCGAAGGACACAGACAGATAGACAGATCGTCGGACAGACAATGGCGGACAGACAGACCGACGGAGACACAGACCGACGGACAGGCAGACCAAAGGACAGACAGACGGACGGACAGCAGACGCGGCAGACAGACCGACGACTGACCGAGGACGGACAGACACAGGAACGGACTGATGGACTGAAGGACAGACAGACAGACGGACAGATGGACGGACGGACAAATAGGTTGACACAGGTGGGCAGACGTACAGATAACTGGAGAGGCAGATAGAAGAACAGTCAGAGGAGGCGAATGGAAAGGCTGAACGGTAGGCAGAAAGGCTGACGGACAGAAACATAGACCGAAGGCGATGCAGAACGGGGGCAAACAGACCAGACAGACCGGAGAGACAAACCGACAGACAGTCGATGTGTTCAACGGACAGACAGTCAACAGACAGAGACCGACAGACAGATATACAGACGGTCAGACAGATCGACGGACAGTCAGACCGACGGACAGGCAGACCGGCAGACAGACAGGCCAACGGACTGACAGTCGTATAGGCAGATGGACAGAGATGCGGACAGAGAGGACGGTCGCACGGGCAGACCGACATATAGGCATACAGACTGCCAGAGAGTGTTTGAAAAGTGCTTCCTCGGCGCACGATTACATTCAGGCGGGCGCACGATTACATTCATAGGGGCGAGAATTTAAAAATGGGGTCATGCTGAATGTGAGTTTTTCCTTGAACTTCTTGAACGGCTATCCAGTCTACTTAGCCTTGGGGAGAACTAAATTATTCCAGTGGGAGCGAAAGCGCCAGGGACCTGACGACCCGTGTTATCTGATGACGTCCAGATGACATCAAGGGCTGACGCTGAGGAATTGGATGGCTTCGCTTCCACACCCACAATAGCTTCCCTTGGATGGTTTCCATTTAAAACACTGCAAAACAGGGCGCGAAATAAATGCCGATTGAAATGTACTTACCGAGTCTTGGTGTAACAAGCATCACCAGAAGTAATATTGGTGGCAAGAGCGTCCAACAAAGCTGCATGCTAAACACCATTCTCGTACAAGGCCTCGAATGGCCTTTTCCTTGTGTTGATATCCCCTCGCGGAAAATGTACCTGAGACAAAGAGAGGAATGCTAACACTCGATCTTCTTAAAATGAATAATTTCCTCATTAAATAGGTACTGGTGAGTGGACAGTGTTAAGGTCTGCTTAAGCTTTCGTAGTGATGAGCAGTGGGCGGATTTAAATGAGAGATTTAATTTTAATCAGAGTAATGTTTTTCTTTTCCCTTTAGAATAATGCCCTTTACTATTGAATTTATGATAGGGCAAAAGTAAATGACATATTTTTGGATGCCTTTTTTGCATTTTCTCCAATTTTGAGAAATAATTCATTTTTTCCCTTTCCCGAAATATTTAATGTATTTGTAACTGATTTAATCGATTTTAATGGTATTTTCTTGAAATAGTATTTAGGATATGCAGCAAATGTTCTCCACAGAATTCTTGAGTTATTTATTCGATTTCTTCGTTCAGTATGTAAAGAATGGGTCCTCTAACTCGAATCAGCGCCATTAACAGGTCGTCGGAATTTCGGATAACTAAAGACAGTGACATGTAAAGAATCTCAAACAGAAGTTTGCCAGCTGATTTCTTTTCAACGAAAGGGAGAATTCTTCACTACATCAGTAACGAGCCTAGCTTGAGTTGTTTAACTGAACGGGTTTTGATTAAATTTCTGACGTCATTTTATTTTGCCTTCAGATAATTTTTAAAACATTTCAATAGCATTTCATTGATTATTTGCCGCAATATTTTAGAATATCAAAAGCGACTCTCTAGAAATAAGCATTGACATGCTTTTGGCAATGAGACAATCCAAGATATTAGCTTTATTGTTCGCGTGATGTATACTAATTGGTTCATGGAGGCCTGAAGTTCAAGGTGCGACGAACATGACTAATGCAACTTAATAATTTGATCGCCTGTGTATGTGAATTTATTACATCCACATGTGCTGTTCTAGTTAGCAGTGTGATCGCTGTTGCAATTTTTGCATTTGAAGTGGAGTTGCCAGATTTGTTACATTGAGACAAGTGGTGATACTCTTGACATTAACCACAAAGAGGGGAATTGTTGCAATTCGCGTGAGAAGAGAAAGTGTTGATATGATCTACGTTGGATGGAACTCTTTCTTAAATGAGCGCGATGAACACAACATTGAACATTGAATAGCTTGCCATCTGTCTGCCTGTCCGCCATTCATTTCGTCCGCCATTCCGTCCCCCATTCCGTCCAACAATCCGTCCGTCATTACGTCCGTCTGTCTCCCCTTCTGACCATCTGTCCGTCCGTCCGTCTGTCCGTCCGTCTGTCCGTACGTTGTCCATCTGTCCGTCCGTCTGTCCGTCCGACTGTCCGTCCGTCAGTCTGTCCGTCCGTCTGTCCGTCCGTCTGTCCGTCCGTCTGTCCGTCCGTCTGTCCGTCCGTCTGTCCGTACGTTGTCCATCTGTCCGTCCGTCTGTCCGTCCGACTGTCCGTCCGTCAGTCTGTCCGTCCGTCTGTCCGTCCGTCCGTCTGTCCGTCCGTCTGTCCGTCCGTCCGTCTGTCCGTCCGTCTGTCCGTCCGTCTGTCCGTTCCGTCCGTCGTCTGTCCGTCCGTCTGTCCGTCCGTCTGTCCGTCTCGTCTGTCGTCCGTCTGTCCGTCGTCTGTCCGTCTCGTTCCGTCCGTCTGTCCGTCCGTCTGTCCGTCGTCTGTCCGTCCGTCTGTCCGTCGTCGTCCGTCCGTCTGTCCGTCGTCTGTCCGTCGTCTGTCCGTCCGTCTGTCCGTCCGTCTGTCCTCGTCTGTCCGTCAGTCCGTCCGTCAGTCTGTCCCTCAGTCTGTCCCTCAGTCTGTCCCTCAGTCTGTCCCTCAGTCTGTCCCTCAGTCTGTCCCTCAGTCTGTCCCTCAGTCTGTCCCTCGTCTGTCCCTCAGTCTGTCCCTCAGTCTGTCCCTCAGTCTGTCCCTCAGTCTGTCCCTCAGTCTGTCCGTCGGTCCACCTGTCCGTTCGTCAGTCCGTCTTTGTATAGAAATCTCTGTAGAGAAATAGTTATGCAGCAGAAAATACTTGGGATTTAAACTTTTCTATCGAATTTAATCGTTTATTATCTGACAAAGTGTTGTACTACAATAATGTATGTATTGTATGTGAATTGTTTGTAGTGACCTGTAGATACGGTCACCTGATGAATATGATTACTTGGTTAGTTGGTTAGTGATTCCTGGCGCGTCATCAGCGTAGGTCATTGGTCCGTAAGTGTAGTGCATGTTTTGTTTTCTTCCGGAGATGGCGGTGATCTTACTCCCTGGATGGCGAGATCCGGCGCCGACCTACCGTCGGCTAGTGGG
This sequence comes from Teleogryllus oceanicus, assembly GCA_964035755.1. Taxonomy (NCBI): domain Eukaryota; kingdom Metazoa; phylum Arthropoda; class Insecta; order Orthoptera; family Gryllidae; genus Teleogryllus; species Teleogryllus oceanicus. The sequence goes on along the minus strand of CAXIVR010000001.1, from coordinate 200,790,770 downwards.
GTTTCCCCCTAACCAGGACTCTCCCACCAGCGGGGCACCTCCCCAGCCGGGACCTAAGCTCCGACCGGTCTCCCGGAATATGTGGTAGTGTAGTGCAAGTTAGTGTGTGTGTCTAAGTGGAGAGGATAGGATCAGGAAGATTGATTGATTGATTGATTGATTTTTCGTGTTTCCGGGCGCGTCAACTGCTATGGTCATTAGTCCCGTGAGTGTAGTGCATGTTTTTTTCGGGAGATGGCGGTGATCTTCTCCCACTGGATGGCGAGATCCGACGCCGACCTACCGTCGGCTAGTAGGGTTTTCCCCTAACCAGGACTCTCCCACCAGCGAGGCACCGCCCCGACCGGGAGAAGCACTAAGCTCCCGACCGATCTTCCGGAATATGTGGTAGTGTAGTGGATGATAATGTAAGTGTGTGTGTAAGAGAAGAGGATAGGACAAGGAAGAGGAAGGACAGATCGCGTGCGGTCCGCGGCCCGTTTGGTCGGGTACTGCTCCGGCATTCGCCTGGTATTGATCGGAGAGACCATGGAAAACTACCGATCAGAGCAGCCCGCCGCAAGAATTCTCCTCCAGACAGCGACTGAATTTGACCTAGCTGAAGAGCTAGTGTCGAAAATCCTGCCGCCGTCGGGACTCGAACCTAGGGCCTCCCGGTCAGAGGCGCTGCAGTGACATCAGTTGATGCACTGAGCTACCGCTCCCGGCACCAGGAAGAGAAAGAAAAGATCGTGCGTGGTATGTGGCCCGTTTGTTAGGTTACTGCTCCGGCATTCGCCTGGGATTGGTGGGAGAAACCTCGGAAAACTACCGATCAGAGCAGCCGTCCGCTAGAATTCTCCTCCAGGCAGCGACTGAAATCGACCTAGCTGAAGAGGTAGTGTCGAAAATCCTGCCGCCTTGTGGACTCGATCCTAAGACCTGGTCAAAGGCACTGCAGTGACATCAGTTGATGCACTGAGCTACCGCTCCCGGTAATATGATTACTACGTCGAGTAGTAATAGACATTGACGTCCTAAGATCAAGGTTGATCTAGATTTCCCCGGTGTCTTGCATCGATTGTGCAAAACCTTATCTTGAAATTAAGTAGTCTCGTGGCTCAGAGCGTAGTCGCTCGCCTTTCACCAAGTAGGACCGGGTCCGATTCCCAGACAAGCTCATGTGAAATTTGACAAAAAGAGCCTGCCATCTACACGGGGCTAGTCCAACACTTGTGAAGCAACCTAAACCTTACCTTTAGCGGCGGCGATAGTGTAACGGTTAGCGTTTCGGACTGTTATACCCAAGTTTGTGGGTTCGAACCCGATCGAAGCCGCGGATTTTTAAGGGCAGAAAAATCCTTCGTACGCCTTCGGAGGGGAAGTAGAGCCGGCTGCCCCATGTTCGTAGATTTACTGCATGTAAAATATTCTTTGAGCAAAATTCAAATCCCTGTTTCGTCGCCAAAGTAATACCTTCTTTCTCCCATAGTTCAGAAGCGTAGCGAAATTTGCGTGGTCAGACGGAAGAGCAGGCCTCATGGCCTGAGTCTCGCCACGTAAAATAAGGCACATTCAATTCAATTCAATACCTGTTCCCTAATTTCTTCCCAGTTCTAGCCACTGGGTAGTGACGCGGGGGCGCGTGGTGTAAGAGGCGCGTACGTACATGCTACCTGGCAGCTTTCTTGACAACTGACTGACGAGACTAAATAACAAATATGAATGGAGGATTACTCTGCCCTCCCAGATACTCATCTAAAAACACCCTCTAGATATTTTCCAACTTCCTGACCGCAGTGGACGAATGACAAAAATAGACAAAGACCGACGTTGAGACGTTGATCAATGACGCCGAGACAATGACACACACCGAACGACGAAACTACCAAAAAAAGAGAACAAAACAAAAATGTTACCTCGCATACTCCCCAATCCCATCAGTCTTCCCCAACTAAATAAAAAAAAATAACAAACAAAAAACTAAAAATTTTCCCACCAAACCCTTCTTTCTACTCTGTCCTTTTCCTTCCTCTCGGTCCATCGACCTACATACATCTAAAAAAACAAACCAAACCTAAATTAAAGAAAAAACTTTAAACACCCTGAGCTTCCAATCCACGTCCATGTACGATGGAATGGAGTAGTTACATACAAAACTATAAACCGAAAGCAAACACCTGATCTGAAGAGTCCCCTAAAATGACAGTTCGAACGTAACTTGAGCACGAGCGCTGAGAGGGGGGAATCAGCCCTGCAGCGAAACGATGACCCCCGGAAACGGCGCTGCGCGAGGCACGCTCTGAGCGACACTTTCGTATCCGACCGCACGGACGTGAGCGAAATATCTACCCGTTGTACCTTAGTCATACATTATTGCATAGCAAAATTTCAGCATCTTAATGTGAACAATGCATTCTTGTATTGCAGTCATTTATAAGCGATAACTCTTCATATTGCGAATATATTTATTTTTTCTACTCCTGTTGTTTAATTCTGTCATTTGATGGCTGTAACCCGTTGCATAATGATACTCATTACGATACAGATTTCATTATGATACAGGTTCTTCACCAATCTCAGAGAAGTTTACAAACTGCGTGTTGACTCTTCATTAATTATTGAGAATCGTTCTAATAAATGTTTTTTGATTTCATTAATATTGCATTTAATATTATATTATGTTTGTCATTTTAATTTATTTTATTATCAGTAATTTTTACGTGTAATATTATTTAAAATAAATTGGATCGTAATTTCACATTGATCCTATTTGACTAGGGTAGTGATAGTGGTAGAGGTAAATTTGACTGACGTTAAGATCAGAACGCAATTTATTTTGTGTTATATGATGCGGCCGCGTAGTTGTCCTTACAAACCGAGCAATTCGGTAGTTTGAAATGTCTAGAGAATCAGAGGATGCGTTGGCAACTCCAGAAATAAGAGAAAAGGCGAAAATGGTGACCTTGGAATTATTGCCGCAACTTTTATGCTCTGTCGCAGACGGGCTGGTAAACCAAAGCCACCTGCGGCAGGTGGGGTAGCTGTTCGCTAGGTGGACTTGGCTGAATCCTGCATGTGAACTGCCACGAAACGATTCAATGTAAAATTTTAACTTATAAAAGTTGCCATAAGTCACAGAAAAAGTACCGTATGAAACTCGATGTAATGGGTATTAATACACTCGTGAAGTTTCAATAGTCGCTCGTTCCTCGCTCATATCGTAATATCACACTCGTGTATTAATACCCATCATTACTTCATCGTTTCATAATGTACTATTATAGTTTCAAAACTGTGATTTTCAAATTCCTTTCTGCACAAATGATATCATCATGAATAACATAAGCCCCTCTCATGGGTCTGAAGGCAATTGTCAATCACTCTGTATTAACATTAATCATTTCATTCTGCCTTTCCCGCAAAGCTTTTCAACCGATCATCCGATCTTAATTAAATTCAAAACACGAGGAAGGTCTCGGTTTACGTGAGTTTTCGAAAACACTGCCCCCATTCCCCTTTCCAATCCGTTAAAGCAGGCTCACCCTTCCCGTTTATCGCGAAGATCTCGAAAGCAGAGAGGAAATTGCATGTGGAAGCTCATAAAATGTCCTTGTAAATACATATTTTTCATTCCGATAATGCAATTGGGTTTCGAGCAAGTGAAGATCAAACCTAATTTGTTCCGATGGAGAGGGGCATGGCGATGACGGCGAGGAGAACGCGCCGAGAGAGAGAGAGAGACAGAGAGAGAGAAGGCGGAGGTAGCAGGGATGTCACGCGGGCGGGGCTGGAAATAAAATTAAGCCCACTTTACACTGTACTAGATATAATCCATCCTTTTCTCACCTAGCAGACGATTGTGACAAATACCCAAGAACGCTATCTTTCTTTCATTAGTATCGATATAAAAAAATTGACTTTCAAATAAAGTAGAGCTTTTTCATTAATACCACGTGAAGAATTAAATTCTAATCCTGACGCCTCATGGATCACAAACCAATGTTGGAACTTGAGAATTTCATCGTGTTGTAAATTAATGTGTAATGATTTTTCAGTAATCTGGTTAAACAGTTCTGTCGAAAAGTGCGTTCTTGCGAAATAAGCAGCCGAAGTCCTGTAGTTACAGACCGATTTCCAACGCCAATTAATTAGTGGAACGAATAAAGCACCTGTCAAGAGAACATTTCTAAATATATACAGAACACTTGATGATTGACTTGATTGATCATTTTCATGATTTCTTTGGCCTAATCCCATGCGCAAGTCGAGATAGTGCATGAAGAACGAATTATGAGAGGCTCCTTTCTTCAACCCTCAACTCCCTAGGTGAAATGGATGAGCCAATATCTCGCCTCTGACTTGCGCCACTGAATAAAGATTTGTTGTTTGGAAATTTTTGTATAGACACGAAGGTCCCTGACATCGCCATAATACAGCTTCTAAATGAGCGCTATTTAATAGTTTCCGTATAGATCTGAAAGTTTCGGACCATTCTGTATCATGGTTTCAGAACTTGATTAACAACGGAACATACCTTGAATACACATGACAAACATTCATTTAGGACTCGTATCACACGTTACAATTATTGAAATGCACAATATCAAAATGTGTCTCCACATATACATGTGCCTGCCTCGGCGTGCGAGAGGTCGACACTGAGCTCACCTAGTTATTTTGGGACTGTGATCAACGGCCTTTTCTTAGCAACCACTATTTCGGTCCCAAACTCCCACGGATGATTCGACGCTCTAAAAGAAGTGTATATTCTTTGCACAGAACTACGATTCTTTTCGTAATCTGGTTTTGAAATGTTTAAGTTGTTATTAGCGGTTTCACAATTAAAAATATTTTTTCAAAAATAAAATTTGAAAATCAAACGAAAATTTTGCACATACGGTCAACGTACGTCTTATAAGACCTGTAACAAAAATTGGAAAACCGTTCCCGTCATCACTGAATCTTCCGGGTTATTTTTAGCCTTCATTTTTATTTATCATTGAGACATTGCTTTACATTCACATTGTGCCGCAGACCACAGCAGGTTGGAAGTTTAGTTATTTAATATGAATATTTATGTCTGAAGTCATTAGTCAGGTGACCATTAAGGTGGATTTCATGTACAATTGCCTTTACGTGGATCAAATATATCTCTAGTTTAGATGTCTTCTCAGCGTTGCGAACTATTTAAATTTTCAATTATATTGTGATATTGAGCACCATTTCTACCTTTGGCTTTCCTGAACTTAGGTAATGTAATTGATTCATAAAACTGACTTTGTCAAGAGTTATTTCGAAATATTTTTCTTTCAGTTTGCCGTAGAACATATTTTAAAATCAATTTGAAAACTACACGACGTTGTTGTCGGCAAACACACGTTTATCTGTTACATCTCCGGGTCACTTGACCTCTCTTAAGCTGGCACTACCAAAATCACACCACAAAAATAAGCTGGCACCACAAAATCAAATATGCCACCATTTACAACTATTTAATTGTTAATTAATTACGCAAACATTTTACCTCTTCAAATTTTTGCGTAATTAATGGTGAGCTAGCTTCAAATTATGCTGGCACGAACAAAATGAATTCGCACAAAACCGAATATGCCATCTTGTAGAGGGATTTAATTGATAATAAATTACGCAAAAAATAATTTAACTGCTCTCCAAACTTCCGAGTAATTCATTGTGGACTGTAGGTCGCGCCCGCCGATCGGCCGGTCGGGTGGCGTCTCTCAGTGGGCCAAACCGCGCGCTCCGCCGCCGCCGCCCGCCCAGCTGGTTGGGGCAGATGGAAACGACACACGGACTGGCTGCGAGCGGACTTCAATACTGTTCTTCGATCATGAAGCCAAAATAGTCGAAAGAAAATTGTCCCAATACTTTATAAAATTCATAAAGATCCTCCGTACACTTTAATTATGATCGCTGAATTACCATAAGCGCGTCCTAATCTACGGTATGTTGGTAAAGAATTGATTTTATCATAGTACGTTTCATATCTGTGGTATCAAGTAACAAGTTTAATTTGCTGATATTGCGTTGTTTGAATTGTTTATCGCAAAACATTGTCAGCATGCCGTCTTACAGGAAGTATTTGTTCACAGGACTAAGTGTTCATTCATGGTGGCAAAAATATTTATAGCTCAAGATTTGATTTTGGACATTCTTTGTAGCATCTGCTAGTTTTAAATCTGTAATTCGATTCATGGCTTTTTTGCACATGTCTAGATGTTTTATTTATTATGGAGGGTAATTCTGCTTGCAATATGTGTTCCCTTGCTCCTGTCATGCCCCTTCCATTTGGCTCCTGCCCTCAAATGTTGATTTATTTTTGTAAGTCTCTCTTTACATGTGTTGTTGACCTCGTGACATTGTTGACATGGAATATGAATATTCATGTTTATTACTATTTAAAACATTCAATTTTAAACAGGCTGACATCCCCTTTTCTGCATAGTCTTCCTTATTTCTTAAATACATGTAATGACAGTGTTGTCAAAATATATTTTTTAATCACTGTTGTTTTAACTAATTTGACTTGATGTGTCTAATTCATAAAATGAAGGTCTGGTATGAGCCCTGATAAGGTCAATTAGGCATTGTTGAATCATTGGCAATGTTGTAAAGCTTTAAGAAATAAACCAAATATTTCAAAGACCTAAAAGCTGAACAGTAAGTAAAAAATGATAAGTAAAGTGGAAATATTATAATGAAAAAATATACATACAAATGAAAGTGAAATATTAAAGTAAGTATTAAATTTAAGTTGGACACACTTTTGTTATTGCCTATAGTAAATGAATTGAGAGGTAATGGGGAAATGATTCTGCACAAACTACAGAGAGGTTCAATATTTTTTTATATATTATTTTTTGTGTCAATAATGTTAGTTTTAATATTACACATAATCATAATTCATCACATTACACATCAATTACACATCATTATAATTCTACTTGAAAATATCAGTAGTAATGATATATAAAATATAACATTGTCCAGTGACTGTAATCTAATGAAATTAATAAATACTAGTGGCCTGCAGGAACAAAAGTGCTGTTGAATCATATCACACAAACTGGTTATTTGTAAACAAGCACATACACTGCTGAAGAAAAGCAAGTAAAATACTCTCAAATAACAAGAATTGCATTATGCCCTCTGCTATCAAATATTTGACAAAACACTAAAGAACACTGCAGTAATATTATGCAGTGTATTTGGATAAGCATGCAACAGTTGTTTACCTACCAAGAATATCAAATAAGTTGTTCCATAATGTAACAGTTGAATAGAAATTTTTTAACTGGGTGACCTTTTTCTTGGAGCCTTGCTGTTGCATGACCTCAGCTGTGTTCTCAGTAGTGATGCATCAAGTATGAGAATTATGTTGTTACACCAGAATGGAAAAGGCAGAATAACACAATCAAATATTTTCATTTTAGACAATTGAAACTGTTTCATTATTTTTGTACACCTCTTTTGTACAATTTTCCCCAAGATCCTGGGTATCTAAAGTTTTCATGGTCTGTCTCACATCACTAGAAGCAACTTAGTTTTCTCTCACTTCTGCATGCATACAAAATTAGTAATAATTATTATATTCAATATAACTGAATCCATAAAACACATAAGTGATGGCACAATAATGACACATATTTAAGAAATGAGGAACATTTAGATGACTATTAGGAATTATGAATGCCATATTTTATGGAACTGAATGTTCTAAAACAGTAATACACAAAAATATTGATGTTTTTTTAATACATATGTAACAAGGAATTTGTAATCCATCAGTCAACATTACAGAACAGGAGTCAAAAACAATGTAACAAATTCCAAACCCAATTTCCCCCTTTGTAATAATTAAATATGCATATAAATATTTTTTTTATGAATTATGTTTTCATACAAACAAGCATTCATTATAAATTTTTTTTTAAAAAAAAAAAATTTTTTCTTATTAATTTACTTACTCTGTTTCATTATTTGACTTATTTCATTATCTTTGTTTCACCACTGATTGTGAGAGAGTAAGTATTATTACTGATTACCTATTATATTACTTCCTTTTTTTACACATGAGTTGATGTTTTTTTGGCTGGTGTACTACCATCTTATTTTATACTTTATATGTGAATATAACATTGTTTTTTAATTTTAATTTTCCAACAATATTTTATTACTTTACCTCAAGTAAGATGTTTTTATTTTAATGTTGTTACCATTTAATGTTCATAGATACTGACTACCGGATACTTGTAAATACTTGTAAACTTGACTACCTTTGTATACTTGTAAATATTTCAGCAAGTATTTTAACATATCTAGGTTAGATTGTTGGCATTCTTGAATTATGTATTTCGTATATATTATTCTTGTACAAATTCTTCCTTTATAAAATTACTATAATAATAATAATAATAATAAACTAGACTTGTGATCACTGCAATAATCCTAATTTGTCAGCCGTAGATTGACAGTATATTGTTACTTCTTGATGAAGCGATGTTGACCTTATGGTAGTATATTACCTGTGGTATTATTTTGAGAAAATTATTGTCTTAAATTGCATCACGTTATATTGTGATATACCACCAATGTGTTATTGACCTTATAACAGACAACTTATTTGTAACTCAGACAAATGGGCAAATTGGTTTAGGAACATTCATTATTTTGTTAGTAGACTCCTGTTCTGTAATGTTGATTGATGGTTTACAAGTTCCTTGTTACATATGTGTTACAAGAAATATGTATATTTTTGTGTATTACTGCTTTAGAACATTTAGTACCAAAGATATGGTATCCATAATTCCATATATTCCTGTATATGTTCCTCATTTCTTAAATATGTGTAATTATTGTGTCATTCACTCATGTGATTTATAAATTCAGTTATATTGAATATATTAATTATTACTAATTTTGTATGGTTGCAAAATTGAAAGAAAACTAAGTTGCTTAGGGTGATGTGAAAGAGACCCTGCAATCATCAGATACCCAGGATCATGGGGAAAATTGTACAAAAGATGCGTACAAAATAATGAAAAAGTTTCAAAGGGTACCTCCTGATAAGATGGTAAAATGTTCCCTAAACCAAATGACATATGAGCGGCTAAATTATAATTCATTCTGAATTCTAAATCATTATAATTCAGACTGAAATTCAAACACAAAAAATATTTTGGAAAGAAATAAAAATACAAATTTTGAAAGGTTTATTAGTCCCTGTTGCAAAACCCACATCCCTCTACAACCAAAAACATGTTTTTTTAACTTATTTTTGGCAACTTAACACTATTTTGTCTGAGTGAAGAAAATGTGATAAATAAGAAAGAAAAAAGAAATTTGTACTACCAGAAAAGTATTTTTGAACTTTTCTCAGACTGAAATTCAAACACAAAAAATATTTTTGAAAAAATATTTTTGAAAAAAATATTTTTGAAAAAAATATTTTTGAAAAAAATAAAACAAAATAATTTTTATTGTGGCTTAAAGCCATTGAACAGGCTCAAAAAAAATACCAAAAGTTCCTCTTAAAAAATAAGGTTTACATTTTTTCAGATTTTTTTGACAGCTGGGCTGCAGTTAAAAAATAAAATCTCTTTTCCCGCCTAAAAATCTCCTTGTCTTAAATATACGTTCCGTGGTTCTGGGATAAAATAAAAATTATTTTGTATTTTGTATAAAAATGACATTATGTATTAAATATAGGAGTTATAATTAATATATAATAATTACTATTGATATTTTCTAGTAGAATAATGATGATCAATATGTATGTGTAAAATGAAAATTAACATTACTGACACAGAAAAAGAAGATTATTGAACTTCTGTGCAGTTTGTGTGCAAAATCATTTCACCAGTACCTCTCAATTCATTTACTATAGGCAATAACAAAAAGTATGTGACACTTAAATTTAACACTTAATTTAATATTTCACATTCATGTATATGTATATTTTTTGGTTATAATATTTCTACTTTACTTATTTTTTACTTACTGTTCAGCAGTGACGTTTTTAGTTTTGAAATATTTGGTTTATTTCTTAAAGCTTTATAACATTGCCAACGATTCTACAATGCCTAATTGATCTTATCAGGGCTCATACCAGACCTTCATTTTGTGCATTAGTCACATCAACTCAAATTAGTTAAAACAATAGTGATTAAAAATATATATTTCGACAACACTGTAATTACATGTAGAAATAAGGAAGACTATGTGGAAAAGAGGATGTCAGCTTGTTTTAAATTGAATGTTTTAAAGGAGTAATACACATGAATATTTCATGTCAACAGTATCATGAGGTCAACAACACATATGTAAAGAGAGACTTACAAAAATTAGTCAACATTTGAGGACAGGAGCCAAATAGCAAAGGAACAAAAGTTGCAAACAAAAAGTTTACCCTTCATAATAATTGAACATCTAGCCATGAGCCAAAATGTCATAAATCAAATTACTAATTTAAAATTAGCAGATGCTACAAAGAATGTCCAAAATCAAATCTTGAGGGATAAATAATTTTGCCCCCATGAATGAACACTTAGTCACGTGAACAAATACTTCTTGCAATGCGTTAATAGCATATTGGAAATGTTTCACGGTAAACAATTCAAACAACACAATTTCAACAAAATAAACTCTTTACTACGCAGATAACTAACGTACTATACAACAGATATCTAACTTACTATGATAAAATCAAGCCTTTACCAACATACCCTACATTAAAAGACACAAAGTTGGTACAATTGGCGCCCTTAAGGCGTTTGTAGCAACAAATTTGTAATCTGCCTTTGGCGGCAGTTGGAAGTAACAGTTCTCTTCCTATGATTGTTCGTGTAACATCGTGTATGAACCGCGTAGTGTAATGTAAGTTTTGGTCTTCAACTCAGTGATGCTCTTTTATTCGGAAGTCGAATCTTTACTACCAACTTTATCCAACATTGGTTATGGACCCATACGTCGTACAGGCGATCGATTTACGATAAAAAGCACGAAGCGCAAATCAACGTGATCAAAACACGTGGCGTCGTCAAGTAAGAGAGAAGTTTGCACAAAGTTGAGAAGATCGCGAGATTCACTAAGTCGACGCGAAAACAGACACAAGATGGTGTGCAACAGTGTTAAGTGCCCGAAATTTTTGTGACAAGTTCTCAACGAACTTTTCGAGACGCGCATTAACAGGAAGGATAAAACTTTTACGTGTGACTGTGAAAAATCCCTGGCAAGAGACAGAACAAATGTGAACTAGTTCGGACAGTAAGTCAGATAAAAGTGAACTGTGTTTGGTTGTTTCGAGCGTGCGCGATAACTCGGTATTTCCGTCTTGAGAGCCGCAAAAAGGGGCAGCCGGTATTGTGTGTTATCGTTCGATCGTTCAGGCGGGAAAAGAACGAGAAGCCGCCATATTGGCACACCTGAGCTGTGATTGGTTGTTCGCCGGCGTATGCGCGATAGGACTACGTTCGCAAGCGCAAGAAAGGTCGACAGTTCGTAAATTCGGGGTCATTTGTTGATCGCACGTGTCCGTTATTGACTATGAACGGTACTACACGCATCGAGGCGCTCGAGTGCGATAACTACGACACCCGGAAAATCCAAAAAAAGGCACTTTTAATAAAGAATGATGCCAGGAGATACGTCAGCGGAGGAATTGTCAAACCGGACACGACGGAGAACAGTGCAGCAGCCATTCAAGAGTGGAAAAACAAGGACGAGAAAGCAAAGTCCCATCTGATCTTGTCAATTGGTGCAAATCAACTGAAACTGGTGAAAATTTTGAATCCTCGCGCGCATTATGGTTGAAGCTCGAGGAAACGTTCGCTTCAAAAGGGCCCGCCCGAAAAGCGTCGTTACTGAAGAACCTAACCCTAAAGAAAATGAGTGGCAATGGTGATATTCACGAACACTTCCGTTAATTGTTTGATTCTGTCGATAAGCTGGCGGAAATGGATGTGACTATAAAGGATGATTTACTCGCGTTGTATAGCTTGCCATCCTGCTATGAGAATTTCCGAGTAGCGATCGAAAGTCGTGATACATTGCCAACGCCTATTTGCGGACCAAACTCATCGAGGAATATGAAGCGAGGAAGAAATCGTTCGAAAACGAGTTCTAACCAAGGTGCCATGTACGTCCAGAAAAAGCAGCAATCAAAGAACAAGAGAAATGAAGTCAAGCCAAAAATGACCAGAAAGAAAAGACGTTCAACTACAAATGTTTCAAGTGTCACGAACAGGGACACAAGTCGTCGGAATGTCCGCTTAAGAGCGTATTAATGGATATTGTGGATTATATTTTTTGTCTTACGTATTCCTGCTTCAATCGATTTTTTATTTATCAAGTAAAATGCCCTTAATCAAAGTAACACACGTTTAGCTACCTGCACCTTTTTATTTTATAGCCACTTTACTACAATGCTACATAGTAAGATTTAACACTAGATATCCCGGAAGTGTCTTCGACGCCACAGGGTATTATTTTCTCGGTATATTTTTTCGATTTTTCCTTCTGATAATTACCTTTAATAAGAAATTTACTGATATAAATTTTTGGAATGATACAAAAATATTAAATTGTGCCACCGAGCACTTTAAGATTTTTAGTGTACTTTAAGAATTCTTATTTTCTTGTCGTAGAAACCAAGACTAAGGGTTCTACGGGTGTAAAAGTGAACTTAATGATACTATCTCAAACTACAGTTGACTATTTTTTCAATAACATCATATTTTTTTAATAAAGTGCCGACGAAATTAGGTCTGTCAGAAACTTGCTCACATTTCCTGTGGACTTTTCATCTTTTGCCTTCGGGTAGATACTACACAGCACAAATTCCTTGACTTCATATATTTATTATTTGATTTAGTTGGTCATGTAGGGAAATTTTTTGGTCGTGATTTTATTTTGCAAGTGTTACCACTTTTATTTTATTTTTGTGGTGAATACCAACAGTGATGTTACCATATTTTTTAGACTGATAAGACGCTTTTGAAAAAAACTGATCTCTTAAATGAGGAGTCCTAACATTTCAGAACAATTGAGTTTTCAAAGTTTACTTGAAATACAACCTAAAATACCTATTCGTAATTAACGACTGTTTAATTTTTACACTGTTTATCTATTTAACTGTTTGAAATAAAAAAAGTCAAAATAAATATGTCTGGTTTTCTTTATCTCCATCTAATCCAACTGTTGTAGGTAGGTATTCATAAGACTGTTAATAGGTACAAGATACCTGTTCTTAGGTACATCGGGTTGTTGTATTTGTACCTACGAACACCGAAATGACTTGAGGGTTTTAATTTTTATTATATTTAATATTAATATTAAATTTCGCGCTGTTAGAAATTTACATGATTTGTGAGAGTCAAACGTATGGAGGGCGACGAAAAAATCGAGAAAAATTGAGTCTAGCACTCATAAGAAATTAATATGTCATTTTTGTTGGTAGATACAACGGTCTCCTCTATAGCAGTATCGAAAATCCTCCATCATCAACCAGAGACACTGCAGCAGCAACGGCTGTTGTCACTGAGCTACCTTATCCAGTGCTCCTCTGGATAATCCAGATTTTTGGTTGTACTAGTTCTCACTTTGGGCATACCGTACTTTTAATTAGAAAGATTAAGACATAATTAAGACACACTTGGTAAGATTTCTGAGAGGTTAATTGCATCACTCGTACATTACCATAAAATCTTTAGCCCTGTGGGCACTTTCTTTTAAAATGTGTTATAACTTAACATGAACCATTATATGCTGTGCAAATTAAACATTTAAATATTGCCAAAAAGTTCCTGGTTTCATATATTTCTTTGAAGATTTTCAATTAGTAATTTTTATTGACGTGTACGTTTAAATTAAATTATTAAGAAAAATTACTCTTGCCTCACTCCAATTTAAAGAACGAATTAGCTTCCAAATCCGCAGGAACATCCATCGACATAGAACTAAAACTGTGCAATTGAGCATTCCTAATTAATTCTAGTACAAATTAAAAAAAAAAATATTTTCCTATGAGAACATTTTAGGTGGACTGGCTCTCTTAACCCCCATGAGTAGTTGACCCTACAGCTCGTTTATTTTGATTGTTCTTAACCAAATCTGTTTCAGTAAGGTAGGGTCTACTAATATCGTTAGTAACAGATAATCTGCAATTGAGGACTCCTAAATTCCAACAATACTCAATGGCTAATATATTCAACGCAGCAATGATCAATTCACATTTTATATGCCCAATTCAATGGACAGGCTGATAGGTTAGTTCGTACATTCAAAGCCGCCATTTACAAAAGTACGAGGTTCTGCGTCCCCCAAAAGAATGGCAGGATGAAGCCTTCAGCTACAAGCAGAGCCTGCCGGGATCGATGAACTCAGCCCAGTGCACGTTCTCCGCGGAGAGGGGGATACGCAACACTTCGAACCATCAGAAAGAAAAGCTTCACCATACGGGCTCAGACTTTCAAGAAACAGCTGCAATATGCTCAAATATACGTCAACTCTTACGTCATTCGTAAAAAGTCATCTCTATAAACTTACGAGCGAAAAGTGCCTATTGTTTCGTATGAAATGCTTTTTGTATTGATTTTAATATTTTTAATACAAAACGCAATGTATGTTAGGGCTTAAATGATAGGAATTGACTAGAAATGCGTGGATTGTAACTTCTAATAATTTATCGCACACTTTGATTACATTTGTAAATAATGCATATTTCATCTCTAGGGAGCGGATTTTAATAAAAAGTCTTTTTTTAACATTACAACAATGCTGTTTAGTATAGAAATTACGTTTGTTATGAGAAAAGTAAATGGCCCATTTTTATAGGTCATATTTTGGCATTGTTCTTCGATTTCGGTTGCAAGTCAGTTTTCAAACTTTTCCGTAATTTTTAGTGCATTTTTCGTTGATTTCATCCATTTTAAGATAATTTTAATGGTACTTGTTTCAAATAATATTTATCATATGCAACAAATGTTCTCCGTAGAATTCCTGTGTAGTATTTCCGATTCGCTCAGAAATTGTAATATCAGACGTTGTATGCAATTAAAGGTTCCTGGAACGTCTATCAGCGCCATTGTCGGTTCGGCCGATATCACGATAACTAAAGACAAAGAGTTCTTCGTAAAGAACGGTCCACACCAAACGTTTCCTAGCTCAGTGCACTTGAACGAATAGAAGTAGCCATGATTACATCAGTAACGTATTCAGCTTGAGCTGTTCCTCCGAACAGGTTTTGATTAAATTTTTTTACATAATTTCTCTCCGCTTTTATGGCATTTTTAAAACGGTTTAAGACCATAAGTTGATAATTTTTGGCAATGATTTAGGTCATAAAAAACCGCTCTTATTCGTCACCTTTCCGACTTGACAAGTGAGTAGAAACGATTCGTAGATATATTATTCCCAGTTACTGGTTCGACTTCAGAGCCAATTCGCTAATAAATGTGTTGACGGGAGTTCACATTATTTGAAGAATTTAAATATCATTTAATTTAAAATGAAAAAAGAGAGAGAGACAGACATACAGAGACAGACAGGGACAGAATGACAGGCAGACAGACAGAGACAGACAGACAGAGACAGACAGACAGAGACAGACAGACAGAGACAGACAGAGACAGACAGACAGAGACAGACAGACAGAGACAGACAGACAGAGACAGACAGACAGAGACAGACAGACAGAGACAGACGGCAGAGAGACAGACAGAAGACAGACAGACAGCAGAGACAGACAGACAGACAGAGAGCAGACAGACAGACAGAACAGACAGACAGACAGAGACAGACAGACAGAGACAGACAGACAGAGACAGACAGACAGAGACAGACAGACAGAGACAGACAGACAGAGACAGACAGACAGAGACAGACAGACACAGACAGACAGAAACAGACAGACACAGACGGACATACAGAGGCAGACAGACAGAGACAGTCAGACAGAGACAGTCAGACAGAGACAGACAGACAGACAGACAGAGACAGACAGACACAGACAGACATAGAGAGACGGATAGAGACAGGGACAGAGACGGACAAAGACAGGGACAAAGACGGACAGAGACAGGGACAGACAGAGACAGGGAAAGACAGAGACAGGAACAGACAGAGACGGACAGACAGAGACAGACGATCATCATGCCATTGTTACGGAAATGATACCACCGGACACTGAGGATGAGCTATTGCACGTTATCAGTAGAATTGGTAATTCTACGAGGATGGAGCATGAGGACCGGATAGTACCCCCACATTGCGATATGTGCTCGTAGTGAAATATTCGTGGACCTGTACGACACATGTCTGAGGGAAGGGGTATTTCCTGAGAGATAGAAGAAACAACAACTAGTGTTTCTTTCAATGGGGAAAAACCTCCTGAAGATCCGGCGTCTTATTGGCCGCTGTGCTTCTTCTATACTGCGGGTAAGGTTTTCGAACATATTATTAGCGCAAGACTGGAAGGTGCAATTCAAAAAGGAGGTGGACCCACAGAGAACCAGAAGGGCTTTCGCAAAGCTCGTTCAACAATCGATGCTGTTAAGGTTGTCGTCGGCACTGCTCGACAGGACGTTAAAGGGAGCAGGTGGGGAAGAAGTCCAAAAACGCACTGTGCAATCGTAAAATTGGACATTAAGAATGCTCTTCGTTGTCGCAAAATTTGCAGAAGAGATAGTGTGTATTTGCAATTAAGCCATTACCATTGTCAAGTCGTTGGCTAGATTCCGCGGGATTGCAGCTGGCAGAACATAAAACAGAAGTGTTGGTCGTGACTAACAGACAAGTGAGAATCCATCATTCTCAAAGTCGGACACCACATTTCATCACGACCCGCGATAAAATACCTCGGCGTTATGATCGACACGCGCTTGTCCTATAAAGTCCATTTGGACAACGCCAGCAAAAAAGCGGCCGTGGTGAATGCTGCGTTGACTGCGTTAACAGCTTCTAACAGGACATGATTGCTCCAGAGCCTACCTACAGATGTTCAAACTGGATGACACCCCTCATTGTCCTGTGTGTGAACCTGATGTCGAGGACGCCGAACACGTGTTATTTCAGTGCCCACGTTTCCCAACGCCCTCAACGACCAGTCACTGCCGAGATACTTGGAATAGGCCAGTTGACTCCAGAAAACGTAGTTTCAAGTATGCTTGTTTCTGACAGTAATTGGAGGGTGGTGTGCAATTTCGCACAAGATACATTGATGGAATTGAGACGTCTAGAGAAAGGTAGGAATGGTAT
This sequence comes from Teleogryllus oceanicus, assembly GCA_964035755.1. NCBI lineage: Eukaryota > Metazoa > Arthropoda > Insecta > Orthoptera > Gryllidae > Teleogryllus > Teleogryllus oceanicus. The sequence goes on along the minus strand of CAXIVR010000001.1, from coordinate 200,773,517 downwards.
CTAATGATTCCTCACCTGACTAATTTCATGTGACGAGGTCCCTACTTCACTCTCCGCGAAGTAATGCCTTTAAGCGGTTCCACGGAGCGGATGGAGGAGAAGGGAGGTTCGGTTTTAGTGAATAAAAATCTCACACGCTGGGTAGTGTCTTTTGAAGATTACTTAAGGCACTACCCAGTGTCTTTTCCACCTACTCTCGTAAAAAAACGCAGAGACAGACGCAGAGACAGACGCAGAGACAGACGCAGAGACACACGCAGAGACAGGCAAAGAGACAGCAAAGAGACAGACAAAGAGACAGACAAAGAGACAGACAAAGAGACAGACAAAGAGACAGACAAAGAGACAGACAGAAAAGTCGTGTATTTAACAGACAAAGAGACAGACAAAGAGACAGACAAAGAGACAGACAAAGAGACAGACAAAGAGACAGACAGAAAAGTCGTGTATTTAATAGTTTAAAATAATTGTGCAGGTCAGCCATAAAATGTAGAGTTAATTATAATGTAGTTATTATTGCTCTTATTGTTAGCCTTTTTATCATATTATTATTATTATTATTATTATTATTATTATTATTATTATTATTATTATTATTATTATTTCTTTTTTTCTCGGGGGTTTCTCACCCGGGGTTCATGGTTTGAGGGGCCTCTAGGCATACCACATCCTAGCTTTGCATATTGAGGACTGTGCGAACAATCCGGCAGGTTTCAAGAATGACTGACTTTTGAGCTTTTGGGATAATTTTATGAGAATGAAGACCTATTTTTCCCAAATTTATTATTATTATTATTATTATTATTATTATTATTATTATTATTATTATTACGGTCTTAAAATAATTTAAAGTTAAATTTTATTTATATTTCTGATTGTAATATGTAAATTGTAGTGTTCTGTCACCAGGTTCTAAAAACCTACCTGCAGAAATAATAAATATCTATCTAACCGAGAATTCACTATATCGGAGTTCCCTACAACCGAAGTCGACTGTATATAGTTACAAAATAAATGTATTCAATTATGAGTATATTTAATAATAATAATAATAATAATAATAATAATAAATCACAACAAATGTCACATGGGAAGTATTCAAAATGCCATACTCTATTTTTTTCCTTCTATGTATCAAAGAACGTTAAAAAATTGTGCTGGTTACTGATCGGCCATCACTGTATTTTCAAAAATTGCAAAATTAAAGAAAGATGATGTACAATTGTTTGCGGAGTAGTTTATGACTAAAATTAAAACAATTTAAAAAAATTCTCAAACATGAAGATTGCGAAAATTGCATCAGTTAGAAATCATAGGAAAAACCACTAGACTTTTAAGTGTCTGTAAGGCGAATAAGGCCGCGACACTGCATGATGTAGCGGTACAGTGCATGGCGCGATAGACTTATCGAACTCGAATGAATTTTGAATCGCGGCGCGGAGAAACAAAGAAATTTAGGTTGGATACATTTTGGAGGTATATAATATTGCGTAGCGTTTACGGATACTGCGGCAAAGTATGTGCTGTTGTAGCGCCATTAGCATTGTATGTGCTGGTTATGATCTATTTATGTGATTCCGTCACTAAATGGAATATTTTCCTCAAGCTACAGCGCCTACGAAAATGGACGGGGCGCGACAAAAGAGCAACACTAGTGGTGCTACTCAAAGGCACAGGCATTCTCGTATTAGTTTTCTATTTTTTTTGGGGGGGGGGGAGTCTGACCTAGCTATTCAGTTTGCTACGTACTCTTGGCAGCTGCCATCTAACACGGTCCAAAGAGTATATTTTTTTTTTATTTTCTCAGTTTTTCGGTTTCCTAATAGTAGAACCGAAATATTACTTCAAGATTATTTAGGAAGAGTAAAAATACATACTAAATGCAAATTTTCATTTTAAAAAATTGGAACCATTTTTACAAAAAGATGATTAAGCGTCGCTGTAAATGCGAAATTTGAAGCTATTTTTCACAGAAAATTATTGAGTTTTCGAAAAACCTCCTTACAAGTAATTTGAAGCATTTTACTCACAAATGCAATAGTGTTTAAAAATCTCTAGAAATGTGCATATTAACGGCGTGAGAGATATGTCAAAAAAAATTATATTTGTGTAATTTTTGGAAAAACAAAAGAATACATGAGAATGAACTTTAAGTCATAGTGCAACAAGCACTATCCAAAAGACAGACTGTCCTTCCGTCTAGCCGTCCGTCTGTCCGTCCGTCTGTCCGTCCGTCTGTCCGTCCGTCTGTCCGTCCGTCTGTCCGTCCGTCTGTCCGTCCGTCTGTCCGTCCGTCTGTCCGTCCGTCTGTCCGTCCGTCTGTCCGTCCGTCTGTCCGTCCGTCTGTCCGTCCGTCCGTCTGTCCGTCCGTCTGTCCGTCTGTCCGTCCGTCTGTCCGTCCGTCCGTCCGTCCGAACGTCCGTCCGACCGTCTGTCCGACCGTCCGTCGACCGTCCGTCCGACAGTCCGTCTGTGAACACTACTAGCGCCGAAAACCATACATAGGAATTTTTTCCAAATCGGAGAAACCCCTGTCCATCTGGTTTTAGTTGAAGCTTTGAAATTACGAAAATCATTCTTTGAATTTGGAGGTACTTTTCATAAAGCCCATTGGACATTATCTAACTTTTCGCAAAAACGGCTCCAAATTTTTCATTAAATTTCTTGTCAGAATAGAGTAAAACACACTTATATACGTGGCAGGGGCCAGATTTTCATGGTTAACTCTAAATTTTCTAAAACTGTAAAAGTTAATTTTTTTTTCGTCGTCTTCCTACAACTACCAACTTAAAGATAGCTATTTTTCCTTCAAATGAAATTTATTGTACGTAATTAGTTCTTTCGTTAAGGTATACACGTCATTTTTACAAAATTGTTGTAGTTTTCGAGCAATATTACATGCAATATTTGCAATTTTAAAAAAAAATACAAAAACAAGCTTTTCTCAAAAAAAACGGTTCCATTTTTCTTAAACTATTGGTATGGATATGCTAAATGCACTCTATAAGATGAAATAAGCGCCTTATTGCCGTATTCCTTTGTTTTTTCAAAAATTACGAATATATAACTTTTTGACTTGTCTCTCATATCGTTAATATTTACGTAAGCGGCAATTTGTTCTCAGTATTTTATTTATGAGTATATGTGTTTTAAATGATATTATATAAAACTTCTCGAAAATTCAACAGTTTTTTACGAAAACGAGCTCAAAATGACGCATTTCAGAAACGCTTAAATGCCATATTCTCAAAAATAGTTCCAAATATTTTCTTCAAACTTTTCCAATGGATAGTGCTAATTGCACTGTTAAATATCACGTAAAGTTGGTTTTGGTGTAATCTTTTGCAATTTTCGAAAATTCAGAGTTAACCCTCTAAATTGGGACCTATGGCACCTTTATAGGTGTATTTTACTTTATTCTTACAAGAAATTTAAAGAAAAAATGAGCCGTTTATGAGAAAATTTTGAAAATGCCCCTGGAGATTCATGTAAAGTATCTCAAAAAATTAATGTTTTTTAAAATCACAAAGCTTCAAATACAGCCAGATGGACAGGGGTTTATTCAATTTGGAAAAAATCCTACGTACGATTTAGCCACTAGTGGTGGTCACAGACCGACGGACGGACTACGGAAGGACGGACGGACGGACGGACGGATGGACGGACAGATGAACGACAAACAAAAACAAACGACACCAGTTTTTGCGTGATTTGTTTCCGTGGATTTGAGATGTTAGGTAAACCAAAAACGTGCTAAATTCAGTTATGTTGACAACATAATTTTGGATTAATGTAGATACAACAAATGATGCGCAAATGAGTTGCTAGTATTTTCGTAATAGAAAGGGACACTAGCTATGTAATTACGTCAAATGCAGCTGCTATTTGAAGGAGAATTCTTGCGGTCGGCTGTTCTGATGGGTAGTTTTTCGTGTTTTTTCCAATCAATAGCAGGCGAATGGCGCAGCAGTACCCTAACAAATGGGCCATGGATCGCACTCTATCTTTCATTCCTGTCTTTTCCTACCCTCTACCGTTACTTACACAATCTTACTTATACTTGCATGTTCTGTACTACCACATGTGTCGGGAGTCCAGTGCGGAGCTTAGAGCTTGTTCTGGCTGAAGAAGTGCCTCGCTGAGGGAGATTCTGGGAGGAGGAAATCCCTAGAAAGCGGACGTATAGGTCGACGCTGTATCTTACCAACCATCGAATGAAGGAAACCACCATCTCCCGCGATAAAACATTCATTACATTAACCGGACTAACGACCATAGTAGTTGACGGACCCGAAAACCTCAATCAATACCAGTAAGGAATGTGTGTGGTATCACAGGCAAGTTGTTCCCTATGATAAATGAGGATACCCGACCGAAGGGGCTTTTTTCCTTACAGTCCGAACTGTGACCCTATGGTATATCACTTTATTTCCTTGTCCAATCAAGTTATACATATTCCCATGAGTCCAGCTAGGTAATATTCGTATATACACGTGTAATACATGTAACCTGGCTGGAAAAGGAACTCAGAAGAAAGGATTAGAAGGTACAGAAGAAAAAATAACGTTGATTCTGTCCATTTTTATAGACCAGCTATTAGATAAAACTTGTTTGTTGTTTACACAAGTGTGAGAAATATATCTAGCAATTTTTAATTGAACAGGTTCGAGTTGAAGCTCAAAAATAAAAAGTATTTAACAAATAATCAATATTTCAAAAAGTGGAACAATTTCAGGATCTTTGGGTTTTCTTGTCAATAAAGCACACGAACATTTTAAGTTTCCTATTAAGTGCGTGAATCACCTTGTGCACATGTTGCGTACACTCTTTTTAACACGCCGGCATTTCGCACACGAAAGCCGTTTCGCACACGCTTCGTAATATTTCGCACTCTTATTAGTAAAAATGAAAAATGGTTATTTTGCATACAGAAAACAAGCCCGAAAAACTGTTTCGCACGCACGGAATGTTAAAAAGTTTATAAAGGGAGAGGTTTTTACAACCGGAGAATTCCCTCAGTAATTCCAATGAGCATTATTGGGAAGCTATTATTACAGTAAGAAGTTTTTTAGACAGTAAGAAAATGTATAGCTTGTAATCCACGGTGACTTGATATCATTTCTGTCTTCCAATCGCGTGAAAAACTAACTGATAGAAAGTTTTAGCCTTAAAGTCGAAAGAACGTAAATATGACATTCAAAAAGGAAACATTAAGGGAAATGGCATACATAAGATGCATGTGTTAGAATTTTAAATAAGCGAGCTGCCTTATTGTCGTATGCTACGGATTCTTGATGGTTTCCCTGAATTTCGGGATCCAGAAGATATTGACAAACTGTGTATGTACTGAAACCGGAAATGAATTCACTGATGTCAGGAAAAGGTTTGAAGGGGATTGTAGCGCCAGCGGTGAGAAAAAAACGCATTTATCAGTATTTTTTAGTGTCGCGAAAGAGATGCACATATTTTGCAACTACAAGCCACTAGTCACTTATAATTTTGAAAATAAATTTAATTGACAGGACATTATGCGAGTTTAGCAAACACGTTAGGCGAGTTTCCTACATTCCTTTTAGCAGGAACATTAACATTTTATTTTAATTGTTTCTTAGCGTTTCTAGGTCGGCAAGTCAATAGTAACTAGAGGTACAACAGAATGGCACAGACTTTCTCGTAGAAAATTTTTCTAATTTTCTTGGTGTTGACTGGCTTTAAGGTCTTGCTCCATTCTCTCGCCAGCTGCCATCTATCTTGGCCCGAAGTACATTTTTCGACATTTTTCTGAACTTTTCAGTTTCTTAATGGTAGAACCGAAATATTACTTTAAGCATATTAAAGAACAGTAAAACGTCGTCCTAAATAGAAATTTTCATTGAAAATTTTGAAGCTGTTTCTAAGAAAATGTACATTACACACAACACAGTAAATGCGAAATTTCAAGCTCTTTTTCACGGGAATCTATTAAGTTTTCGAAAAACTTCATTTGAAGCACTTCCACTCAAAAAAGCAAAAATTTATACAAATCGATGAAAATGTGCATATAACGGCGTGAGATATATTTTTGAAAACTTACTTTTATGTGATTTTTTGAAAAACCAAAAGAATACACCAAAATGAACTGTATGTCATATTTAACACAGCCATCACCACTATCCGTTAAACGTTTAAAGAAAAACTTTCGAGCAACTTTTGAGAAAAGTTTGAGCGATTCTGAAAATGGAGAATTTCTCGTTTCCACAGAAAACTGTTGAGTTTTCGAGAAAATTTATAGCACATGATTTAAAGCACATGTACTCATAAATATAATAATGTAAAAAAAATGCCTCTGGCGTGAATATTACCGACGTGAGAGGCAAGTCAAAGAAAAGTAACTTTTGAAAAATCAAAAGACTAGAGCAATATGGCGTTTATGTCATCGAATACGGTACATTTGGCACTACCTCTACAAACAATTTAAAGAAAAAATTTGGAACCTTTTTGAGAAAATTTTCTTTTTTTCTTCATAACCTTTATGAAAGAACTTTTTATGGACAACAAATTTCATTTGAAGGAAAAATCTGTATCTTCAATTTTTTAGTTGTAGCCCAAAAGGATTGTAGGAAGACGCCGAAAAAATTCAGCTTGTGTAATTTTCAAAAATTCGGAGTTAACCGTGAATATCCGACCAATGCCACTTTTATAAGTGTATTTTACTACATTCTTAGAAGGAATTTAAAGAAAACAATTGGAGCCATTTTCGAGAAAATTTTGAAACTGTCCAGGGGTCTCCATATTAAGTACACCCAAATTTTAAAGAATGTTTTTCAAAATTTCAAAGCTTCGACTAGAGTCAGATGCACTGGGGTTTCTTTAATTTGGAAAAGAACGAACGTGTGGTGTAGGCGCTAGATTTTTTCACTTACCAGACAAACGGACAGACAGACAAACGGACAGACAGACAGACGGACAAACGGACAGACAGACAAACGGACAGACAGACAAACGGACAGACAGACAAACGGACAGACAGACAAACGGACAGACAGACAAACGGACAGACAGACAAACGGACAGACAGACAAACGGACAGACAAACAAACAGACAAACAGACAGACAGACAAACGAACAAACAGACAAACACACAGACAGACAAACGGACAAACAGACAAACGGACAGACAGACAAACGGACAGACAGACAAACGGACAGACAGACAAACGGACAGACAGACAAACGGACAGACAGACAAACGGACAGACAGACAAACGGACAGACAGACAAACGGACAGACAGACAAACGGACAGACAGACAAACTGACAAACAAATGGACAGACGGACGTTTTGAAAAGAACTACTTTTACGGTATCAGGGACCCCAAAACGTGTATTTCCGTTGAAATCTCGAAATCGATTTTCCGCATCATTACATAACTTTCTCTATACTTCGTATATTACTCCCGTATATACGTACGTATACAAAAATGTAAGCATATATGCATGCAAAAAGTAAGCATATATCTTGATAGCACTTATGTCTATCAAGAAAATTTATAATAAAAATATTGTTGACAACTACTAAGACTAATGATAAAACGTTTACACGCAAAATGTATAGGAGCTAAAACATCTATTAACTAAAATGTTGGGGTTTGTAGGCAATCCTAAAATAACATTTTCTGACTTGAAATGGGGAACCAAAAGTGCCACGAAAACTTCTGCTCTTTAAGCTGAAGTGAATGCCTATCTTTTCCACTTCGCCCAATCAATTAGAAAAGTAAAAGTAAACCAGATCTAAAAGAATAGGAATGTATAAATGTAAGAGGCAAGTCGCTAAAAAAAATCTAAGTCCAATCTAATGTGACTGAAACGTGAGATTCTGCAGCTCGTGAGTCTGGTCTTCGAACCTTTGAATGATCTGGTCAATATTTTTGATTTTTTTATGAAAGCTTCAGAGATAAGTGGAACATGTAGCCTGCTACATCGGAAGGACCTAGTTAAGAATGGGAAAAGGAAGATGAAAAGCAATACCACCGAATTTCCCGCCTGATGTTTGGAATCTTTAGATTATAGTTTAAACAGATTTTACAGAACGATAATATCGAAGGATGGCGTAGCATTTTCCAAGCAAATATCGCGACTCATGCAAACATTCGGAAATTTCTAACTGCATTAAATGGGATCAAAGAGACAATGCAACTTCTCAAGAAGCACTGGTCATTTTTATTATTTAAAAAATTGAGGAGCGTCGGAGCAAAGAAGCAATGGAGCATTGGACACGGGACACAGGCCCTGCACGGCATGGCAAGGCCAGGCCAGACAACGCTACCTTACTGTCTTTTACTCTTTGCCAATAAAGTTTGACTTGTATTACGGGTCCGTTCTGAAAACCTCAGATCAGAGCTACGCATGCTCTCTAGGTTACAGCACAATCCATAGCGCCATGCCAATAGTAATTATTCTTGTCGCAATATTAATCTAGTTACCTGGTCTTCAGAAGGCCCGATAGAGGAAAAAACTTCTGGAAGTTTTTTCCTTACCTCTTCTACACGGTTTTGGAGGTACTTAATTAGAATTTCAGGTCACTTCGAAGAATGTCGGATCCAAAAAGAAAAAAAAGAAAAAAACAACAAAAATCGCACTTTTTTCAGTTGTTCGCTTATTTCTCGACTACTACACGCTCCAATACAGCACCAATATACACAATTAAAGTAGACAAAATTATCTACAAAATAAATACATTAACTTCAATTTTTCAATAATTCTTTTAGGCACTGGTGTGCGCCAAAATAACTGCGATTCTTGGCCCTCGTGACTAAATCGGGAGAAAAGCTCTCTCCCGCAACATTATATTACCGCGGTAATTTAGTTTCACTACATCTCGCTTGAATACGGACGAATGAAGTTTTTGCATTGTTAAATGACTTACTCATCGAACTGAAACATACTTACTCGCGCAGCCCACAGATACCACTACCATAGATAACTAAAATATGACCGAAACGAGAGAAAAGGGAAGAGGGAATGCGTTCTCTACAAAGCAATATGCTCATATATATTTACCATCAGCATGTTCCATCCAGTGCCACATTATAATGTAACAGAAACAATAAAACTAAACAGAGAATTTTAGAAGCAAACAAAAATACAAAATTACGTATGTTCATAAATATTTGGTAAAGTAAGTTTTTCAATAAAAAAATAGTATCACTACAAAATAATAGGGTAGTATGGCAGTTCCAGCGTTGATTTCGACTCCCATATTTACCGCTGGGAAACGCCACAATCACAGTTCCAGTTATATTCGTCCATTGTTTGAGGCGTTCTCGTCTAACAAGTGAATATGGAATCCGACTAGGACGAGAATTGCTGGAGGATACAATTTCGCCACGCATTTAGCAGGGTTTCTTCTAAGTACATGACCACTGAGGATTTTCCACACTTGGAAAATTCACGCACCTCAGCCGAGCCGAACACGCTCTTTGGGGATTGAGGGGTCAGTAAGTTCCAGATAGCATTAAATTTTTTTTTGGGGAAGGGTTCTTTACGTAAAGCCATTGTGCCATTTTCAATTTTTTTCTGGAAAATGGAAGAATTTATTTCTGGAAATGTATTGTACGAATAAAAGAAAGTGAACTTATAAGTACGGTGTAGGTACTACTTTCATTAAAACCTTTGACATTTAAAATTAACACTTTTAATTTTGGTTAAAAAACTTTTACTCAACTAAATTTCGAGTGTAAACGATCTATTGGAAGAACTCGCCAGTTAATTTTCCAGAAAACATGTCAGTTTGTGAACTTATTGTTAACGAAGATAATATAGCGAGTTTTTATCCACTGACACATTTTATTTCGTAAGAATGTAAAGTATAGTCGTGCGATGGATCGGCGATTTTTCGCAAGAAAATCCTTATTGACGAGCCCTGACAACGAGAAGTGAATCAGTTTTGTACATATATGTAGTAAATTGCTTCTGGTAACAGTCTGTGTAGTCAAAATCCATGTTTTGAAGGTCCTTGACAACGAAAAATCGATTGACGGCAAAACAAGACTGTTAAGCAGATTGTATATCTGTCACTCAGACACTCTCCGCCGGCGTGTACGTCGCCTTAACCGTTGGCGTGTCCGTCGGCGTGTCCGTCGGCGTGTCCGTCGGCGTGTCCGTCAGCGTGTCCGTCGGCGTGTCCGTTTTTGGAATGATAACAATATTAACCCACGACCGCGAGATCATTTGTATCCATATTTCTATACATATCGGGTTCATTTTTATTAGTCATTCCGAAATCAGTGATCTCCAGAACTTCATATGTATATTTCTTATGCATTTTTGATTTTAAATTATTAGAACCGACATTTCGCAGCCGCTATTTGCAACTATGACCAGGTTTTAGATAGATTGAACAAGAGTGCGTCGGCCCGTCCGTCTGCCCGTCCGTCTGCCCGTCCGTCTGCCCGTCCGTCTGCCCGTCCGTCTGCCCGTCCGTCTGCCCGTCCGTCTGCCCGTCCGTCTGCCCGTCCGTCTGCCCGTCCGTCTGCCCGTCCGTCTGCCCGTCCGTCTGCCCGTCCGTCTGCCCGTCCGTCTGCCCGTCCGTCTGCCCGTCCGTCTGCCCGTCCATCTGTTGGTTTGTCCGTCTGCGGTCACCGCTGCGGTCTGTAGTTTGTACGATTTTCTCCAAACTTTATATTCCTGGATCGATCTAAACGAAATAAATTTTGTAAATAAATTTCCCGGAAGTATAGGAAGTTTATCAACAATTATTTTTTTCAAAAACTGCTCGAAATTTTTCTTGAAAGTTTTGCATGTACTGGAGGAAGGAAAAAATATAATGCTGGTCTCTTTTTCGGCGAACTCAATATTTTCGATAATTGCAAACAAAAGTTTTAAAAATACAATATTGCTCAATATTTTTTCATTAATGAAGTTCGTTCTAAAATCGAGTTACAGGATGAGAGGCAATCGCTCTTGCACTTTTTGCAGAAAATCGGCGTCGCGCGCACCCGAACAATCGCACGCTTCAAAAGCCCAGATGTGCGGAGACAGGAGATTCAATATCCAAGGGGGCGTAGCGCACTAGGATTAACTTCGTTGGTTAGGGAAATGGTTCAAGAGCTCAGTTGTAAAGGTACTGTCAGGTTGGATTAAATTCACTGTCAATTAGAGAAATATACCACAAATAGTTTCATTAAGAAGAATGTATGTCCCGGAACAAGGTTATTTTGTATAAGCAAATAAATGTGGAAAGGATATAACACATAATAGAAATGTGATCGTCAGGGCAGGACAATCCTGGAGAGCTAAACCGAGCTCTCTGCTCCCATGACAAATGAATGGTCCATACGAGCGGGCTGCGCGCATGTACGTGCGATTTGTGAGAACACATTGGAGCTAATCTTTGACACACAGGCTGATGCGGAGAACGCGGTGTGTAAAAGCTACTACAAGTACCACAATATCTAAATTCGATTTCTTTGTTAGACATAGAAATCAGTGGCAACAATGGCAAATACTCGTTGCAAAAAAATTCTTTCACTATTCTTAATATTGTGGTGATTTTAACACTTGAGAGCACAAAATAATGTGAAATTACTAATATTTTGAAAGTGTACTTTAAAAAATTTAAAGGTTTAATATTGATAAATTAATTCCATGAAGAAAGAAATCTCAAATTTTAAGGTACAAGACTTTTGTAATATTACAAATTTCAGAGTTTTTAATGAAAATGGGTACTACGTCATATTGTAATTGAAGTTTCTTCTATTGGCACACATTTGAAGAAAATATTTGAAGACCTTTTGAAATAAAATCGTGTCACCCATTCTTTATGACTGATTATTCGGAATTTCTGGGTGCATCAACTGCTATGACCCTTAGTCAGTGCATGTTATATCCCGGAATGTGGCGGTGTTCATCCCTCGCCAGATCGTGATATCCAACCTAAATGTCAGCTATGAGGAGTTTCTTCTCCACGTATCTCCTCAAGCGGGCCACCATTCCCGCCGGAACAAGCTCTGGGCTTCAACATGACTGGCTGTGCAGAGTATTAAGCACGTGCGCGTGTGAGGGAAGAGGACAGGATAAGATTGAAAAAGGAAAGATCGCTCTCGGTCCGTATCCCGTTAGGGTATTGGTCCAGCATTCGCCTGGTATTGATCGCAGGAACTACGAATTTAACACTGGGGCTCCAATAAATGTGTTTTAAACTAATGTGCTTTAATTCATTTAATTTCGTTTGAGTTGTCCATTTTCTCACCTTAGCGTTGCAGATCATACCATTATCCCTATTTTCCACCGCATTCACGAACATAAGATAGACAAGATGATCGAGTTATTGGAGCATCTAACAATATTACGCATTGTATGCTGGTAGCTTCTCGTTTAACACAATATCCTTTACATATTTAACCGGATTCATTCGTCCTGAATCTACAACAAGATGCGTTCCATTGTTTGATAAAGATACCATCCCACATCATCGCCAACCCACGCCAGATGTGTCACCACTCATCAAATGTATTTGGTGGACAGTTGCTTGCCTGATAAATTTCGCCATGACAATTCCCACGTATACGTCAATCACAACATATCACACGCGTTTCACGAAATAAGATTCATCTAAATAATTACATCGCGACAGATCCGGCTCGCAGTTTCCAAACTTCTCAGCGAATATACGGCGCCCTCTCTAACGTATAACTTTGTCAAAAGTACATTAAACAAAGCGAAAATATTGTCGTTAACGAATATTTCTTTTTAAAAAGTTCAATCCCATTAAATCGTAGAAATTACGGAGAAAAGAAAAAACAGCATTTTCATTTTTTTACTAAGAAAAAACTGGATGCATTGCAAAATGTCTGGAGTAGAAAAACTGAACTGAAAATTCAGGGCTGAGAAAATGTGGGTTGTTAATATTTTACCCTGTCAGATTGGTTAGTGTATTTCATTAAAAGTTGTCCAATGTATTAAACGTAATGTTGTCCACTTTCTTTTTCGGAACAGAACTGTATTTTAATGTGTAATGTACTTTTACGTAACGTAATTGTGGCTATTTAGCATTATTAACGTATCCTAACCTTTGTTTGCAGTACCTTTGTTGCTGGACACAGCTTAATCAGACAAATGCCCTCCACTTTTCTGAGTCCGCAGATTCAAAGTATGAAGGTACTGAAAATGCATTTGTCTTTCAGATGTTTTGGCATATATAAAATATCTAGCAGATCCAGACATTAATAGAATTTTGACGGTAATATATTCGATTTAGTATGACGTACACATTACGCAAGTTTGTGTAACGCGTTAATACGCAAGTTTGTATTTATTTTTAACCCATATACTAATACATTTCAAAAGAAATTGTTTTCTTTCAAACTTTTTCCAACATATCACACTTATGGTAAAATAAATATTTATATTATACAATTTTATCAATTCACAAAGATAATTACACATTCTAGAAGTTAATCGTTTTTATCAGCTCCTATATCTCAAATATATTTTAAGTTGTTCTCCCGGTAATTTATTTAAGAGATACTGATTTTTTCAGACAAATGAATGAAATATAACAAATCAAATTAAAATGTATTGTTATCAAATTTGGTAATTTAGCAAGCAATTTCAAATGACTTTTAAATTTGTTTTGTGTGACAAAAAAGTTTTTGACATTACTGAATATCTTGGTATTGCTTAATAATGTTTACATCAGATAATCGTTATTAAATCTAATCAATATATATTTTTTTATTATTTTTGAATTTTCCCTTTTAATTTATAAATAATATTCGATATTTAGTTAGTATTTTTTAAGAAAACCAATTTTTTTTTTTTTTAAATTATAGTAAAAGTGAATATTATTCATTTATATTAATTGAGTGTATTTATAATTTTTATATTCATAAGGAAAATGAGAATTTTTGTTTTTAAGATATTATGCAGCGTAACTTACGTGGCATTTAATACCGAAAACATTGTAAATTAAAAATATAATGTTTGACTTAGTAGGAGTATTAATCTAAAGCTACATCAGTTTTCAAATGTTCAATTATCGTTCTAAATTGCTACCGTGCATTCTGATATTCATTAATTTGTGCGTGATGGCAGGTTGTGTAAATTGATATACGATCTGCCTTTTAAAAGACGCTTTTAAAATACGCCTAGTTTGAGAAAATTTAGATTGAAAGTAGAGAAAAAGGTTGATGGATTTAAATATGCGATTTAAAAAAAATCATTAGATTTAAATCAATTTTAAATCATTGATTTACATTAATTGTGTTAAATATTCGCCACTCTACCACAAAGTGCTCCCAGAATTTCAATACAATAGTAGTGGCAACACTGAAAAAAATTACACAAAACTGTTCAAATCTCTTGTGCAAAAATACTGAAAAATAATCTGTTTACAATTGAATGTTATGTTTTAACAAATTCTGTTTCATGCCTTATCATTATTGATATACTTATGCTATCAACACATATATGAGCAGTGCTATTTCACAAAGGAAAACTACTTCAAAAGCATTATTTCTTACACTACTTTTTAAGACACGCATACATTTTTGGTACACATTTGTTTTTCGTGCAAAGTTGCTTTCTGCACTTAAAAATGTGGCGTCTCACTTCGAGTTTGTTTTAATATTTACAAAAACATACAACAAACATAACTATTTTTTTTTTCGTTTTGTGCTACACTGTTTCGAAAAGATAAAGAGGTAGAGGTCATGAGAGAGACAGAACATGTTCCCAATATTTTATTCGTGATCATTAGAATAAAAAGAAGTTGTCATTTTATTGTTTAATGATTAGATAGTCATTTGTCAACACATTATTTGCTTTGAAGAATCAGGGAGGTATCAACACAACACAATAGCCTAATGATGATGCATTTTGAACAAATTAATTAAAAGGTGCGTTAATTTTGTACATCTAAGCTTTGATCATATCGTACTATTACAACCTATGTAAATCTTGTGGGTAATGTGCAAACAAAGTTTTCAATGCATATTCTTAATTGTGTATTGAATAGTGACGTAATGAAAGTGCTTGTTTTGGAAGAGTCATTCAAGTCCCATAAACAGTTAAATAGTGTAAATTCCTATCAATGAATTATAAAAAGGACAGGGCATAATATAAAGCATTTCGCGTGGCCAATGTGTCTCTCGAATTAAATCAACAAACTGCGTAAAACAAAAAGAAATACGTTAATGCACTTTAGCAGGCTTAACACACAATATAAACATTTTATTGAATTAGAAGAACTGTTCACAGAGAATTATGAGTCAATCCACAATTGATGGCAAGAAGACAACGCCCACTGCCAATGATCCCGTTCGAAAACGAACGCGCTGCGCTCTAGTTTGGTGAAACCGAATGCTCACAAAGAATAATGGAGATACCTGTGTACGTATTGACATCAACAGTGGAAGCAGCAGGGCAAAATGGTTGAAAAGCACTTCGGGGAGCGAGAAGCGTGTGCGGCGGCGGCGGCGGCGGCAGGGGTGTAGAAGAGCAGGCGGTGAGCCATGGCAATGTCCACGTGTTGGGGCGGGAGGCGCGCGGGCGCACGGCCGCTCGGCTCCTCGGGGCTCGGACTGGCGCTGTGGCCGCACCGGCGCTGGCCGTGGCTGCCGCAGCGCCAACCGCCCGCGCGATCGATCGCCGTCTGCGCAGACGCACGGGGCGAGACGCGCGACGCGCGACGCACGGCGCACGGCGCACGGCGCACGGCGCACGGCGCGAGGCGGGCACGGCACGGGCGGGCACACGGCTTCAGTCCGCCTGGCGCCTCCACTCACTCCTCTTCACACACAACCGAAACAGGATTTCGCATTCTATCGCGTATTACGAGGATCTCTTTCATGAAATTATAATTATTACGTTGCAAAACATATTATTTCACCTCACTATTATCAAAATGTCTTCTTCAAATTCCTTTAAACATTGCACCATCACATAATACATTCAAAGACCTACTTCATACGGAATATTGACATTATTGCTGCATATATGAAGTTCATCACCGCTGAACATCTAAATGGTGTTCAACAGAATTTCTTGCCATAATAACAATTCTCGAAAACGTGTCATGGAAGGTCATGTTTCCAGGCAGGTCAACTCCTCCCGTCATTCGTCCCATAAGTGTAATGCTTGTCGTATCCCGAGAAGTGGAGAAGTTTCCCGCTGCTCCGTGATATCCGGCGCTCACCTATACATTGCATTGAGGGGATTCTACCACCAGGTATCTCCATAAACGATCCACCAACCCCATCAAGACAAGCTCTGTGCCTCTCACTCTCCTCCGGACACAAGTAGTAGTGTAGTGCGCGCCCCCCCACACACACACACTCACACACTCACACTCACACTCACACTCACACTCACACTCCACACTCACACACTCACACTCACACACTCACACTCACACACTCACACTCACACACTCACACTCACATTCACACACACATGCATGCGTTTGTGTGTATGTGTGTACGTGCGCGTGTAAAAGAAGCGTGTGAAATAATTTTCGAAAAATTAGGGATTTCAAAGGAAATTAGACTTTCATCATTTATTGAGCTTTCTTTACACTATTCGAACGAAAAATTAAATCAAAAAATTTAGAGCCATATTTGGTAAAAAAATGGAAATGTTCTTGAGGCTTCATATAGTCACCAATAAAATGAAAATATTCGTTTCAAACTCACAGGGTCACGCAATATCAGGGAATTTTGGAGAAAATCATCTGAACGGACGCTAGCATTGACCAAGACGGACGGACCGAGAGCCGAACAGGCGGGCAGTCGGACAGATGGAGAGACAGACGTTTTGCAATCATTTTTCTTTATATCGAAGGCCCACTAAAAGTGGATTCTCACTACACAAGCGGCACTAGCGCCTAAACCGTTTAGACGATCTTCTCCAAAATTGATATTCGACGATCAAAATGAACGAACTCGAGGCTCTGTGAGTTTTATAAGGATATATTTATTTTGGGGGTATTTTACACGAAGCCCCAACACATTTACAAAATTTTCTCGATTGCTCAAATTTTGGATGGCCTCAAACAGCGTAAAAATAGCGCCGTTCTCGTTTTCGTTGAAATCTCAGAATTACCGCTAGTTCCAATAGTTCAAATTTCTTTTTTACAAATGAAATCTGTTGTTCAAAGTTAAATCTTGAAATAATTTCAAGTACAATTTTTCGGAAACTTCAAAAAACTTCGAGAGTGAGTGGAAACTCAAGATTTCCACTCACTCTCGATATTCTTGATAAATAAAATACGTATCCTTTATATTTATTTATTACAATTAAATTAAATACTCATCTCATCATTTATTTTGAGAGAACGATTACATTACGTAACTTACTTTGGTTACATCATCAGGTATACTAAAAACAAAATAAAGCAACTACTTTAAAGCATTCACTTAACAAGGTTGATCAATATTAAATATTTTCTAAACTTGCATAAAAAATTAAAACAAGGACGCCGAAAAAGTTTGAACATTTGCAATTTTTAAATATTCAAGGAGTGCAGCGAAAATGTAACTTACGTCATTTCCTTACATGTATTTTGCTCCATCAGACAAAAAAGAAATTAAGAAAAAAATTGGAGCCATTTTGCAGTATGGTTTCAAAATGTTGTAGAAGCTTCATGTAAAGAAACCCCCAAAATCAAAATATCCGTTTCAGATTCAAGAGGCCACAACATCAGTCAGTCGATTGGAAAAGTCAATTTTGGTAAAAATCCTGCTCGCGAACCCTACCATTGTTCACAGACTGACGAACAGACGTTTTGCCGTCAATCGATTTTTGGTACCAAGGACACCAAACGTGGATTCTGACTACACAACGTGTTGGAGGAAGTAATTTACTCAATAGGGTGAGTCACGTAACTTTAGCACATCATGCAGTTTTTGACCGGTTGAAGTAATTGCAATGCAGTTTTCACGGAAATACATGAGGGAATGGGGCTAATTAATGCATGTATTCATTTCTATTTTATTATTTGTGTTTTTCGAGATATTGAAGTAACTTTGATTTTTTAAATTGAACTATACATATTTTTATTGTATCATGACGAGCTCATGATACAATAAAAATATGAATGAGCATTTTCTTGAGTAATTTTGATTTTTGCGACTCGTATTTAACGGATATTGTAAAGCTTCAAGCACGTACGTTAAACACGAGTCGCAAAACATCAGAATTACTAAAAAATGCTTATCTAACGTATGACAATATGTATATAATTGGATTCGTATTTTTCTGCTCGTAATAAGAGACTAAAACTATGTAAAGTTCGATTTGAAAAACACAAAGTTACCGCAATATCTCTCAAAACACAAGTAATAAAATCGAAACGAATTCATGCATCAATTAGCCTCATTCCCTCATGCACTTACGCGAAAACTGCATTGCAATATCCTCAACCGTTCAAAAATTACAGGTGCTAAAGTTACGTGACTCACCTGTATATAGGAACAAAATTTATCCACTTTTTCGTTTTCCGGACGCGGCGATAATTGATTTCCAGTCGGAAATTCGCCATTTTCCTCCTTAGCATTGCTATACTTTCTTTATTCTGCGTAAGGAGTAGGCGAGAAATTAAAAAATTAGAACCTTTTTTGAGAAAAATTTGAAAATGTTGTTGAAGCTTTATGTACAGTACCTCCAAATATCCGTTCCAAACACGCAGAACCCCGAATTCGTTCAGGTGGATGGGGGATTATCAATATTGGAGAACGTCGTCTTTTCAATTTAGGCGCTCATGTTGACTACAGATAGACGAACAGAGACAGACGTTTTGCAGTCAATTGATTTTTCCGTCTCACAGACCAACAAAACATGGATTATGACTACACAACGTGTTGGAGGAAGTAATTTAGTACATTTAGGAACAAGGCCCTTTTTCGTTGCCAGGGCCCGGCAATAAGAGTTTTACTATCGCAAAATCGCCGATTTCTGGCCCATGATTAAAATACATTATCTCTTAACAAATTAAGGTGAGAAAGTAAGAATCTCTATCTTCAGTATTGTAGTTGTAGGAAAACACCAAAGAAATTTTGAACTTTGGCAATTTGCGAAAATTTACTGATTTAAAGGAAATTGGGACCTGCGCTATTTTGTGCGTTCTTTACGCTATCGGAAGAGACAGTTAAATAAAAAAATGTCGAGCCATTTTTGACAAAATTGTGAAAATGTTGATGTAATGTATCCTTAAAATTCCAAATATCCGTTTGAAACTCGAAAGGCCTCCTATTCATTTAGATGGATCGGGGAATATCAATTTTGGAGAAAATCCACTGAACGGTTAGTCAAACCGCCAGGCACATCAAACCGCGCCCGCACGAGCTACTTGCCCGCCTGGGAAGCCCGGCGCTCGTACGAGCACGGGCAACTTCCCCTGACTCAGCTCTCATTTTCCCTTAAAATTCAGAAATGGGTGAACATGCACAAGCTAAAGCGGTGCGAGGCAGTGAATAGTGGCTTCATACGAAAATATGTTTGCCATATTTTTTATATCAAATAACCGAGAATTATATTGTGTTTTTATTCTTTACCAAATTACAATTTCGTGTTTATTTTCTTACTATATTCTCCCTTATATAAACATCTTTGCTTGTGACTGGAATATGTTTGAATGGCGAATTCTTTCCTTGTTTTCGTTTTGTATTGTGATATGAAATCTTTCAGTTATTTATTGTATTTAACAATAATGTGAAATAAATTAACAAGATTAATAAGATAAAAATTATCACTTACAGACGGACAGCGATTTTAACAGACAAGAATAAGTCTTTTAAACTTTCTAACCTGAACGTAGAATGTTATGCTTTTATATCACTTAAGTAAAAGGATTAAAAATCAAGGTTTTTTTTTTTTAATGTTTTATTCTCAATTAAGAATTTGAAATTGGACTGATGTATTCTTTCATTTTAATAGATCATTTATTTGCGTTAAAGAGAAAATGGGAATTAATAAAGGTAAATTTGTGATAATAACTGTTAAGTAATTTCTCCCAAAGACTGTCATGGGCCAAGTATCCAGTGAAGTGCCGCTACTCCGGAGGAATTTGTACAACCTTTACTTTTAAATCTCGCACCATTTTCTCTGGACGCAGTGCCCGCGAGCTCTAGTATCATGTTACCTTGCCCGCGACCTTGATATGTCTCGTTTAGGCGCTAGCATTGACCACAGATGGACAGAAGGATGGACTCTCGGACGGTTGGTCACTGGACGAAAGAACGGATGGATGGACGAACAGACAGACGTTTTGCCACCAGTCAATTTTTCGGTAACAAGGACTCACAAAAAGTGGAATCTAACTTCACAATTTTCTATATGCTACATTAAATAGCCTACACTTCCCACTTAAAGTCGTGGTAACTAGATATATCCTACGCATGTTCGGATCTCCTGGGTTCCCTAGACTTTCCCGGGACCAAGAAGTTCATTTTCTGCATTTACTACCAACAATGCTAAATTGCTCCATCGTAATTTACAAATTGTGTGTAGAGCTTAATAGACCTTCTGAGATCAATTAACGAGATAGTCAGTAGATCGCCTCGAGACATGATTCCCAACGTTTTGAGGGCACTAACTGTGGATCGTGGCATAGCCTCAGAGGTTCCAACCACCACTAGCAGGATTCTCCATTCATGGAGGGCACTTCATGGAGTTGGGCTGCAAGGGGAATGACTAGTTGGTACATTACCACTTTTTCCTCCCCTGCTTCTAGAAGGCTAGACGCATCCTCGTGTCGGACAGTCATGTCGACCATGTGGACCCCTTACCGGCTTTTTAATACCAGGTCAGGTTTGAGTCTAACCCCTTCGGCAACGGAGAAAGTGGCTTCCGTCCGGCAAATCCTCGTGGCGGACAGTCATGTCGACCATGTGGACCCCTTACCGGCTTTTTAATACCAGGTCAGGTTTGAGTCTAACCCCTTCGGCAACGGAGAAAGTGGCTTCCATCCGGCAAAAATGCACTGACAGATGATGTGATTCATGGTTCTACCGCTGTATTGCATTTCCTGCAGTATACATCATCTCTGGGCCTACCTCTACTAAGAGTACTTTTATTGGCAGCGGTATTTGATCTCAATTGGAGTGCAGTGATAAAAAGACCAGGTTTCTGAAGATTATAATCTTTCAAAAAGGCATTGCCAATCGGATCGTTTATATGCGCCTTAACCACGATCCCTTTGGATCCCAGCTTCTCCCAGTCGGCTACTTCGTCATCGGCGCATTTCTTCTTATATGCTATTAAATCTTGTTCAGTATTGGGTCAGTTGAGTCTCAGTGCTTTGGCAGTTTTAAATGTCATTTGGTAGAAACTCAGACAGGAGCTCAGCCATCTGCAAATGGGATCTGCAGATTTTTTCCAGTCTTAGGGTCAGAGCTACCCTAGGAACGTGTTGGGCGAGCCGCAGCAATCCCAGTCCTCCATCTCTCTTGGCCAGATAAAATAAGCCATCTGCAGTACTCATATGTAGGCGTATGAACTGTTTGACTGCCACTCTGACTGCTGACTGACACACATTTGACAGTCCTCTTCCTGAGCATCGACATAGATGGCATCGATAAAACTAATTGGAAGTGGTAATGTGGTATTATGTAGATGTGCAGTTATACCAACTTCTGAGTAGGCTTTAAATGCGGCTTCTGAAGCCTGGACACTGCTTCCATCAAATTCGATATGGATGCTTTACATGGGATGCAATTCCAGATAAAGTAGTTCACTCCGAATTATGCTAGGGTATGATCATCACTGACCAGAGGAATTCTGTCCCTCAACCTCTCCAGGCAGGGGTCTTAAATGAACCAGGATCGTTCAAAGGTTGTAATTTGGAATGATGAACACTTCGCGACGGACAATGTCATTCCGAGGGCCCCAAAATATTCCACCACAATATCAACCAATTAATGAGCTCCTGGTGCGTCCTATTTTGCGTTCAGCACCAAATCGTCAGCAAATGCTAATACGGTCACGCTCCTTTCCAATAGCGGGTATCCTGATGTTATCCAATTTCTCAAGCAAGCACTCCATAACGAGGTTAAAAAGGAGTGGGGACAATGGAGTGGTTAGAGCTCCTAATTTACTACATAAAGCAACAAGATTTATCCACTTTTTCGTTATCATTCCCGTTTCGTTCCCGACAATACGAGTTCTTCTGTGAAAAAATCTCCGATCTCTGCCGCAACATTACAATAATTTCTCTTTACTAGGTCAGAAATTAGTGAGGTGAGAAAATAAAAATATCTGATTTCTTGAAGAGAAGTATCAATGTTCGTTTATGCTCATTCATATTCGAGTTAAAAATTGTAATGCAAACCCTAGAACTACAGGGCAGATTTCTATTTGAAAAAGGATGGATATAAACATATACATGAAATACTAGAGATTGACATGCATGCGTTATACGGAATTTTACACGGAGATATACAGTGGGTAGACAACGAATTTCGAATTTCCTAAAATTCTTATATTTTATTTCTTTATTTCGTTTTAATTACATTTAAAGTCTCTTACCTTTTAAAACTTATTTTTTACATTACATTTGCAATCTACTACTTGGTAGCACCATCTTTTTCATTAATAACATCCATAATGCGTCTTGGCATGCTATCGAGTATCGAGCTCACTTTCGAGGAGCAGGGGTCGACGCCCACATCAACATTATTAAAGAGCTGAATTATGTTTGGTATAGCCCCTCGGCGCATTTATTAATGGCAAGGTGAACAAGTAACATTCATGTTAACATTGAAACTGGTGATTTCCAGTAAGTTCTTAGTAAACGAGCGTAATCCACGAGAATTTGAGAGCTATTAACATGTAAATTGTTCTATGATTATTATGTATGACTGAAAGTGATAATTCAATTTTCCATTTAATTGCGAGTTTCTTAGGATAAGAACTCCTTCAATTTTGAATATTACTTGAAACGACATGTCTTCCTTTCTTTCAGCTTCCTAAAATGGTTATGCTGCTTTGACTTCTGTCTTTCTTGGTAATTCTGTATAATTTTTCTTAATATTCTTTTTAGTAAAGAGGCCCTTGGCCTGACAATTTTGTGAAAATTTGAAGTAATTTCTGTGTAAAAGGGTTTTTCACCCTTCTTGTTGAATAAAATTTATCATTGGATTTGCTTTGTGTTCATATGTATAACGTTATCTAATGTGATTTACGAGTGTCCTTTTCCTATATTTTTACCAAATTTTCCTTCTATTTTTTTTCGATTAGAAGTTGATATTGGCTTTGCCCCATTAGAACCCGGTCAATTTAATTAATTATTTGATTAGACTGAAAATTCCTTATTTAATTAATGGTCGAATTAGTTTTTTACCTCGACATACAACATAAGTGGCGACCGTAGCAGGACGCTGCCTTGAAAAATAACAGGTATCACTTTCTGAATAGAAACTCAAATTCAGATTTTTTATCAAAATGAATATTAAATAATGGAGTGAATTGAACCCCTTTCTGGGGCGTCCGCAAAGGGTAAATTCGAGCCTGTTGGTTCTGAAACAACCATGTTTTTAAACACCGTTTCGTGATCCAAAATAAAATTATTTTGTATTTTTAATATTTTAATGTTGTAGTGTAAAATAATGGTTAATAAAATTATAATAGTAGCAAAATAATGTGTTGCAAAAGTATCGGGACTGTAGAAATTGCGTTGGTTTCGGTTATCATCTCTAATTCGGTTATCATACCTTTTAGTAAACTTTGAATAAAATGTCAATGTTTTTATTTCATCTGCATCACTTTTATCCATTGCTCTATAAAATCTGAGATCTT
The DNA here is from genome assembly GCA_964035755.1 of Teleogryllus oceanicus. NCBI lineage: Eukaryota > Metazoa > Arthropoda > Insecta > Orthoptera > Gryllidae > Teleogryllus > Teleogryllus oceanicus. Next base: position 200,749,747 of record CAXIVR010000001.1, on the reverse strand, counting down.
CTCAGTAGCGAATAACTTTCAAGGAAATATAAGTAATTGTAATGAATTGAGACATGATCAGATAAATCGATACCATTGCAATTGCTGTCATAGGAGTCACTTAAGGGAGGAGACAGTACACTTCCCACTTTCTCTCCTCTTTATTTGAGTTTCATTGAAAGTTCACAATCATGTAAAATGTAATTATATAAAATGAGAAGCATGTCTTCAAACTTTTTAATTACTAGAAAATATGTAGAAAAAAATAAAAACCTGTGAAAACACTTGTACAATGAAGAATAATTCGAAAGAGGCCCCTAGCTAGCTAGCGAGACAGTCTTGCAAGCGAGAGCAGCGCCGATTCAAAGGCAGCTTCCTGATATCAGCGTTTAGACGCGTAGACGTCGATAGTTTTTTTGTTTTGTTTTGTTTTTTACCTTCTCATCTTACGCTACGTCTCGTCCCGTTCTTCGTAAGAAGAAAAAGTTATGTAATCGTGAGCGGAAAACGGCGAATATTCCCCAGAAAACTCTTATTGCTGGGCTCTGGCAACGAAAAAGTGGATAAATCCTGTTGCTAAATATAGAAAAATTCTCTAGCACGTGGTGTAGCCAGAATCCATGTTTTGTTGGTTCTTGATACCGAAAAATCGATTGACGGCAAAATGTTCGTCTGTCTGTCTGTCCGTTCGTCTGTACGTTCGCCGTCCGTCCGTTTGTCCGTCTATGGTCAACGCTAGCGCCTAAACCGTTCAGCCGATTTTCATCAAAATTGACATTTCCCAATTGGTCTGACTGAACTCGTGACTTTGGGATTTTCAGGCGGATATTTTGATTTTTGAGGGTATTTCACATAAAGCCTCAAAAACATTTTCAAAATTTTCTCAAAAACGGCTTCAAATTTTTGATCAAACTTTCTCCTCGGGTAGCGTGAACAACGCTTAAGACAATGATGGTAGACTCATGTTCGTTAAGATAACAGATTTTTTGAAAATTGAAAAAGTGTAATTTTTTGGGGGCGGTTTCCAACAACTGTAATAATGAAGTTAAGAATGTTTTTCCTTAATTAAATCTGTTCCATAAAATCAGATCTTTAAACAAGTTTATGTTTAATTTTTGGTAAATATGAGTAGTTTCTGTGCAACTTTGCACGAAATATACGCAATATTTTTCTTGAAAACAGCTCCAAATATTTTCTTTAAATTTCCTCATATTAAGGGACGGCGAAAGTGTGGTGCTACAGTAGGGGCAGCTTAGTGGTGACTCTGACAGTTCGATGCGCTGTTGCCATACATTACTACGCACATGGCACCACCTGCACGTCAGATAAATGAAATCTCAAAACATTAACACTTACCGACAAGCGATGACACGTTTTGATACCATGTTCATAAACTCCAACACAGCCGGCCGTTATCGGCGTTGAAAACTTCATGCGTCAGCTCCGGGTGGCTTCGTCCTCTATTCCGCAGGCAATGGACGTACACCGAGATCTTCGCCCCGATGTCCCCTCGTTCGCCTTTTCTTCCTCGAAATATTCGCGTAAACGATAAACAAAATCGCGAGCCTGGCTCTTTAACACAACTCCGTGTTTGCGCGACGTGTGGGGCGCAGCCATCACGAAACTCAGCCTCGAACCAATGCACTGAAGCGCTTGCAAGACCCACACAAACTGGTCTGGCGCGCATCACCAGAGACATATTTCATTCGCATTGCTACTGCTGATGACAGGAGTCTGTGCACTTCTCAAGCGACTTCGCGAGAGTTAGATTAGCGGCAACGCTGAGCCCTGGCTGCGAAAAAGTAAACAAATCCTCGCACGCTGATTGCTTCAGAGCAGGTCACATGACGCGCCACTGCACGTGGCGAGAGAACTGTCAGAGTCGCTTTTACGCTGCCCCTACTGTAGTCCCATTCTCGACGAACTCTCCTTTTTGTTCAAAAACTGCAAAAAGTTAACATTTCAGAACTACAAATTAGAGAGAGCTTTTGCTTTGAACGCAGTCTTTTGTAAAAAATTAGCCCTTTAAGTACAAGTAAGTCATGTATTTTTTTAACACGAGCTAATTTTGCTTAATTGTAGTTCGAAATTGATGCAGTTAAATAATTCACATTTTTTTTCTTTAAATTTTCTCCGTATATGTAATAAGGGACGGTAAAAATATGGTGCTGGTCCCAATTTCGGCAATGCCCGTATTTTCAAAAATCCCAAAAAATACACATTTCAAAACTACAAAATTGGAGATATCGATTTTTGCTTTAAACGAAGTTTGTCATAAAAAATCAGCTCATTAAAAAAGTCATGTACAATTTTTTGAAAAAAAATCTGATTTCTTTTAATTCTGTTTCAAATTGATGCAATTTCTAAAAATATTATTTTCTTAAAACCCTCACGAAATATTTTTATTGGAGGTTCTCCTCATGCAACAGCATAGGTAAATAAATAAATAAATAAATAAATAAATTTCTCTAGCTTAGTCTCGACTAGCTTTTGGGTTATGCCTTATTCCTTTGCCACCTGCCATCTTTTGCCGCCCAAAGGATACTTTTTCAAATTTTCTCAATTTTTTGGCTGCCAAATGCTGAGAACTGAAACCATCATGTACTTCTACACCTCATACTCTGAAATTCCGATTTCCCACCCTGATAGCCGAGGTGGTTAACTGGCGAGTACGGACTCACCTCATAGGAGGGAAGTTCGCTGGGTCGAGCCGTGTTCAGGGATTACTATTTATCGCAATTTTCTATTGCCGCCGAAAATATTTGAGAATTCTAGAAACTTTATTGAAAACTATTTGAAGCAATTGTAATCACAAATATTATTAATTAAGATTAGTAAACTAGAATGTCTTTTCAACTTTTAAACAAATTTTTATATCTCTTATTGGATTCGTAAAAATTATGTACCGTCAAACCAATTGTTGCCTTTCTATGCATTTGTATAAACCGATTTATGTAAAATAATCAATATATCAACATTAAATTTAAATACAATATAACCAGCACCCATGGAACCAACTTAGATATCACTAACGGTTCAGAAATTATTATTGCTTTCTCGCCATACAAAGTTCTTCGAAGAAGAGAAAGTTATGTAATTGTGTGCCGGTAAACGGTGAATCCTCTCCAAAAAACTCTTTTTGCCGAGCTCTGGTAACGAAAAAGTGCATAAATCCTGTTGCTAAATTTAGAAAAAATCTAGTGGTGCTATACAATGACATAGACTTTCTCGCACTAGTTACTTTTCTAATCTCATTAGTATGAACTAGGTTTTCGGTTATGCTTGATTCGCTTACCGGGTTCCTTCCTTGGTAGCCTAAACGTATTTTGTTACATTTTTCAATTTTTCGGTTCCCTAATGCTAGAACTGATATCATGTCTTCTTTAATATGTCAGACAGACCATGTCCGACATGATAGCACTTCGTTTTCAACCTAGATGGTCGAGATCGTTAAATGGCGTGCACAGATTCGTTTCATCGGATCGAAAGCAAGCGAGTTCGAATCCCGTGCAAGTATATGAATTTGATGTAAATTTTGCTACAGAAAACTATTGAGAATACGAGAAACTTTATTAAAAACAATTTGAAGCACTTTTCACAAGTACAGTCAATACATATAAATGAAACAGACATGTCTGTACGTGCTTTCCCAATTTGAAATTTTTCAACATTTTTTCAACTCTTTTATTTTATTTGTGAAACGAATGTCACGTCAAACCAATTGAATGGCTCAGAACAAGGGGCTATATCGCTTTGGCATAGTTCTGAGATAATGTGGATTCTCCCTGAACTTTCCTTACAGTTCTCAGTATTTCTCAGTACCCCTCTGGTGTGAGGCAGCTGGTTGGGGAAAATCCCGCAAGCTGACGTAGATCGGTGCCGGATTTAGCCATCCAGGCCGGGATTTTCACCGCTACCTCCTGAGCAAAACATGTACTGCCCTTACGGGAGTAATGCCCTTAAGAGTTGGCTCGACCGGAATCACTATCAATCTGTCAATCAACCTATCAACCTAATAGCTGTCAGTCCTTCTGTGGACAACTGTAGCGCCGAAACCATTCAGCCGACTTTTTTCAAAATTGATATTTCCTGATCGAGCTGAACGGACTGGAGGCTTTGAGAGTTTCTAATGAATATTTTCATTGTTGAGGGTTTTTTACGTGAATCAGGCATTTACCTTTTTATGCCTCTTCCCGAGTTCGTTCCATACGCTCTTGTGTGGGGTATGAGGGCCGGCAAGTTAGCTCTGAGGAACTGATATCAGATCTCGGAACGGAAAACATTTCGTGATTGAAAACCCTTTTGTTTCTTTATGTAGTGGTATAATATTGCGTAGCATTTAGAAACGATGCGAGAAAGTATGTGCTTTGTTAGCACTACTAGTTTTTTATTTGTTGCGTCTTCGTCGACGCAACGCGTCTCTAAACTCTTTTTGCGTATTGAGCGCTTGGATTTGATTGATTTTTTCGTGTTTCCGGGCATGTCAACTGCTTTGGTCATTAGTCCCGTTAGTGTAGTGCATGTTTTTTTCTCGAGAGATGGCGGTGATCATGCAGCAGATACTCTCAAGTTTTGAAAGTATCTGCTGCATTCAAAATCAAACTGTTTACCCAAGTCACATTTATCAATAGCATACGTAAACATATAATAAACAATGACTGTCCTAGAAGTACTTAAAATATTGGACATAAGCCCCGTTAACAAATAATGTTTTTCTTTGAGATAATTAATTTGTATTTTTACACAAAATAACTCTTTTTTTAAACAGGTTTTATTTAAACTTATTTTATTCGTGCAGCAGGGAATGTCAGTCCTCATTGGTCCTTATCACTCTAGTGGCCACGTTTCAAACTTCTGAAAAAACTCTTCATGAGCATTATCAACGTACGGAATTACCTTGATTATATCACACACTTTTTGCTTATTTAGACTAACTCTTTCTCCTGGATAGTCAATTTCATTTGCTATTTGAGTCGGTGTTCGTGTATCATGACGTAAGACAAAGGCGTGAGTTGTCATTCCATTGATAAATGGCAAAGCTGTGATGACTTCTGGTGAACTTTTGTCATAAATAAAATGAATAGTACTAATAGAAACAATATCTTTTTACTTCTCTCTTGGTTGGTCTCTACAGACACTGGATTTTTCTTGTAGTATTTTTTTTCACCAGCTTTTAAAATTGTAAATTGGTACACACTATGGATTCACTTCGACAACAGCAAATTTGAAAGAAAAACTTCTGTGACGTATTATTTCAGTCAACTACCTTATGCTGTAAATTCTACCATAATTGCAAAGAGCTCTTTTGATAATAGAAAAATCTCTACCACACGGCAGAAAGGTGTGACCTCTGACAGGAAAACAATGTATTTTCTTGAATCGTGTCATACCTACAAGACATAACATTAATTTTGAAATGAATGTTCTTTTCCAGCACAGTTTTAAGAAAATAAGAAAAGTTCATCATACTGTACTGAAACACTGAGCAAGAGGTGCAGGAGGAAACAACATGACTGGGCCTAATGGTAAATGTAAATCACAGATATGTTCGTCTTTATATTGTGAATGCAAAATATGTTGGTTAACTGTCTCAAATAAAATAGTTCTTGCACGGATACTTTTCGCAAGGATATGTTCTGCATATAATTAAAGGCAGTAGATAATGCATTGTTGTTTTTTCCATGATTTGCTTTAGACTGGTCCTTCTGAAAAGCATTATAATTTTGTTTTCCTTCTTCGGAAGCGAATAGCTAGATCTGCAGCTGCTGTTTTGTTTCAGCATCATTACTATGAGGTGATTTGAGTTTTACCTTTAATTCTTCACAGACGTAACAACAATCTACTTGTGTGTCCAAACTGTAGACTGAAATTGTCTTTGAAATATTTATAATAGAAACTAGAGCTACGTTGAATGCCAGAATATTTGTTTTTGAACATATTGTGCATTATTTTCGAATTCAAATCTGCATGACGATACTGTATTTGCTTCCCACTTTAATGACTATCTTTTATTGGAAAGAACTCAATATGATCATGAACTTCAATTTTACTGTCAAATGAAAGAGAGAAGCTTGTGTGTTTGCCACGCATATCTACTGTTGTTGTTTCTTACTAGTTTAAGTACTCTTAATTTGTTTTAATTCTCTTCACACCTGTTGAAAATATCGCAAGATCGACCATCTCGTGGCGCAGAGCAAAGTCGCTCGCCTTTCGCCAAGGAGAACCGGGTTCGATTACCGTCGAATTTCATGTGAAATTTGTTCCAACAAAACGAGTTTGACTGCTTCACACGGGCTAATCCAACCCCCTGTGAAGTGTCCTAAATCCTATCCCTATCCTTATTTTTTCCCAATTCTGGCCGCTGGGTAGTGACGCAGGAGCGCGTGGTGGGAGGCGCGTACGCGGAGATGCTACCTGGCGGTCCTCTTGACAACAGACTGCGACGAGACGTACAGAAATATATAAATATATACAGTAATGGAAGATAACTCCAATAGTGTCCAACACCCAAGAATGGGTTAGGAGACGCGTTGCGTCGTGAGTTGACGCAACAAATGTATAAAAAAAATCTGACAGACATACTTCAAATTGTGGTGCACCAACCATTTAGGTATCTGAATGTATGCTCCCTTCCTTTCTTCTCTTTCACATTTCTTGGTCTTCTCTTTACACTTTCAACATCAATCAGACTTTGCAAATAAATATCTTCTTCATTTTTACTTGAGTAGCTGTAGTAGAACTGTGTGAAGACTGTCAGTTTGTTATTTTTTGATATTCTTGACAAACAGTTCTTCCGACACTTGCAGTCAGCACTTAATCCTCTACATCTCACCATTATCCCAACATGATTTTCGTGCTCTTTTCCCATAAGGTTAGGTTTCTTAATTGCATTTCGTCATTACCTTGGTTTCAACGTCTTTTGCCTTTTTTCCTATCATCTGCAGCATCTATTTCAGTAACTGAATCTATGGTAAATTATACTGGGATACAGCGTAACGTTATTTCCAACATCACCTTCAACAATGACTAAGTCACAACCCATCCAGGGTTGGCCAAAATAGTTTAAATTTAGGGTTTAAATACTTTTCCAAAATACTTCGTAAATAAGTATTTAAATCATATTCAAAATACATTAGGTTTTGAATAAAAATACATACGTATTTAAAATACTTCAAATACTCAAAATACACTAAATAAAATAATTTTTATTATTATCTTCTTATTGCAACAATTTATTGTAATTGTCAATTACAGTAAATTTGTAATTGACAGTTATATAGTTCTGAACAATAACTTATAAGTCTAACTCAAGTAAGCAGAATATCCTTTTAAAGCGACCAGTTTTTCAAACAAATCATCAGACAATAAACCCCTATTTGACGAAAGTAAAAAACCCGCAAAGGAAAACGGTCGTTCAACTGAACCTACACTAGAGTTATAAGTAGAGCTCGGGCATGTAGACACTAACAAGCTTTTTATTTGTTTCTTTATTTACTTTACGTCAAAACAGTTTTAAAAACTGAGTGTGACGTGCTATGAGAAAGTGAATTCTGTGCACGATTTCAAAATTTTGTGATCCCTACACTAAGGCATATACTACTTGAATTTTGAATACAGACAAAATTAGCGTTTTTGTAAGAATTGTTAAAAAGGATTGAAAACAGTCAGGCAAATTGGCACTTAAAAATACTTAAAAATAGGCAGGGCAATAGGCATTATATTTGACAATAGACAGGCACTTAGGAAGTAAAAACTTTAAAAATAGGCAGGGAAATGGACATTATGGTTGAATAATATTAAAATTTATATGTAATACGTACTGCATAAATGATTAACACAATTCTCTAAAAACAAATCGAATTTCTTCGACTGGTTAAATGTTGGATTTTCAAGTTTTGAAAATTGAATGTTTGCGGCATGGCACAAGTCAGTGTTGAAATTGTTTACCTTACCTCTATCCTAATTCCTTCCCAATTCTGGCCGATGAGTAGTGACGCAGGAGCGCATGGTATAAAAGGGGCCTAAGCGAGAACGCTACCTGCTGGTCCTCTTGGAAAACTTGACTGCCACGAGACATTGCAGATATGACAGATAATGTTAATGGAGGATTTCTCCTAAGCGTGAATCTTAATGAAGGATTACTCCCAAGCGCAAAGGTTCCAAAACTCGACAAGGGGCTTGGAGACGCATTGTGTCAATCTAGACCCAAGACAATTTAAAAAAGGACGTTTCCCCTTATTTTTATGTTCTTGAGTTTGTCTCTACAACAAGCTCCAAAAATTCTATTTACATCACCTTCATCATTATATAAATCTCATCAACTGCCTCTTAACGAGCCTTACCAGTGAAGTAATAATATTTTTTTCCAAAATGGAATACACATTTTTTCAGATTTATTACACCTCTTTCATTTTAACATACTAAACTTTTTAAATAAATTAATTTAAAGTAACACATGATCTTAAATTATGTTTTTTGTTAAACCTGGTAATGTACAACGTTTCGAAAATATTGTAGCAGAAATGTTGATGTGTTTCTATCCTGATATCATTGTGTGTGTGTGTGTGTGTATGTATATATATATATATATATATATATATATATATATATATATATATATATATATATATTTTCTTACTTTGCTTGTGGATGCATTGTAGTTGGTATACCACTACAGACAATCACTGCTTCATAAAAATATGCAACAAGTTCATTTATGCTCTCAGTTTTCTCTGTGCCTGTATTATGCATAGTGTTGTAATCCAACCATTATATTCTAGAAATAATCATATATCCCTATTAATAAAAAATATTTATCACTGCTTTATGAGTAGGGTCAACTTTTGATGACCTAAAACATCACCAAAAAGTATCAATAAAATGCTCTTAAAATGTGATAAAAATGCTCTAAAGCAAAGAAAATTTATGTAAAAAATGTGATGAAAACCAGTTCATCAAGATATCAAGTAAATTGGCCGGCAAAATTCGGCAAAAATGTCTGCGCGGTTGGGAAGTTAGAATTTTGCCGGCCAATTTTTGTGAGGGAAAGGGTACATACATATGTGCTATTTTTTTAAACGTGTAAGAAAAAATAGAAAATATGTAAAATACCAATTCATTATTGTGTTCAAAATTGTTCTCTACACCTTTTCCGAGCATAGACGTCGCCGATCAGTTCTTAACAAGGATTCGGGGTGGTTGAAAGTAAGTTCTTCCTCTACAGAAGAAATTGTACACTAGGCACCACCACAAAGAAGAATAGAAAATTCACCACTAAGAATTTTATTCGAAATATAAAATACCCTTGTAGTATATTACAATGTTTACGAGGAGCTGGTGTTCAAGTAGTACCATATAGCCGGTAATGGGGAGGGGGTTAAAGATTACCCTCCCACCAAATCGAACAACGCGGTAAGACAATTTTGTGTAACAAAATATTTGTTAATTTTCAATCAAGAAACGAATGTGCTGTTTGCAAGAACATGGTTGAAATTACTTTTGTGCATAGAAATCAGCTCATTCTTTACTCCAAGTAAGCAGTAAGCGGGGGTAGGGGGTAAACGGTGGGGGGGGTAAGCGGGGGAGGGTAAGCGGGGGAAGGAAGTAAGCTGGGAAGGGGTAAGTGGGGGAAGAGGGTAAGCGGGAAGAAGGGTAAGTTTGACAATTCATGGCGAAGATATGGTGGTCATAGAAGCGCAACAGCATTATATTTGATTTGTAAGAAAGATGATTCCGAAACAAATTGGAAACGCGCATCTGAAATGTTCCGTTTCGACGTATAAATATATTAAAATGTAATGAAATATATAGTAATAGGAAAAATATGTAAAAATATGTAATTATACCAAAATATGTAAAAGTCTGTAAAATAAAAATAGTAATTCATTTAGAATATTATGTAAACCCTAAAAAATAGTATTCAATGCAGGTATCTAGCTACTGTAGAAACATGTAATTACGTGGAAATCCGTTCCCTACTAATACACATTGTTCTAAAGTGAAAAGAAAAAAAAGACATATCATTAATATCGGCTCCCTAATTATGAGTATTATCTTACAAAATTTCAGCCCTTTTCTTCCTGAATGCCAGACAACTGTGCTTTGACAAGTTACAATGATAACTAGATAAGACAAGACACTGATATCTACAGAATTATCTCATTTGGAAATAAAGCGCTTTAGAGAGCACTTCAAACTGAACCAGATCATCATGTTGTTTCGTTTTTCACTATAGTAATGCAATTATTTTATTTGTTTATTAGTACATGGTGAACTTGTGTGTCATGCCCAGCACCATCATGACCATGGTTCGAGAGGTGCATTGGACCAGGGCGGCAAAAAATTAGAATACTTATTTAAACTTTGAATAAAACAAAACAAAATGTATAATATATATCAAAGAGCAATACGCTTTTGACCATATGAGTTAATAAGATACGTAGAAGTATTATCATGTACTATATCAAAAATTTCACGTTTCACCATTTTATTTATTTCATTAATTGTATGTTATTTATTATATATGCCGACCTCGACGACGGAGGTGGTTAAGAGCGTGTACCGAGTCATCGCTTCGGCCTGAAGGGTTGCAAGTTCGGGTCCCGCCTTAGGCGTGGTTGTTTGTGCCTTCACTCTCAAGTATGTATTGTAGCCGAGAGCCTCGTATTCTTCTGACCCCAGATCAGAGGAACCCGCAAGTGTGTTAGTGTCTAGGGTCTCTAGTGTAGTGTAGTTTGAATATGCGGTCCATCGGGACATAATGGTTAACCAGCTGTCAGCTGGAAAAAGTCCGAGGAAAGAAAAAAATGTATATGAAAGTGAGTGCCGGGAAAAACATTGAGTGGAACAGAGTATCGCAAACGAGGAAGCGAAAAGGTAAAAAAGTGAAGAAGAATTAAATAAAACTCCAAAAGTTCATGTTTTTTTTAAATCTATCAAAAAAGTTCAGCACAGCAGAAAAAAGATTTGCTAATTTCTGAAATACGTATTTGTAAATAAAAAACTTGAAATATTGCAGTGCTTTGTATCCTATTCTCGGCATATGTCGTATGTGCCTTTTTATTAATGAAAAACACACTGTTACTGCTTATTAACTCTTACACATTTTCATATATAAACATTTCATTTTAGCATGATATTATACCGAGTGATTCGAACAATTCGTCTTTAGGTTCAGACATCTCCAATTCAGATATCTACATATTTAAAAACGGAAAATTTATTAAAAATAAAACTGTCATTTAAATACAAATTAATTAAAATATAATAAGTTCAGACTTTAAATAACAAGTTAACAATATCTTAATAGTTGTTTACATTATAATTATAATATTAATTATGCATCATCGTTTGTTGTATAAATTAGAGGTATGAATTCGATGTTCGAATAAAAGAGCATCACTATGTTGAAAATACGTATATTACACAACGATGAACATACACGATGTTACACGTACAAGCATAGGAACAGAACTGTTGATTCTAACCGCCGCCAAAGCAAAACAAGTGGTTGCTAGAAACGCCGTAAGGGCGCCACCTATCACATGCCAACTTTGCAAAGTAGTGGATCGCAGGAAATGCGTTTTATTTCAACTCTTCCACTCGCACCACAACTTACTCACAATGTTAGGACATAATCACACGAGTCTCAACCCCACTCCCTTGAATTCCCTTGAATTCGGCATAAGCGTCATTGGCTAACTTCACCTGACTACCTTCACGGTTTTCGATCTCAGTAAATACACTTAAATCTCGACACAGGTGAGAAGTGCAACCACTATCGAGGCACCAGTCACTTACGGTTGTACTGCTCACGTTTTGGCATGTGTCGATCTTCACTTCACCAGACAAGAGAGCTACGTTAGCTGAACCGTAGTTGCTCTTCCTTTTAAGCGGACATTCCGACGACTTGTGTCCCTGTTCGTGACACTTGAAACATTTGTAGTTGAACGTCTTTTCTTTCTGGTCCTGTCTGATTTGACTTCATTTCTCCTTCTTGTTCTTCGATTGCTGCTTTTTCTGGACGTATATGGCACCTTGATTAGAACTCAACGTTTTTGAATTCTTCCTCGCTTCATCGTTCCTCGGTGATTCTCGGTGATCTTGGTCCTCAAATTGTTAGGCAATGGCAATGAATCTTGATTTTCGATCGCCACTTGGAAATTCTCATAGTTTGATGGAAAGCTATACAACAAAATGATCGCGAGTAGATCGTCATTTATACTCACATCCATTTCCGCCAGCTTATCGACAGAATCAAACAATTCGCGCAAGTGTTCGTGAATATCACCATTGTCACTCATTTTCTTTAAGGTTAAATTCTTCAGTAACGCCTCTTTTCGGGCGGGGCCTTTTACCACGAACGTTTTCTCGAGCTTCAACCATAATGCGCGCGAAGTTTCACAATTTTTCACCAGTTTCAGTTGATTTGCACCAATTGACAGGATCAGATGGGACTTTGCTTTCTCGTCCTTGTTTTTCCACTCTTGAATGGCTGCTGCACTGTTCTCCGTCGTGTCCGGTTTGACAATTCCTCCGCTGACGTATCTCCAGGCATCATTCTTTATTAAAAGTGTCTTTTTTTTTGGATTTTCCGGGTGTCGTAGTTATCGCACTCGAGGGCCTCGATGCGTGTAGTACCGTTCATAGTCAATAACGGACACGTGCGATCAACAAACGACCCCGAATTTACGAACTGTCGACCTTTCTTGTGCTTTGCGAACGTAGTTCTATCGCGCATGCGATCCGTCGAACAACCAGTCACAGCTCACGTGTGCAAGATGGCGGCGTCTCGATCATTTCTCGCCTCGACGACCAAACAATAATACACAATGCCGGCTTCCCCTTTTTGCCGCACTCAAAACGGAAATATAGAGTTATCGCGCTCGCTCGCAGCACCAAAGCTCACTTTTACCTGGCTTACTGCCCGAACCATTTCACATTTGTTCCGTCTCTTGCCAGGGTTTTCTCACAGTCTTTCCATAAAGGAAAGAATTATGTTCAGGGCTCGTCATGCTTGTTTTCAGTTACTTCTTTTGAATAGTTTCCCATCCGCCGATAGAATGCGCCAACGTTGCGAAGTGTGAAGGAAAAAAGACGATTGGCTGTAGACGGGGGAATTTGTAGGAAAAATTGCGGTGGAGAGGGACATCAAAAAGGGGTGTTGTTTCCATGGCGACGGCAGGTGCTGGGCTTACGCCGCCGACCCAGACTGCCTGCCTGTCCTGGTGTTCCATCTGGGCCACCTGGCCCCGCAAACCCCGAGCTGCCCCGGCGACTGCAGTGCCTCCCTGGCTAGAATCTGCCTCTAGTATAGTCAAATGGTAGAAAATAAGATAAAGTTTTGGTGTAGTTTTGATATTCGATTCTTATATGTTTTGTGGGTCGCTGAACACGAATATCGGGTTTGCCAACAAAAGCTATTCCCAGAAATACGTTTGCAACACAATAAAAGAGCACCAAATGTGTTGAAAACCAATACATATATTACACAACGTTGAACATACACGATGTTACACGTATAAGCATAGGAACAGACCTGTTGCTTCTAACCGCTGCCAAAGCAAAATAAGTGGTTGCTATAATTTTTTGTTTGTTTTTTTACCTGGCAGTTGACATAAACCAGCTTTACGGTGTTATCCAGTCGAGAGCTAAAACGTCATCACGGTGAAGTCACTGTTGTGAAGTTTAAGCTCCTAATTGGACGAAACCATCAACAACTGATTTACGTCATGTGACAGGTAAGAAAAAATATAGAAACGCCGTAAGGGCGCCACCAGTCACATGCAAACTTTGTGGGTCGCACGAAATGCGTTTCATTATTCTGTTTATCGTTCGTGGTTCTTATTATTCCAGTAAACAAATTAAAATTGAAACTAATACAAAAATTGTTGATCTAATTGAGGTTTTGTCCAAAGCATAATAAAAGTCTCAAAATTTAATTGTGTACAATTGAGTCAGAGTTTATCAGATTCACTGTACAGTGTTTTTATAAATTATTAACTAGTTTTGCAAGTATATTGACTTAATTTAATCAACAATTTGTCTATTAGGTTCAATTTTAATATTATAAGAATACCAAGAATACCTGCAAATTTATAGGGAAAGAAACTTAACTACACTAAACTTATAAAGAAAGAAAGCTAATGACATTTTTTTAGTGAATGAGGTGGTAAATGATGAACTTCTAGATGCAACATCAACAAGTAAAATAACATATCCAAATTATACAGAGGAAAAGGAAAATGCGAACTTCAGTGTTAACAAATTATGTGATCCAGGAAAATGGCCAATAAACCTGAATAAAAATTTTAAAACATATTTAATTGACACTGGATCCTTTGGATGGATTATTAAATTGGATTCATTTATCTAGACACTACAATAGTCATGAAAAAAGCAGTAGTAATCTTGAATCAATGGCAAATTTTATGGAATTGAGAAGAAATATAAAAAATGGAAATAATATTAACGCTCACTATAAACACATTCTATGTCAGGAAAAAAATGGTTGGAAGGCAGTTTTGTTGTGAATAGTGCACAGTATAAAATATTTTGCTCAACAATATTTAGATCGTAGAGGGAACAATTGTAAATTTTTTGAAAAAAAAAATGGAAATTTATTTCAATTAATAGAAATGCTTAGTCAGTTGGATCCTATTATTGCTCAACATACACATGTTCAGAAAGATGATAAGAAAGGTCCACATTATCAAGGCCCTCAAATTCAGAATGAAGCATTTAATTTATTGTTAAATAAATGTTATATACTTGATGTTATATAATTGATGTTAAATAAAAAATATACAAATGATACAAAATCGTAAATATTTTTCAATAATTCTCAATTGCACTGTTGACTTGAGCCATCAGGAGCAGATAACCTTTATTATAAGATTCATTTTGTACAATATTGAAACACAGAAAGTTGAAATTAAAGAACAATTTAGGTTGCTGTAAAATTACTTTAGGGTGCTAGACTAACAAATTTCATGATTGATCATTTAGCTCATCTTAATATAAATATGAACAATATACATGATCAAGGATATCATGGGGCAAATATGAGAGGAAAAATAACGGTCTGCAGACTCATATTTTAAATGAAAATCAAAGAACATATTTTGTCCCTCGTTGGGCTCATATTCTCAATTTAGTAATTAATGTTGCTGCAAAATTGAATTTTCAGACTTCTTTTCTATACGTACTTCAAAAACTATTTGTATTTTTTTCATCGTCAACCAAGAGGTGGAATATTCGGACAAAAAGTATCATTTAATTTACTTTTAAACCCATTTCTACTACTTGACGGAAAGAGGAATTCAAGTTATAAAACCATGATGATTTCGTTTACCAAAGTTTATCAAAGCTTATCACAGATCCACAATGACCAAACTTATGATATGTCATTTAGAAATGAAGGTGAATTCTTGCTGGAAAAGTTGCAAGATTTTGAATTTATTTGTTACCTTGTTACTTGGTATGAAACCTTGTTGTCAATGAGCATCGTTTCAAAAATTTTGCAAAGTCTTGATTTACCATTCAACATGTATCAAAAAGTTAGCTCTTCTTAAAACATTCGGACTTACCACAATACTTTTGATGAAATGCTAAGCACTGTAACTGAACTTGCTAATCCATGCAATGTAGATGCGGATTTCACCATACCTACACACAGGTGAAAAAAGAAAACTATGATCGCTTATGAACATGACAAGAGTATAAATGATCCAAAAGACAATTTCTGCTTACATTTTTTTAATACTAGTATTGACTCTACAGTTTCATCAATAGAGGAAATATTTCAATTGCTTAAACAGAAAAGTGATGTGTTTAATTTTTTATTTGACTTCAACAAACTAGTAGCAATGAGTAAATCAGATATATTACAAAACTCTATGGATCTAGAATTAAAACTGAACTATGAAACTGATACAGATAGTGCAAAAGATATGCAAACACTACAACTTGCAGATACACTAAATATCATGAAATTTCTTAAATCAAAATCTTCACCAATTAAAGTATTAGAATTTATATATCAGAATAAATTAACTGGGTCATTCCCTAATATTACCGTGATATTACAAATTTTATTAACTTTGGCAGACACCCGAGAAAGATCATTTTCAAAATTAAAAATTATTTATAACTTTCTACAAGCATCATGCCACAAGAAAGACTAACAGATCTAGCAATAATACCAAATGAAAGTGAAATCTGCAACAATATTGATTTACAGAGTATCATAAAAAAAATTTGCATGTTTGAAAAGTGCCTTTGTACAATTTTATACTATTGTATTTTTTATACTTATGAATTTTGTATATTTTATATTGTACATAGATATTATTTATTATTTAATAAATAAACCTATAATAGTACTTCAATAAATACTATTTTAAATAATTAAACTTTTCTTCTATTAAAAGTATGTAATGATAATATTTCTTTTGAAAGCAGCAAAATGTACATGCATCTACAATCAGTCAGGTATCATCTCAACTTACAATTGACTGTCCTTAACCTTGAACCTAATTTCATAGAATTTACATATTCTTGTTTAGATATGATTTATTCCCACAGCTACTGTACTTTAAGAATCACTCACAGAAATTTGTGTAATTTCTTATTTTTTCTCTAGAAGATATGATTTTGACTGACAATGCATATTTGCTTTTGATCGGGAAACAAATACTTTTTCTTTCTTCCTCACTTGCATACAAATAGTTTTGAATCAATACCAAAAAAAAGATCTGTTTGTGTTTAATAGAATTGAAATTTAACAAATACCCAAAATTGGAAGGTTTAAATCTATTTAGTTAAATTAATATGCTCTACACTAGTTCCAAGAGCATCCATAGAAAGGAGATTTTCTGCTTTAAAAATAATACATAATTATAAACACAAGGAGAAGAATGGATATATAGCTTATGCCTTACATCAGACAGGAAATAAATCTTACAATCCATAGAAGAGAAAGAGGATTTCTACAACAGTCATTTAAAAATTTGCCATTACAGGACGGCTTGAGTCTATATATTTACTAAGGAATTTATTTTTATTTATTTATTTACTTATTTATTTAACGTGAAAAACAGGTAAAAACTCTGTGTGTGTATGTGTGTGATGCGCTATGGTGAGAAGTGTATTCTGTGCATGTTTTCTTAATTCAGGGATCCCTACCCTAAATCATATACAAGTTGAATTCACAATACAAAAAGAAATGAGCATTTTTGACAAGAATCGATAAAAAAATATTATCCTTTTGTAAATGAAAAGTATTTTTAAAAGCAAAATAGTTATAGATTTGGACTTTTATCTATCAACATGCCCTTCATGAAAGAATAGACTTCATGATGCGACATGGAGAACGATAAAAAAACTATATTATCCACTAAATTTTTAAAGACGTGCACAGATAGTGAAGTTACATTTATGTCGATATGTAAAATAAGGGGCCATCTCAGCATTCACTCAAAAGATCATGGAAACAGGACGGAAAACCTTATGTAGATGAGGGTCATTCACCCAGAAGCTAAGATTGGGGTTGTTTAGAATACACAATCCAAATGGTAATATTACATTAAATATCATTGTTATTACTTTTCTTTTTGATGCATGGTATAGTCTCTAATTGTAAAGAAACAGTTATGTAGCAACAAAGATTTTACTTGGGACTTGGGAACATTTTTGTCGATTTTAATCGTTTAATGGCATGTGGCAAATGTATTGTAAAATAATGTAAAAGTATTGTGTGTGAATTTTCTGTAGTGAGCTGTTCATACTGTCACCTAATGAATATGATTTCTATGCCGAGTGCTATAGTTATATACATCGGCGTTTTCTGAAAATACATTATCTTCCTTAAGTAAGTCATTTTTGACAAACACAACTGGTTCATAAATCAAGAGAAGGTAATGGTAAAATTCCTAGACTAATAAAAAGAATCTTACAAGAATCACGTGGGTGGAATCTTTTTTGTAATCTATACGTCTGGGGGCTATAAGATGTATCTCCTCAGATGTATCGCCTAAACCATATCTCAGGCTGGAATGAACATTTGCGAAATAACACACAACGAGCAATATGAAGGTGCACTGAATTTGAAAGGATATTCTGAACGCGTAGCATAATGACATTAATTTTGTGTTCAATTCATTTAAATGGATGTTCCATTTGAGATTTGACTGAACTGACAGACTCAAAATGTTGTTACCTTAACATCAGTCAATGGCAGACCGTCCATTTCCAATAGAGGGCAGAATTGTTTATTTGAAATGGAAAACTGCATTGAAACCGTTTTCTTTTCATTTACTATTAATTAGTTGTTATAGAACCAATTTGTAACATCTGATATTGTTCTTTTTACGGTTTCTTTATTGCAAAGAATGTTTGTATCATTCGCAAATAGAACTGTTCTTTCGTTTCGAATAGTTGAGGGCATATTGTTTACGTATAGCAGGAAGAGCATAGGCCCTAGAATCGATCCCTGAGGGACTCCATGTGCAATTGGCAAAGAATCGGAAATGTGTGTATATATTGTTCCATCATTTCAGTGAGGTCTACTCTACTCTCTGAGATCGTTGTTTTAGGTACGAACATAATAACAATCTAGTGCAATACCACGAATTCCATATGAAGGTAATTTTGAGAGCAAGATCAATAACGTCAAAAGCTTTCCGCGAATCTAAAAATATTATAATGGGTGCTTCATTTTGGTCCATTGATGAAGCAACATCTTTAAGAAAAGGAAAAATGGCAGTTTCCTAGATTTTGATTTTCTAAAACTGTATTGTGAGTCTGAAAACGCTTCGTTTTTCTTTATAAAAGTTTCCATTCGCGTGTAGAAAAGTTTCTCTAATATTTTTGAGAAAACTGAGAAAAGAGAAATTGGCCGGTAATTTTGAATTTCATTTTTGTTCCCTTTGTGTAGATGAATTGGTAGTGAGAATGATAGAAACGGAAGTAGGTTTAGAGAAGGAGGTAAAAGGGTTCGAAATAGGGTTGGAGAACGTAAGGTGAAAGTGTTCGGTTCTTGGTAGGAGACTGCTCGAGTTCATGTTGTGTTGTGCAAGCTTCTTACTTGTTTTCCAGCTAGGTTCATGTGTAGACCATGCCAGGTGAAGTGTTTTGTTGGGAGGAAATTAGTTTCAAAAAGTTCGACATTTGTTTCTCTCGGAAGCAGATTTAATTGTTGGTTTGTGTTCTTAATCTCTCTGCACAGTGTTGGCCTGTTGTGCCGCTGTATACCACTCCAAAAAGAAAGACGACAGCAGCTGTACCACCTGTGGAACAGAAGATGACGCAGAACATGTGCTATTTTACTGTCGATTTTTAAAGTAGACAGAGAAACCGACTCCAGCAAAGGAGATCTCACCAAACAACATATACTTTGTTTTTTAACCTGGCCGATGACACTTCATCAGCTGTTACAGTGTCATCCAATCGAGAGCTAAAACGTCAACACGGTGACGTCACTGTGGTGACGTTTAAGTTCCCAATCGGGAGGTTTGGACGAAACTAACTATATATCTGATTGTAGCCAGTCTTTAATATCTTTGCAGAAGATTTTATACTTTACATTATGATTTTTATTTTGTAGCATTGCATTAGTTAGTTTGGGTATTAATTACTTAGACATTTTTTACCATAACTGTTAAATACATGTGGAACATAATACTTTGGCATTCTAACCTGTTTATTCACCTGTAGGTGAAATTTTAAAGATCATCATTATAATATTGAATGAAGTGCAGGTGTTTGTTAAATCCTAATGTAGTTAATGTTTCATTATTAGCTAACAGTTGTTTCTCATACATTTGTTTATTCTGTCCAACAATTTGTATTATTCTACACTCAGTTTAATTTATTAATATGTATTTGACTTGTATTGCCCCAAATTTGTACCCCATATTGTATGATTGCTTCAACTAGGGCTTTGTACAAAATTCTGAGCACTTTTTTATTCACAAATGGTCTTAATGTATAAACGCACCCTGATATTCCTTTCATCTTATCAAATACCATATTACTGTGCCTATGAATTTTAAAATGAGCATCCAAAACCACACAAAGATAATTATATTCCGTTACCAAGTCAAACCTTTCACATTTACAAGTGTTATCAGTAATGCAGATGTACAGTTTATTTTATACATAAATATGCTTTTAACTTGACATTCAGTCATATGTGGTGTCTTAAAATTCATTATTTTTGTTTTGGAAGAGTTAGTATGCAAATTATTCACATATGACCATTCAACAATTGCATCAAATTCCTTCTGAAGCATACCCTGGTGTACCTTAGATTTTCTTTGGCATATAACAGGATTACAGAATCAGCACACATGTATAACTTACACTTATTAACAACACTGAATGAACCATTAACATAAATAATCAATAATACTGGTCCTATACAGCTTCCCCACTGTACCCCATATTTTATTTGTTGTAATTTACTGATTTTGTCAATTTTTTTTCACCACAAAATTTCTATTCAAATAATTTACAATAGTTGCAAGTAACTCCTATAGCTTTCAGTCTTTTTAATAATATAGTATGCTTCACTTTATCAAAAGCTTTTGAGTAGTCAATGTATATAGCAGTTACTCCATGTCCCCTCTTCAGTTGATTGTTAATATAATCTATTACTTGTACTAGCAACTTTTCTGTCCCTTTACCTTTTTGAAATCCACATTGATTATTATTAATTATATAATTATTTTTTTTTTTGTAATAAGGATATTGGCCTTTAATAATCACGCCTTTAATAATCATCATGACCATCACCTTTCTTGAAAATTGGTTTTATAATTGAAATTTTTAAGCTGTCTGGAAATATACCACTGTTGATACAATCATTTAGCAATTTTGTTTACAGCTTGCTAAAAGTATTTACATTATTTACAATTATCTATTGCTCTAATATTATCATAACCAGCAGATTTACGTACATTAATTTCTCTTGAGATAATTATTTTCATATTGCTTATTTTGCATAGTGGTAAATAAAAGTTAACAATAATATCTCTAGATTTGTAAATCACCTCTGCTTCATCGTAGTTATTTTCTTCTGCCATATTATTAATTTGTTCAACAAATTCATTTGCAAAGTTATTTGCTCTTTTGTGTACACTCTTCTCTCCAAAAGATTTTATAATGATATTATCAACAATATTATTAACAGTTTTTCTATTTAATGTATAACTTATTTCAGTCCATAATCTTTTACTACCATTCATATTATTTTGAACATTTCTTCTTAAAGTAATTATTTTTTATATTCCTAATATCATTATTAAGTTTCAGTATTTCTTATAAAATCATTTATTGTAAAAGTATTTCTAAATGCAGTATGGTTTAGTATGTATTTTTTATTATTTGGATTAGATTTCTGATTTTTAAATAATCTGTCTTTTTCTTTCATTTTATGATAGAGCTCTACAGTTACCTAATCTTTACATTTTGTTAATTAAGATAATAATAATAAACAGATTTTATTGAAAAATAATTTGGGTATTCTAAGGCTTCCAGTTTACCCTTCAGCTTTGCCACTGATGCATTTTAAGTCTTTTACAAATTCTATGCAATTAGTGTTAGGTGGCCTGTATACAAACATTATTTTTGTGGACAACTCGTTTGTTGGCCAATAAATATTTCCTATCATACATTCAAAAGTATCAAAGTCAATGTTTTTACATTCATATTTTAAAGTCGTTCCTACAATATAATATTAAACCTCCCCCGTTTTATATCTTCTTAGTTTATATTTGCTATAGTATAAATACTATACTATTTTAAAACAGTAGATTTCTTCTAGATGAATATTAATTTCTGATAGGCATATCAGATGAAAAATTTACCCATTTAAAAAAAATTGTATTTCAACCCAGTGCTTTCTTAATGATCTAAAATATAAATGAATTATACTTAGCTGTTTTGTTCTCTGCCTGAGCAGTGAATTTGTCAATATTATCTAAAATTTAAAAGTATTATCTAAAATTTTTCAACTTCTAAGTCTTTTATTTTAAATTTACACCAGTACATAGCCATTTTATGATTAGTAAAAATTTACGTGTATTATTCAAATTATTCAGTCTAGGTCTTTGATGTATGTCACAAACTGAGTTTTTTTAAATTTAATTTAATTTAATTTTTTTAAATTTGTTGCGTCTACACCTTGACGCAACGCGTCTCCAAGCCCCTTAAGGGGAGTTGAGCGCTTTGCACTAGGGAGTAATCCTCCATTAATGTGCTTTATTTTTTTTTAATATTTGTCAAGTCTCGTCACGTAGCAGTCAGTCAGTGCCTCTTATCCCTTCGGCCAGGGGCTCGACGCCGTTGGATCCCGGGCTTCCTGGCCGGTCAGCCAACCACGAACCCGGGAGTCTCGAATTCGCTTAACCTTCGTGACTTCACGGAGCGTAGTAAACGAATTCGGCTAGCGCCGCCGGCTCCCATTATCGTCGCCTGGCGTTCTCCCATTATCGTCCTTTGGTACAATGATTGATTGATTACTTAGTGTTTAAAGGGCGCTTCAACTGCCAAGGTCATTGGCGCCCATGTCAAAGTATTTAAAAGGGTAGATTGAGTAAGTTTGCAAAAGCAACTTACCCGCTAATTAAAAGCATGAACATTACTTAAAAAGGGCAGAATCCTGCAATAGTGTACGACTAAATAAGGCAGAAGGAAAATATAACAGACTCGTAAAATTTATCATAAAATGTAAAATTGGCTGTAAAGGGGCCACAAAACAAACTACATAAGATATTATCCATGTCACTCAAATAAAATTACGTATTCCACTTTCTCTCAAAAAACAATAGAGTTTTGAGAGTGCAGAATCGTCGTCCCCAAGCACCTCCCGTAGCGAGTTGCCAAGGCTATGCCTTCGTCGGCTGTCATCGAATTTTGTGCAATGCAGCAGGACGTGTTCCACAGAAAGAACCGTCCGGCATGTGTCACAGATGGGAGGACTTTCCCCTCGAAGGAGGAAACTATGGGAAAAGTGGCAGTGTCCAAGGCGGGTTAAAATTACTTCCTCGCGCCTACAGAAGCGGGATGAGGAGCGCCAGAGTTTACGGAATTCTTAATCGCGCCAAGTTTAAAAGTAGTATTGTGCCACTCTGTTTGCCACGCTCTAAGTACGGATCGTTTCAACGAAGCCTTAACATCTGACAATGGTACAGCAGGGATGTCAATGTGTATCCTACGGGTCGCAGATTTCGCCGCTCGGTCGGCCAGCTCGTTCCCTGTGATGTTCACATGGCCTGGAACCCAACTAAGGACCAGGTCATAGTGGCAAGACCGAAGACGATGAATGAGGTTCTGAACTGATTTTATCAGGTAGTCTGATGACGGGCGTGAGACTGCTTGAAGGGAGCTGAGAGAGTCAGAACAGAGAACAACACGCCGCAGCCTCGCTGACTCGATGTATTTCAGGGCCTCCAGAATTGCATACATCTCGGCAGTAAATACACTGCACTGGGAATGTAGTCGATATGATTTGGTGGTCTTGATACAATAAAAACTACATGCCATTGCATCGTTGCACGATGAACCAACTGTATATAAGAATAGATGGTCGGGATAGGCTTCCCTCATAGCCTGAAACTGCATCTGCTAAACCAGAGGACTAGCGATATGTTTGGAAAGATTGGAGAGTCTGAGGTCAATATTGGGAAGCAGAAGCTTCCAAGAGGGGATCAGGTCGCTTGGGGGCTTTACAGGAGTGGGAAGTTCGACATTAAGTCCCCGCAAAAGATTTCTTAATCGTATCCCTGGGGGCTGGGGTAGTGATGTTCGAAGTATGTACGATGATTCATATTTTCGGTGGATAATAATTCGGCGACACGGATGGCTATGGAGACCCGACACTTTAGCTCCATAGGACGATAATAGAATAGCTCGCCTTCTTTCCAGGATGGCTCCCCAGCGTCAGTTAGAATGCACTCAATTCGGCTGGTGCGGTATGCACCTGTTGCAAGGCGGATACCAGCGTGGTGAATGGTGTTAATGGGCCGAAGAGTGGAAGGGCTGCCGAACCATACACTTCACTACCGTAATCCAAAACTGAGCGGATGAGTGATTTATATAACCGCAATAGGGTAGTGCGGTCGGCTCCCCAAGACGTACCACTCAGCAATCGAAGAAGATTGAGGGGGGAGACGCATCTCGATTTTAGTGTGCGGATGTGCGAGCGGATGTGAGCACGCCACGTTAGGGACTTTTCAAACGTAAATCCCAAGAACCTGGCAGAGTCGGCGAATGAAAGCGGATTCCCTCCCAGGTAGAGAGCTGGATCGCTGTGCAAGTGATATATTCGGCAGAAGTGTACACCAGTAGATTTACTAGGCGAGAATTTAAAACCTCTTGACAAGCTCCATTCATGGAGCTTGTTGAGCACCAGTTGGAGTTGCCTCTGAATCACACTGATGCTACTGGACGAACAATAGATGGCAAAATCGTCCACAAACAGCGATGCCTTTACTGGTTTTCGCACGACCGACGCTATACTGTTTATGGCAACAGAGTGACACTTAGCACCGACCCTTGGGGAATACCGTTTTCGAGAGGGTGACTGCTAGACAGTTTGTCACCAATGCGAACTCGGAATGATCTGTTCGATAAAAAATTTTGGAGGAATAAGGGGAGCTTCCCCCTTAATCCCCACGAGTGCAGGGTTCGCAAAATGCCATACCTCCAGGTGGTGTCGTAGGCCTTCTCTCTGTCAAATAGTACGGCCACAAGGTGTTGTCTCAGGACGAAAGAGGTTGATATTTCGGTTGCCAATGTGACAAGATGGTCCAAGGTTGACCGGTGTTTCCTGAAGCCGCACTGGATTGGTGTGAGCAGGTTTCTGCGCTCCAGGGTCCAGACCAAGCGCTGGCTTACCATCCGTTCCAATACTTTGCACAGGCAGCTGGTGAGAGCGAGGGGTCGGTAGCTCGATGGCAACGACCGATCTTTTCCGTCCTTCAAAGCTGGAATGACTATGGCTTCTCGCCATTGAACAGGAATGGTGTGCTCTTCCCAGATACGATTAAACAAGAGGAGAAGGAATTGCATTGCCTCATCAGGAAGATGTTGTAGCATTAGATTATGTATCCCATCAGGACCTGGGGCAGTTCTTTTCGACAATGCAAGAGCGCAGCGCAATTCCGACATGGAAAAAGGGATGTTGTAATCGGCAGTCTCTCTGGAGGAGAATTCCAGCGGACGACACTCCATTCTCTCTTTGATCAAGAGAAAATCAGGAGCGTAGTTCGCCGAGCTTGACATCTGTTCATAGTACGTGGCAAGTTCCTCTACAATCTCATCTGGAGAAGTGATCATTTCACCATTTTTTAGAAGACATGGCACCGTGTTTGGAGAAGAGTGTCCTTTTATCTGGCGGATTCTTCTCCATACCAGGCGTGGTGGCGTGTGGCAGTTCAGAGAGGAGACGTATGCTCTCCACGATTCCTTTTTTCTCTCTACAATTATTCTCCTTGCCCTCGCCCTACATCTTTTGTATTCGATAAGGTTGTCCACAGTTGGATAATGTCTAAGACGTGCATGTGCCTTTTTTCGAGCGCTGACCACTCTAGAGTAGTCCTTTATTCCACCAAGGCACAGGGATGTGTCGTAGACAGCACGCAGACTTCGGGATTGCAATGGTGGCTGCGCGAAGAACGGCGTCAGTGAATTGGGCGACTAAGGCATCGACGTTACTTGAACGGTTCTCTGGAATGTTTATTTCCTCGCTGAATGTATTCCAGTCAGCTCGATGGATTACCCAGCGAGGTGAACGGGTAGCGTCTAAACTAGGAATATTAAAGCGTACCATGGTAGGAAAGTGGTCACTCCTATGTAAGTCATCAAGAACAGTCCACTCTAAGATGGTAGATAGAGATGGACTGCAGAGTGCCAGATCTATTGACGAGAAAGTGTTTGACGCTGTGGAAAAATGTGTATTTTCCCCAGAGTTCAGAAGAATTAGGTTCTGCTGGTCAATAATATTTTCGACAATAGTACCTCTGGGGCATGGCCTCGTGCTACCCCAGGCGGGATTGTGGGCATTAAAGTCACCCACAATAAGAAAAGGGGCGGGCAGCTGAGAAACAACTTCTTCGAGTTCCTCTTGTGACACGGCTTGGCCAGGAGGAATGTATATATTTCACACCGTCAATGAAAAGGACGGCAGATATATACGGACGCATACAGTTTGAAGGTCGGTTCGAACGATATGTTCCTCAGAAAACAGATGGTCTCGGATAAGAACCGCGACACCTCCGTGAGCACGAAGTCCGGCATCTTGGTCAACCGATAGGTTTGAAATCCGCGCAGGCAGAGGGGGTGGTTAGGAAGAAAATGAGTTTCCTGGAGACATACTATAAATGGTCTGTGGCGGGAGAGTATGAGCTTCAATTCTTCTAAATGTATGCGTTTAGTGAGTTCCATGAGTGAAGTTCCATGAGAGAGCCATTCAAGGAAATTATTATTTCTTTGGTGCCTTCTTTTTCTTTCTCACCTTCGTAAAAAAAGAGCTCTTGAGGTGCTCCTCATCAACAGCAGAGTCGTCCTGACTGCTGCTGGATAAGGTCGCCTGTGTCAGGGGGGTGTCCCGGTGTTTTGACACAGGTGACCGAGATCTAGAAGGGTTGGAAGATCTTTCAGTGTGTCTCGGCAGTGGGAGGAGGACGAGACTTCGGCGACGAATTTTGAGTTGGTGTCGATTTCTGATTGGAATCAGTTTCTATAGGGAGCTCAGTAGAAGTTTTCGGTGGCTGGAGTTTTTGCTGTTTATTTTGTATTTGGTTGGTATAATAACTTTCCCTTGGATACAGGCCGTATCTTCAGGGAAGTCTATAGGAGCAACCTGGCAGGAGAAATGCGCTGCTGGGGCTGGAGTGCATTGGGTTTGGCAGCTCACGGTTACCACCGGGGGCCTAGCTTTTAAAGTGCTGGAAAGGAATCGTGACATGTCTACTGGATTCCTTGCTTGGAATCGACGCTTCGCCTCAGGGAAAGAAAATTTTTCTGTCACTCGTATCTTTTGGATTTCCCTTTCACGGAGATAGATTGGACACTGGTTGAAATTGGCTGCATGGTTGCCTTCACAGTTAAGACAGTGTGGTGGTCTGTCGCAGGGTTGTGGTCGTGCGCTGGTGTTCCGCACTTCCCGCATACTGCGCTAACCGACATGCAGCGTTGCTGAGTATGACCAAACCTTTGGCAGTTGAAACAGCGCAAAGGGTTCGGAACATATTGTCGCACACGGAGGTTGTAAAAACCAGTACTTATTTTTTCTGGAAGGGACGGACGGTCAAATGTAAGGATCAGGGTCGAAGTGGGGATTAATTTCCCCTGCTCCTTCCGTCTGATCCTATACACTTCAGTGACTCAAAACTCTCAAAGAAGTTCGACAGATCTTCATCACTTTCAGAAGCAAAGTCCTCGTGGTTTACCACGCCTTTGCACAAGTTCAAAGTCGGGTGATTCGTGACTACCACCTGGATGCCGGCAATCTGGTTGGTTTTTTGAATTTTTCCAATTTGTTCGTCGGTGCGTGCTTCAAAGAGAATGGTACCATTTCTTTGTCGCACGATCGCTTGGAGCTTACCAAACTCGTCTTCAATGGCTCGCGCCAGACGGACAGCACTTATGCTTTTAAAAGTTTTCCCTTCCTCGGCGCATGCCATGAGGAGGAAACGGGGCTTCTTCGGTTGATCATCTTCTTTTGCGAAAAAACTATTCAAATCGATAGTTCTATCAAAACATCTCCTCTTCCTTGCGGAGGAGGGCGGGAGTAATTTTCTGCTCCATAGAGTAGAAGACGGTTCATCTCCGTGCTCCCCACCCACCATGGAGTCCAACAAGGGGACACCCCACTGGGGTGCCAGGGTTGGCACAGAGATATAGTAGGGAGATGTCACAGCGCTGCCCCGCCGTGGATCCCCCCGCTCACCCTGGAGTTCGGTACAGGACCTAGTCCAAGCCGATTGATCGGGAGTGGGTTAGCTCCCGACCGCCCGTCTAGAAGAGTCCGAGGCCAAATCAGGCGTATTGAAGCCTACAAGGAATGTTCCCCAATATACGTACACAACGTATCCCTCAGTGCAAAGCCGAACGTCGCACAAGGTGAGTGTTGGGAAACAAACAGACCTCTCAACCGCCAGGACACACATTCCCTCCGACACGGGTCGCCATGCACGGCAAACACATGGGTGGGTGTTCAGCATACAGAGGGGGCCAGTGAAATAGAAGAGGAAGAAGAAAGAAACAGGATGTTACAAAAGACTAAGAATGGACAATGGGGAGAAGAGAAATGATTGGCGAAAGAAAGGAGTACTTGAGAGCCCTCTCTGCATCCCCCCGTCAGGACGTGGACCAACCCACTTCGACGGGTCCTTTTGTACAAGAATTCTCCCATTCTCCCCTGATGTACTTGACTTTATGCATCTGCACCCTTCTTTTGGTTTCTTTAAGTAGTTTCCTGTACTAAGGTATTAGTGTCTCACAACAGTATAGCTTCTTACATTTCTGTTTCTCTTCTGAAGTTTTATGTCCACCACCCCTTTCCTTTCTTGATGCATGCATTTCTGTCTTCTCCACTATTAAATTTCATTTATACTTGCTAGTTTTATTTTTTTTTTGGTTGGCCTTTTTTTTTTTAAAATTTTTTCATGAATTTCGAAAATTTGTCCTTTTTTATATTGTTTCATAGAGTTTATTGTATGTGCTCGTCTATTTTTCGTCTTTCTTGTCAATACTGTCCTTAATTTTCTTAATTTCATCTTTTAATAGGTTATTTTCCGCTTTTTTTGTTCAAATTTTTCGTGCATGAAGTTCAATGAGGCCAGCATTTTTTCCAAAACGTCGTGGCTGGGGAAAAGTTATCATATTCCGGTCCAAGTTCGTGAATGCTCGAAACACTTTCCTTTCGGACATTCGCCGACGCGGCTGACACGGAAGGTCATTTGTCCCGTCGCGGCATTTCGCATAGCGTCACGCGGCATGAGCATTTTTGTACTTCGCTCAGTAGATTGTTTCTGATATGCTACACGAGTTATGGCAATCTTCTCGGCAGTCTTGACAAACAATTTCACTTTTACAAATAATTTCTCCGCAATGGTTGCACGCACTTAGTTTACCGCAGATGTAGCAATGGTAGTACTAGTAATACGAATAAATTTCACTTATATATGTCAAACACGGAGAGACACGTAACACACGTCCGGCCGGCACAAACGCCAACTCAATAGTAATAATAATAATAATAATAATAATAATAATAATAATAATAATAATAATAATAATAAACCACGAAAAAATCAATCCTACGTCCGAACATAGAACATCTCAGCCACGACGGGAGGGGGCAACAGCTGTTGAAAGCTGGCTAACAGTGTTGTCAGAGGGACAATGTCCTCAGGGCACCCGCCATCACTTAGTACGGAGACGCGAAGCAAGAGCCGCTGCCTGGGGAGCGCCTGGAGCTGGTGCTGGGCGTGACAGCGTGAGAGCCGCCAGTGGAGCCGCCAGTGTGCCCAAGAGGCGAGCAACTACCGAGTCACCCGAACAAGATATAGTTCTTCTCAATATCAACCTTACCCAACAACACGTAAGGGTAAACGATCGGGGAAGAGTTGCTGGGGAGCGTACTCCCGAACCCACGACTCTTATCCCGGCGACAAGGCAAGGTACCATGTGGACAGATGAAATGAACGAATATGTGGTGCGGTGCTACTATAGACTGACTAAACTAGACACATCGAAAGATCCATTCAGTACCGAACTACACAGGAAACATCCCAGCTTATACCGTAAAACAGTGCAGAACATCAGAGATCAACGTAGATCAATATTTAAGAACAACAGAATAGCTGCGGACAGAATCAATGCGGTTAAGGAGGAAGTAGCTACATGGGAGCGAAGACTATGTTCCAAGATTGATCAGATTAGAAGGAATATTGGCATACTAACCCAATTCGCAAAACCGAATGCTTCAGCTAAAGTTAGGAGAACTGTTGCAATTATCTTGGATCGCCTGAAGACGCAGGAGAAAACTGGACTTGACACAATACTGGATAGTCAAAAATAAAGGCTTGCTGCACTTACGAAGAGGTTAAAATGTCACCGAAAAAGTGAAACACGTCACAGAGACAACAACCGTCTTAGAAACTACCAAAAGAACTTCTTCAGAAAACTAAAAACCACAACATCCAAAAGGGAAGCAGACCGGGCCATCACATCCAAAGCTGAGGTCACTTTCAGTTTTTGGCAAAACATGTGGGGTGAATCTGTTGAAAACAAAAAAGGTAAAATGGCTGAGGACTGAAAAGCAGTGTATATCCAAATTGAAAACAATGTTAAACTGGAAAATCAGTAAAGAAGATATGAAAATTTCTCTGGCAAGAATATTGAACTGGAAGGGACCAGGGTCCCACGGATCGCGAAATTTCTGGTTAAAGAAATTCACCAGAATCCATAAACATCTTGCCAAGTGTTACTCTGGCATCTTGGAAAACTCGAAGACAATACATCCGTTCGTGACAGAAGGGATCACCTAACTACTCCCCAAAGAGATGATCCAGCAAAATACCGCTCCATAACATGTCTCCCAACAATGTACAAACTTCTAACTTCCATAATAAGCAAAACAATATACCAACACCAAGACAACAACAAAATATTGGATGAAGAACCAAAGTTATCACAAGGTTGCAAGAAACAATTGATAGTAGATTCCATTATTACCAACTTTGAAAAACAGAGAAAGGGATTTATTATTTATTTATTTTACGTCAAAAAAGTTGAAACTGCGTATGACGTGCTATGGGGAGAAGTGAATTCTGTGCACATTTTCAAAATTCTGTGATTCCTACACTGAGCCATATACTATACAATTTTGAAAATTAAAAAAAAGCTTTCATGTAATAAAATCTACTTTCAAGGATAAATAAGCAATAAGTTTTGGGTTCTTATCCATGATGTCCTTCGTCAAGGAATAATACTTCCTGCCGCAACAACATGGAAACGATAATTTGAATAACTATATTTCCCAATGAATTCTAGAAGACGTGCACAGATAATGAAGTTACATTTTGGATCATTGTATACCACGTATACAGACTATCAGAAAGCATTTAACAGTGTCCTACACAGACAAAACCACAAAGGACTGAGGACATCACTTGGAAGATACCTCTCTTGATTTTAGTATTCACAACTTCAACGTCCGTTTTGCCAGTTCTCAGTTGCAAGTTAGTACTTGGCTGAGTGAAGCTTTGGAAATGTACGGAGTTGAGAATCATGTGAAGGGATTCCTGAGATATGTAATGGATCACTCGAGTACTTACTTGCAACTGCGAACTGGCAAAACGGACGTTCAAGTTGGGAATATTAAAATGAAGAGAGGTATCTTCCAAGTGATGCCCTCAGTCCTTTGTGATTTTGTTTTGCTGTGAACTAACATCGATGTTAAATCGGCAGGAGAGTGGATTTAAGCTGGAACAATCAACAGCACAAGTAAGTCATCTTTTTTATATGGATAAGTGTATGCTGAAAAAAAATCATCCTGACAGCCTCCTAGATTGAGTGGAAAAAATTCAGCAATGACGTGAACATGAAATTCGGCCTCAACAAGCGCAGAATTAGCTGTATGAGTAAAGGAGAATGGGTTGAACATCCTGGATCTGAAGTAAATCAAGAGCAAGGCACCATCAAAGGAATGGCCGAGGAAGAGAAATACAAATATCTCCGATACTTGCATTCTAAAGAGATAGAAGACAAACAATGGAAGGTAATAACTACATCCATAGGGTGCGAACTATCTTGAAGACAGTGTTGAATGCCCGCAATAAAGCGGAAGCAATCAACATATTCAGCAACCTCAGTATTCACTTATTCCTTTGGAATATAAAAATGTACCAACACTGAACTGAAGAACCTTGACATAAAAACAAGGAAAGAATTTTGTAAAGCGAGAGAACACCACCCACACAGTTCAATTGAAAAGTTCCATATGCCCCGGGCAGATGGAGGCAGAGGTATTCCTACCGCCACGACCAGGCATTATATGCGAGTAAAAAATCTGAGAGACAACTTCCTCCAAAAGGCAAAACCCAGTGGATGGATGACTGCAATTATAAAGGTAAATCACAGAGCCAGACCTCCTCAACTTCCTCGAGGATCTTCGCAAACAAACAACAACTAGAAAGATGGAGGAGTAAAGCTCTCCACGGCCGTTACAGAAACACATTAGGAAATAGTGAAATAAATATGCAAGCTCCTTGGGCTTACCTGCAAACTGGTAACCTGTTTGAGGAAACGGAAGGCTTCATAATTGCGATTTAAGATCAGGTAATCGCAACGAGAGCTTCCTGCAAGTACATCGTGCATGAAAGCATACAAAATGCTAACTGCAGAACGTGTGGCCAAAAAGAGGAGGGGATCGATCACATAATTTTTGGATGCTCAGTTTTAGCGCCAAAACAATGTCTTGACAGGCACAGTCTTGTGGCCAAAATAATTCACCAGGCTCTCAGGCACAAGTAGTTTGGCGATGAAAAGCAGGAGCCATACTACTGTCATGAACCACATACCAATAAGAGAAGACGAGAACTGCAAACTTTACAGGAATCGACCAATAACTTATAACCAATAAACTTATCCCGAACAACATTCCGGATATTGGTTTTGAACAATGAAAGAAAAACTTACATCATCGATATAGCAGTTCCTCTACCATCCAATGTGAAGAAAACACACACGGAAAAAATTAACACATACCTTCTATTGGAAGATGAAATAAAATTTATGTGTGGTATGGCACAAGTCATAGTGGTACCAGTTGTTATTGGCGATACAGGTGAAATCCCCAACACACTGAACAGCAGTATTGACATCTTAGACTTGACCCGTGATCTGTACATATCCATTCAGAAGTCCGTTATTCTGGACACCTGCAATATTTTCCGAAGAATACTGGAAGAATAGCCTTCTACTCATACCGAAATACCTCATACCGAAACCTTACGTCTTTTGGCTAAACAGACCCGAGTAAGATATTGTCGTGACCGGCCGCACACAGTTGAAGGAGCCGCCGCCGAGTGACGTCAGCGGAGCGTTACCGCCCCTGGCGACAGAAGGAGACAACCGGTGCCAGCCGAGCCCGGTTGCGCGCGGCTGTCACGTCCGAGCAGGCGGGTAGAGAATCGGCCGCGCCCCTACTCCACAGCTAGTCGGCGGGTCATTGCCCTGCCGGGCCATAAGAGGGCTCCAACTCAACGCCAAAGTAGACAGCGAGTGGCAGTATTACTGAGCGTATCTTGGCGAGTGTTTTGGTGTTTGAAGTGTGGAGAGCGATTACAACGACGACTGTGCTACGGACTTGGATCTCTCCTACGGTTATTCGGTGACTGGACAGATTTGGGCACTTCCTCTGAATTATAACAACACGGCTACGCTTACGATACAATCTTCTTGTGATTCGGCACTTCAGCTATTGTACCTGGTCTTGAATAAAATCATTTTAAGGATCCTGGTCTTTTTTTGGATACTTCAAAACTGGCGACGAGAGAAAAACGACATGGCGTCCGAGAAAGTAGCAACATTGATCGCGCTGATGCAACAACAGATGCAGCAGCAGCGGCAACAGGTGGAAGCGTAGATGGCAGCATTGATGGAGGCGGTCAGTGCACGCTCCCCTCCACAGTTCCCTGGTTTTCAGCCCGACGCAGAGGAATGGGCTGAATACATTCATAGGTTGGATCAGCACCTACTGTGTTGCAAGGTAGGCGACGCAAAAATGAAAAAGGCGTTCTTTCTGAGTTGCGTAGGCAACAAAGTGACCAACTTAGTAAAAAATCTGTTCCCGGATAGAGGAATATCAAATATTAAATGACAGAAATGTTGGAAAAACTTAACAACTATTTTAACAAAGTGCCCCATGTAGTGTCAGCTAGATTCAAATTTTTTCAGTGCAGGAAAAGTGAGGGTCAAACGCACAATGAATGGATAACAGAGCTGACCGGGCGGGCGCGGCATTGTCAGTTTATGTGCCCACCATCAGATAAAGAGGTATCATACGCGGAGACTTTGATAATTTCAAGCCCTGCAAAGTGGTGACCCTTCGTTAGAGGAAGTGCGCAACTTATGTAAAACGTACGAGATGACGTGCGAGACAGCTCGCCAGATCGCTTCAGAGTCGCATCTGCACCACATAAAGAACAGTGGGCCAGTACGTAGCAGAAAGGGGTCAAAAGAAGATAGGACTGACAGTGATTCCAGTGAGTGTAGTGCCAGTGGCGGGAAGGGCTACCGCAACAGAGACGGGAAACACAACAATGAGTGGAGGTGTAACCGCCGACCCAGTAGCTAGCCAGGATACAAGAGATTTAGTGACAGTGACCGTGACAACGGCAGTGTGAAAGTTACCGCTCAGGTGAAGAAATCATGTAAAAATTGTGAGAAGTTCCACTCAAGAGAGAAGTGTAGATTTAGAAATGCGCAGTGTTATTGATGCAGGAAGGTAGGTCACATGAGGGAAGTGTGCGGAAAAAAGAAACAGGTGGAACGGTGCAAGAGGCAGGAACAAGAAATGGAAGTAAATGTGATCAACCAAGTACTCAACACCCACGAGCAAGACAAGTTAATGGTTAAGATTGAGCTTGGTAAAGTGCCGGTGAGTTTCCTGTTAGACACAAGCGCTGCTGTATTAATTTAGAAACTTACCAGCGGCTAGGGGCACCTAGGTATCAGAAAGTGCAGAGAGGATTATACGCTTTCGACAAGACTTCGATCAAAGTGTTGGGGAAAGTGTCGCTCAGGGCAACCTACAAGAAGAGGCAAGCAGATATCGAGATGATTGTGGTTGACCGTTATGACGTCACAAAAATCTCTGGCCCCGACTCCTTCGGCAAGCTCGAATTCGGGGTAGTCGATTCAGTGAACCGGATCTCGGAGAGCGAAGAGGTACGAGCCGTCAGGGAGTTAGAGCAAGAATTCCCAGAGGTGTTCTCTTCCGGGCTCGGTGAGTGCAAACATTTCCGGGCGAGCATTCAGCTAAAGGTGGGGCACAAGCCCCGCTTCTATAAAGCGAGACCGGTCCCGTGAGCCCTTAGAGAGAAAGTGGCCGAAGAACTTAGACGGTTACAAGCAGATGACGTCATCACTCCAGTCTCTATAAGCCAGTGGGTCACGCCTTTGGTCGTTGTAAAAAAAGTTAACGGTTCAATTAGATTGTGCAGCGACTTCAAGAGTACGGTCAATCAGCAGGTAGAGGTGGAACAGTACCCCATCCCGAAACCGGAAGACTTATTTTATAAGCTGTCCGGCGGACAGCAATTTTCAAAAATTGACCTACGGGACGCCTATCTGCAGCTGCCGCTGGACCGGGAGGCCAGGGAAGTGTTAGTCATCAACACCCCATTAGGCCTCTTTAGATATAATAGGCTGCCGTTCGGCATAAATTCAGTAGCCGCACTATTTCAGCGCTGTTTAGAGCAATTGACAGTGGAGCTTAGGGCCTACTGTAATTACCTAGACGACATCATAGTCACCGGGAGCTCAGAGAGTGAGCACAGAGAGAACTTGAAAAGTTTGTTTAAAATGCTCCAGGAGAATGGGCTATAAGTAAATAGAGACAAGTGTGATTTTTTCAAAGATCAGGTAGTGTTCCTGGGACACGTGCTAGGCAGCACCGGCATTTCGCCCACCAGCCAGCACGTGGAAGCCATCCTGCGGCTGCCACCACCGAAGGACGTGAAACAACTGCAGGCGCTGTTGGGGGGTAAATTATTACAAGTTCATCAGGAATTTCTCCACGATAGCAGCTCCGGTGAACAAGCTGAGGCAAAAGGGGGTAAAGATCATGTGGTCCAAAGAACACCCTATCACAGGAGAGGGCACTGAGCCAGCTGAAGGAAGCGTTAGTAAAAACGGTCAAGCTGAACCATTTTGTGCCGGACAGACTCACCACGGTGGCAGCAGACGTCTCGGATTATGGTCTGGGGGCGGTGTTATCACAAAAGGATGACAGCGGGGTAGAAAGACCGATAGCGTTCGCCTCTAAGTCGCTCAACAAGCACCAGAAAAACTATTCCCAAATTGAGAAGGAAGCTTTAGGGATTATCTTCGCAGTGAGGAAGTTTAACGACTACCTATATGGTAGCAAATTCCACATAATCACGGACCACAAGCCTTTAGTGCAGCTGTTCCATCCAGAGAAAAGGATCCCAGAGAGCACGGCGAAGAAGTTACAAAGATGGGCGTTGTTTCTAACAGACTATAATTACCAAATCTATTTTAGGAGGACGACCCAACACGCGAACGCGGATGCCTTATCTAGGCTACCGGGAGGGCCGGACATAGATTTTGACGAATCTGAGGAGGAGTATCTCCAGATTGACGCGGAACAATTCCAGGTGCTATCGGAGTTTCCTTTGGGGGCTAAAAAGATTGCAGAGGAGGCAGACAGAGACCCAGAGCTGCGAATGGTGAGGAGTTACGTCAGGGAAGGCTGGCCGCTAAGGTGCCTGAGGAGTAACGCAGCATGGTACAGTAAGAAGGACAGGTTAACGAGTAAGGCGGGGGTGCTGCTCTTAGTAGGGAAGGAATACACGAGGGTGATCATCCCAAGAAGTCTGAGGAAGACAGTGCTGGAGCTCCTCCACGAAGCTGGAGCATAGTCCGAACGCCGCCACTGATTTTGGGAAGGCTTAAATACGGATATCGTCCAGATGCTCAGGAGCTGCGAAGCCTGCCAAGTTAACCAGAGTGCACCCAGCAAGACTTGGTTTCCTGGCCCGAGTCCACTGAACCATGGGAACGAGTGCATGTGGACTTTGCTGGGCCATTTTGGGACAAGATGTGGATGGTGGTGGTGGACGCTAAGTCCAACTACCCGTATGTTGTTGAGATGGCCAACACAACGTCGGCGCATACAATCGACACACTGGAGAGGATATTCGTGACCGAGGGGCTTCCGGTCACATTAGTCTCAGATAATGGGACCCAATTTACTTCCCAAGAGTTTGCAAGGTACTGCAGGAATAACGGAATTCAGCACATCTGCGCGCCGCCTTTCCACCCACAATCCAACGGGGAGGCAGAAAGGTTCGTCAGGACATTCAAGACGGCGATGTCCAAGGCGCGCGCAGCGGGAACGCACAAGTCCCGAGCACTACTGCGGGTCCTGGCCACGTTCCGCACGTTGCCAGGGGCGGAGGGCAGGAGCCCGGCCGAGGTACTTCACGGAAGACAGCCGCGGACATTGTTGTCCCTCCTGAGTCCGGTGGACCCATACAGGTCTGTAGGAGCACAGCCAAAGTTCCAGGTGGGAGACAAAGTATATTGCACCTCCTTCAAGAAATCCCCAGCATGGCTTCCGGGGGTCGTTACTGCAGTAAAGAGAAGCAGGACATACTTGGTCCGTACTGAGGGTTGGGTAGTTGCACGCCATCAGGGACAAGTAAGACCCCGGGTTAACCTCAGCAGGATAGACTCGCTGCCCCTGGTATCTCCCCAAGAGTTCTACCACAAAGTTATGAGGAAAACAAGCACAGGAGGCAGCCGCCGCGGGCCCCCGTGACCAGGACACAGCAGAGTCCCCCCCAATCTTATTGTGATTCGGCACTTCAGCTATTGTACCTGGTCTTGAATAAAATCATTTTAAGGATCCTGGTCTTTTTTTGATACTTCAGATATTTGCCTCAATTGGAGTGAAATAACAACAATAATAATAATGACCCCGTATGGCGTCCAGGGATTTTAATAGAATAGCACCATGGGAACTCCTCCCTATCGTAAGAGGTGACTAAATCCCTACTAATAATAACAAATCCTTCTTCTCACACTTACTCTTCCTTCCCCACTTCCGGGAGCCAACGAGTGGAACAAGTAGTTTTGAGGTTCCTGATACCTATCGTAATATATTCCCGTAACGCACTTTTTCTACATATTCTAATCCAACGAGGTGAATCCTTATGCGTCTTTTCCCTCGGGCAAAATAGAGACAGTAACGATCGAGGTTGTCAACCATGAAGCCTCTGCGCCGGACTAGTTCCTTCTCTTCCCGGAAGAGCTCTGTATGATGATAAGAGCTCTTGCACTGCTTCCCTGCCTTCAAATTTCGCCTTGTTCATCGCACTTTTGAAAGTTTGCTCAAAGCTCTCTGCCTCCCCATCGGAACGCGGATGAAAAGGAGGAGCCAGAATGTGCTCAATCCCGTTGGTTTGACAAAATTTCTGGAACAACTCCCCCGTAAACTGGGGCCCGTTGTCTGAGACTATTGTTACCCTAATCCCTCTATGGAAAATACTGACTGAAGCGCTTGAACTGTGCAATCCGTCGTGGTGCTAGTCATGCGAATTACGTAAGGGAAACCTGATGAATCATCTACTAAGATTAACCACATACTTCCTTGAAAAGGGCCCGCGAAGTCGATGTGGATTCTCTCCCAAACCTCCTGAGGCTCCGGCCATTCCTTAAAACTGCTTCCTGGACTCTTCTGAAAAGCCTGGCATGGCTCACACGACCTGACCCTGGTTTCTATAAATGCTAGGCCAGTAACAGTATTTCCTCGCTAGCTGTTTGGTGAAGACAATTCCCCAGTGTCCCTTGTGCAATACGCTTAGGACCCTCTGTCTCAAGCTTGTCGGGATGACCACCCTCACCTGGTCCCCGGCTTCTAATAGCAGCACTCCTGCT
Source organism: Teleogryllus oceanicus (assembly GCA_964035755.1). Taxonomy (NCBI): domain Eukaryota; kingdom Metazoa; phylum Arthropoda; class Insecta; order Orthoptera; family Gryllidae; genus Teleogryllus; species Teleogryllus oceanicus. The sequence goes on along the minus strand of CAXIVR010000001.1, from coordinate 200,711,071 downwards.
CTAACTTTCAACCTCTCCCTGAACTTCCACAGTGGGTTGGACTCCAAATTATCTTCGGGACTCCTTTTACCTGACCTGATGAAAACCCCATTGCTTGCCAGTTATGAGTCCTGGTCGGTCTGCGCGGCTATCACCCGCTGGTCCAGGGGAAACTGATGAACTACTTCTTCTTGGAGCTGATCCAGCTACAGACGTTCCAGCTCTTGTTCGTCGAACCTAGTATCTGGTCCCACCGGCAGCCTGGATAGGACATCTGCATTTCCATGATGAGCTGTGGATCTAAACATAATACGGTAATTATAATCCGACAGGAACAGAGCCCTTCTCTGCAGCTTCCGCAGAGTATTATCCGGGATCCTCTTCACCAGATGAAACAACTTCACCCGGGGCTTATGGTCTGTAACGATCAGGAACTTGTTCCCATACAAATATTCATTAAACTTGCGCACCCCAAATATTATTGATAGTGCCTCTTTTTCGATTTGAGCGTACCTACGCTGATGGATATTTGGCGTTTTGGACGCAAACGCGATAGGATGTTCCAGCCCTAATTCGTCTTTTTGCGACAACACCGCTCGAATCCCGTAGTCAGATGCGTCCGTTGCCAGGATGAGTGTTCTGTCTGGGTCGAAATGCCTTAGTTTCACTGTCTCCACGAGTGCCTTTCTAATTTTTTCAAACGCTCTGCTGCAAGCTGGCGACCACAAATACCTGGCGCCCTTCCTACGTAGAGCGTTGAGCGGTGCCGCTACCTCGGAAAAATCTTGAATGAACTTGGCATAATAATTTGCCTAACCTAGAAAAGATTGCAGCTGCTTAATGTCCCTAGGGGGAGGAAGATTCACAATGGCTTCTACATTGGCTTGTGTAGGCCTAATGCCCTCTTTATCTATCATGTGACCTAGATAAGTTTTGCAGGGTTTAAAGAACTCACACTTTTTTAGTTTTGCTTTTAAACCGGCCGCCTGCAGCCTTCCCAATACGCCCCTTAAGTTCTGAATATGCTCCTTATTTGTCCTATCCCTTACAACAATATCATCCAGATAGTTCATGCTGCCAGGCACTCCCGCTATTAACTGCTCCAGGTATCTTTGAAAAATTGAAGCTGCTGATGCCACCTCGAACGGCAGTCTTTCATACTGGAACAACCCTAACGGCGTATTCACTGTCAGACATTGCTTAGACTCCTCGTCTAATGAAAGCTGTAGTTTGGCATCCCGAAGATCTATTTTAGAAAAATATTTAACTTAGCTAACGTCTGGAATAATTCTTCTGGACGGGGAATAGGATATTTTTCAATCTCGAGCTGCGCATTCACCGTGGATTTAAAGTCCCCACACAAACGGATAGTCCCATCTGCTTTCTTCACCACTACCAACGGCGTAGCCCAAACATTAGTTTTTACTGGCGTAATAATACCAAGCTTTTGCAATCTCACCAATACGCTATTCACCTGCTCCCGCATTGCCAGAGGAACGGGCCGCGCTTTGCGGTACCGAGGAATTGCGCCGTCTTTCAGCTGGATGTGTGCTTCCCAATCGCTGGCTTTCCCGAGACCATCCTGGAACAAATTCTCAAAATCATTGCCCAAAATTTCAATTTCGCCGAAAGGCACCGTTCCGGACACCAAATTCATCCTGTCCTCAATCTTGAATTGGAAGGCACAAAACGCGTCCATCCCCATCACATTGGTCGTGTCTTCCCTATTCACCTCTGGGATAGTTCCTTCTCGGTGCACTCTCTTGTTACCAATCACTGCTCGAAAAATACCTTTAACGTCAATTTTGTCTTTGCCGAAAGAACATAGGTTAAGATTAGCCCTACAGCAGTGTGGTAATCTGCGATATGTTTGCAAATTAATCAAAGTGACCGGTGAACCAGTGTCTACTTGGAACTTGATGTTCTCGCCTGCTACCTCCAAATCCACGAACACTTTGTTTTCGTTCTCACTGCTGATCACTTAATTCACCACATTTACCTCCATTTTTGCTTTGTCTTCCGTCATACCTGAGGCCCCCCTTAATTTTTTCTGACACACCGACTGAATGTGACCTGTTACTCCACAAAACAACGCCTCGCATTCCTGAATTTACACTTATCTCTGCTATGCGACACTCCACAGAATCTGCATGACTTGAAGTCCGGCTTCCGCGGGCTCTTTGCTTTCGACTGCGATTCCCTATTACCCCCTCTATTTCTTGAAAACAGCATTACTTCCATAATCCTATGGAATTAAAGCCTGTTATTTGCTTCGCTGCTCTACTGGTGATTTCGAAAGTTGTAGCTATTTTTTGGACCTCAGCCAGAGGAGGATCCTCCAGCTGCAAAGCTTCCATTCTCACCTTCTATTCCGGGTTGTTGCACTATCATGTCTCTGATCAAAGATTCTGCATAGGAAAAACCACAAACACACTTGAAAGCACAGACCCTTCTTAACCCTGTCAACTCGGTCACCCACTCTTTGTGCGAGTCCACCGGCTTGATTCTGCTTTTGAAAAAACTGTACCTTGCTGCCACCACATGAAATTTTCTTTCAAAATGTGAAGATAGCTTCTCCATTAATTGCGGGAAATCCACTTCCTCTACTCTTTTCAACGGAAAAAGTTTCTGCAAAAGTTCGTATAACTCACTCCCTGAGATACTAAATAAGAAAGCTCTTTTGTTTACATCATGTGATCCCATGCTATAAAAGGTGCTGGTTCAACCTGGCATAGTATGACGTCCATACATCTTTATCCGGCTCAAATTTCGGAAAACTATGCGCCGAATGCGATCATGCTTGCTGCTCTGGTCGTGCGGTCAACAGTGATATCACCGCCTCTGACACCTAATTCTGCTCATGTTGTTGCCGCCGCTGTTGCTGTTGCTGCTGCAGCTGCAGCTCCAAAATGTGTTTCAGTACTTCTTCCATTGCTTGCTTTACCCTCGTCGCCAATTAGAACTGTTATGTACAAAGTAAAACAAGAGCAGTTCTTTCACCATAAGTTTATTTCAGTAAAGCCACAATCCAAATCAAGTCCGAATACAAGCCAAGTCTCAGTCCGCCAGAAGAATACAATCACCGTAACGCACGCACTTCAAAACCGAACCTACTACTATTGCTAGGCAGTCGCTTGCTGCTCCAGAAATGTCCAGCTGACTACCGCCCCGGCCGAGGCCCTATAAATACGCCCCGAGGCATCTGAGCGAGTCTCTTACTTCCCGCCTCCGTGGCGGGGCATCGAGGGGAACTGCAGCAAAAACTATCACAGAAAGCAGCAATCAAGAACTAACCGCACTTGCTGATAGTGTTTCTCGGACATTACTCGGGACCACTCAAGCAAACCTGCCACGACGGAGCATACAATTGACAGCTGACATGCACGAAGTCATTGTCATTTATCTCCGCATCATCCGTTGCGGAACGAATTGTTTAGGTTACCGGCAGACACTTCATAAATGTTTTTGGAACGATACCCACAACTATCCCATCTTACGGAGCAGAATGTTGCTGACCGAAGAACATTAATTTACAGGTCTGAAAAGTATGTCTCGCACATTCGAATACAGGAAATTAAGGCCGACATCCGGACAGAAATGCAATGAGCTCCAGATTCAGACAGTGTAATCACTGAATTACAGACACAATATTTAGACTCCAGCACAATGGCACGATCACCTCATAGATCCCTGACAGTCGGAAAATCTAATTGATAACGATGACCGATTAATTGAAAAGCTTAAACAACAATATGAACAGGAAAAAGACAAATATTGTGGATTTGCTCCTCACTTTGGATCTAACATTCCAAGGCTACACAACTCAACAAAGCTGGCAACCTTAAATAAGTTGACAAATGAATATATACTTGTCAACGAAGTCAGTCGAGTTAAAACGTTAAAAAACCTGACTCAGTCATCTAGTGTATAGCACTGACAATCGAGTTAAGTGGTGAAATAATTATCGAAACTCAACCGTTGTCACCTTGGAAGAAACGGTTGGAGGAACGAATTAAAAAATTTAGATCTGATATTGCTCTTCTAGAAGCCTTCAAAGGGGAAGTCAAAAGGGCACATTAGGAGAAAAGCGTCGAGAATTAGCTAGAAATATTGTAAGCATGCGCAGTATAACAACGAAAATAAAAGTATCACTGACGTTGTCGATACTCTCAAACAACAACTCAGCGTCTATTCTCAACAATTGCGACGCTATACCAGAAGCTTTAGAAGGAAAAAAGACAACCAGGATTTTTCCAAAAACCAGAAGATGTTCTACGGGAATCTGAGGAGAGAAGTTCATACAGGAAAGCTGTCAGAGAAATCAGCAGTAGAAATTCACTGGGCCGAAACATGGTCAACAGAGAGCTATTTCCACATTAATGCGATCTGGTGGAGCGAAGTGTCAAACAACTCAAACAAGATCAAAGATATGAAATATGAGATATGTATATAGAAGATATGGGTGTTTCTGAATTATCCATGGATGTTCTAAAAGCGGTCATTAAACAGTTATAGAATTGAAAATGCACTGGCCCACGTGGGCTTCATAATTTTTGCATCAAAAGATTGACCCGCCTACATTGCTGCCGATGCCGAATTGCTGCCGATCTCACTAGGGTCTTCAGCCATAAAATTCAATAACAGACATTCCACCCAAAATTTTAGACACGATGTTCGTTTCCGAAAATTCTTCCTATGAAATTCTCAAAATAATCGGTAAACTAAAAAATAAATATTCGGCCAGTTTATATGAATTCCTGGATTCATTGTTAAAGACCTGTGCGTATGCCATTGTACACCCGTTAACTCCCATTTCTCTTCTATCAGTTTTTTCAAAAATGTTAGAGAGACTTTTTTACGTGCGATTGAAAACCTTTTTCAGTAAACACGACGCGCTTTCAGATTGCCAACATGAATTTAGAAAATCAAAATCTACGGAAACAGCCATATTTTCTTTTCTTAAAGATGTCGCCTCATCATTGGATCAAAACGAGGAACATATTGGATTATTTTTAGATCTCTCAAAAGCTTTTGACGTCATTGATCATGACATTTTACATTCAAAATTACCTTCATATGGAATCCGTGGTATTGCTCTAGATTGGTTATGTTCGTACCTTAAACAACGATCTCAGAGAGTGGAAATAGCTTACTGAAATGATGGAACATTACGTACGACCATTCCGACTCTTTTTCCCATTGCACGTGGAGTTCCTGAAGGATCGATTTTAGGCCCTATTCTGTTCGTACTTTACGATTCGAAACGGAAGAACGGTTCTCTTTGCGGATGATACGAACATCCTTTGTAATAAAGAAACCGTAAATAGTACAATATCAAATGTTTCAAATTCGTTGCGAAACAACAAATTAATAGTAAACGAAAACAAAATTGTTTTAATGCCGTTTTCCATTTCAAATAAACAATTCTGTGCTCCATATAAAATGAACGGTGAACCATTGACTGATGTTAAGGCAACAACATTTTTAAGTCTCTCAATTCAGTCAAACCTTAAATGGAACGTCCACTTAAATGAATTGAACACAAAATTAAGTTCATCATGCCACGCGTTCAGAATTCTTTCAAATTCAGTCAGCCTTCATAATGTTCGTTGTGTATATTTCGCGAATGTTCATTCCCACCTGACATATGGCTTAATATTCTGGGGAAATACATCTTATAGCTCCCAGACTTTTAGACTACAAGAACGAATTGTACGAATAATAACCAAATCCCACCTACGTTATTCTTGTAAGCCTTCTTGTAAGCCTAGTATATGACTTAATGGGCAGTGTGAATAAAAACGAAGTATTTACTACTTGTTAAAGTAACTAGTAAAAGCATTTACTTCTAGTCAAAGTATCTAGTAAAAGCATTCGCTTAATTTGGTGTGAATAACCTTATACTTTTACTAGGTATTCAATGCTTGGAAAATAAGTAACTACTTGTTAGGGAATGCTGGGTAACAAGCCGAGCGCCCTCTATGTACTGATCTCGTACGCTGCGTGTTGTGAGGTTAGATTTGTATTGTGGTGTTGAGTTGTGTGATTTACGCGTGCGTTTCTTGGTTAAAAATGAGTTCGTCGGACGAAGCCGTGGAAAATGAGAATGTTTCTCAAATACGTTTTGTGAATTTGTTAGAGAAGTACAGTATAGTATGTAATAAATCACAGCTCCCAAGTGTGAAGACCGCAAAGGACACTGCATATGCAGCTATTGTGCACGAATATCAAAACATAAGTGGAAAACCGGTTACTGTGAAACAAATAAAAAAGAAAATAAATAACATGAAGACTGAGGTAAAAAGGAAAACTGACATGAAGGCGACTGGGAATAAAAAAATTAATTTAAGGACGTGGGAAAATAAATTGTATTGATTAATTGCTGGGGAACAGAATCCCGTTTTTGATAAAGTACCAGGTATGTTAAAACTATTTGAACGAGAATCATTTACAATATTTATTTAAACTTAATTTTGCATTCACTACATTCGTGAATGTAATTATTTATAGGATGCATCTCCGTAGGACTGGCAGATGCTGCTTCTGAAATTTCACACGAGCAGCCAAACATAAGTACAGTCTATGGCGCCAATTGCGCTGGGGAAATTGAAACGTTGAGCCCATTCTGCCTGCGCAAAATTAACATCACTGCCGTTTGGAAAATTCCAAATCCAAATATAGGACTTGTCTATTATTTTTTGGTTAACATTTTGAATAGTCTTTGATACTGTGGAACGATGAACACCAATGTCTTTTCCTATTCCAATTTGAAAACCTGGATCACTTACGAAACGCAGGAAAATTTCCAATCTTTGCACGTTCGTCAGAGCACCTCCTCTTGTCTCCGTAGATTCGCCAAGGAAGTGATTTGCTAGCCACTCCACAATTTCGCAGTATTTACTAGTGAAATGAAGCAAAAACAGAGTTTTATTCACACCATTTTAAGTAAACGCTGGAAAATACTAGTTCTTACTACAAGTTTAAGAATTTACTATAAGTAAGTAGTATTTACTACAACTAAAATCTAATACTTAAACTTTATTCGACGAAGCGTAAGTATTTACTGTAAAACCTCCTAGTATAAGCATTTACTTCCTTTTATTCACACCACCCAATGTTGGGATCACAGAAGTTTGAGAATGTGTACAGAATTCACTTCTCCCTATAGCACGTCATACGCAGTTTTAACTTTTTTGGCGTAAAATAAATAAATAAATAAATAAATAAATAAATAAATAAATAAATAAATAAATAAATAAATAAATAAATAAATAAATAAATAAATAAATAAATAAATAAATAAATAAATAAATAAATAAATAAATAAATAAATAAATAAATAAATAAATAAATAAATAAATAAATAAATAAATAAATAAATAAATAAATAAATAAATAAATAAATAAATAAATAAATAAATAAATAAATAAATAAATAAATAAATAAATAAATAAATAAATAAATAAATAAATAAATAAATAAATCTTCAGACGAAGGTACTGTAAACGTGACCGAAAACAATGCGCTCCCGGACCCTCGCCTTGCGTAGGCCGATACATGGAAATCGCCGTTTTGATCCAATGATGAGGCGACATCTTTAAAAAAAAGAAAATATGTCTGTTTCCGTAGATTTTGATTTTCTAAATCCATGTTGGCAATCTGAAAGAGCGTCGTGTTTACTGAGAAAGGTTTCCATTCGCACGTAAAAAAGTCTTTCGAATATTTTTGAAAACACTTACAGAAGAGAAATAGACCGATAATTTTGAATTTCATTTTTGTTGCCTTTTTTGAAGAGTGGCTTAATTTTAGCTGTTTTGAAAATATCTGCAAACGTTCCGGTGCATAAGGATGCGTTAAATATGTTAGTTTACGGGTGTATAATGGCAGGCGCACATGTCTTTAACGAAGAATCCGGGAATTCATCTAAACCGGCCGAATATTTAAGTTTTAGTTTCCCGACTCCGCGAGCACTGTGAAGCACTAAAAATCCTGAATTTCATGAACGCTCAAAGTATATTAAAGTATTTCGCGCGAGATGTTCTCTTGGTGGTGGAATTTGCGTGAAGCACGTTGAAAGAGAAAACCAGTTGGCAAACATCTTGACGAAGCCATTGGGTCGTTAGCGATTCGAACAACTACGGTTTTTCTTTCAGGTGTACAGACTGTGCAGACTGTCCTTGTTTATTTTTAGTTTGTACAGTTGTGTACTAAATAAATAAATAAAGCTGGTAAGGAGTAAGTATTGAGGGTGTAAATATTACACATGCATTGACATCTACCGGAATTGTTCGGAAGTACAATTACAAGTTACGTATTTCGTGACTCTGATAGTAGCACATATTTGGCGCTGCTTAGTGAATGTGTGTGTTGTTCTCTCGTTTGGAGTTGCTGGCAGTCCTGTATTCACACGGTTTTCATAATAAATGTATCTTCATTTCAGTTACGCCGTTTCCGTTCAGTTACAGATAACCTGATCATTATCAAATGTTCCTTTACGTGGAGCGGTGGATTCACATTGAACAAGTGTGGTTCCTTGCGTGTAACAAGGACATATGGTGCCGGGAGAACATCAGTTCCAATATCTCTTGAGTTTGTGAAGTCATGTTCTACCACTGGTGAAAAGTTATGCACCAGAAACCAGGTTATGTAGGCAAATTTGCGAGTGCACGGCGTGGAATTCGCAAGGTACTAAACATTTAATTTTTTAGCATGTGACAAATGTACACGTAATTCTCGTGGTAAAAGCATATTGCACCTTGTATTCATTAATAAGTTTCATTGGTAGTAAATTTACATCTTTGCGTGCGTCAATAAGACATGGAATACGAACAATGCATATAGCACCATTGTATTTAGCTATACGTTTAAACATACTAATAGTATTAATGAATGTGTATGAAACATCTTAAATGTGCATGAAACAATTTTATTTTCAACCATTCACTTCTAGCGTAATAATTACATTAGTTTAGTTGCTCCGGATTTTTACCCCTCCATTTAACGAGCTGCCAGAGACCTCCAAAGAGTAAAGCTCATTCACAATGCAAACTTAAACGTAAACGTAACGTAGCCGCAAAAACTACAAATGAGTTACTGAGAGAGACCGTTCACAATTCCTTGACGTAACCAAAGAGGTAAGTCCGTAAACTTAAGATTTCACAAGCTCCAAGCCTTTATGTTACGTCGAAATTCTACTGCACACCAATCAGAGAGCTGCGTGAAAGGTCGATTTTAAATTGTGTTGAGGTAGTTTGTGGTACGTCATTTTGTTATTGTAATGTAGAAATCTAGTTTGTGAACAGTTTTTGTGCGTGCAGTGAATTCCTAGAAAGAATTTGGGCAATTTTTACTGTGACTTTAACTTGACATGCGAATAAAGTAATTATGTTCGACGAATTAGTCGTGAATTTGGTACGACAGAATCCTTGTTTATACGACGAAGGAAAAGCGAGTACTACTACAACAGCTACTCGCACACACACACACACACATATGATATATATATATATATATATATATATATATATATATATATATATATATATATATATAGTATGACCTAATGGTCATGTAACCATTCAGATTTATAAAAACGATGCCAATTTGAATCGGGCGCGCAGGAGGGACAAGAGAGTCAGACGAACGGTTCCAGGGAACGAGTCGCGCGGGGCGAGAAGAGACGCGAGTCATAACGAGAAGAAGGGAAGAGAGTTGAGATGGCGCGCACGGGCGAGGTGAGGTGCATCAATTACGGAAGTGTAATCGGTGAGCATCAGGGAATATAGGTGGGGAGAAGTAGGACAAGGAAGTGAACAGTAACTAAAGACAGTGGATAGTAATATTAGGTCGAGGGAATTGTGACATAAACCTTCGTGAGTGATAAATAATCGAATGAAAATGGAAGCATGTGGCGAGCGAGTGCGCGTGGGCCTTCAGTCATGGGCAGACCAATAGACAAACGATTTTGAGAAAACGCATGGTCGTAATAATACTGAGCTCGCACAATAACATCGAAAGCGTGTGACTGGACAGCAAAACACTGGAGTCGGAGCGGCAACCACGTAAACCAGCCAACGGCAACGCGAGGGTCCCCCACGCCACGCCGTGGCGTGAAGGCCTTGAACAAAAGCAGCTGTGTTCCTGCGCCAAGAGAGTGGGAAATACAGGATGAGTAACCGAACATATAATAGCCATGTAATTCAAGTGAATTCAGCACAGCCACGTTGGCCAAGGTGCATAAGGGTATAAGGAAACATACGATATTCATAATGATTGCAATAATAATTACAGAATTGATTAGTAAGAGATTCATGTATTTATCGGTTTCGGAGTAATCCAAAATGTAATCAAAAATAGATGTTAATTTATATTAATGTAATATCATTTAAGACTGCAGACTCATGCATGTACTAGTATCCGATTCTCCTTATGTTGAGTTCTCTTTGATGAATAAATGTGTGATTAAAAAATGGCAAAGTAGTGATTAATGAACTGTATGAAGGTAGAGAATGCATTAAAAACCACAGCCAACATCCTCCTCATAAAGGCGCTCCCCCCTAAAGGAATCCCTTGTCCCTTCATCATTTTAGAAACAGCAGCTATTGCTATCAAAATTTAATATGTGGTCACTGCCTCATTTGATGATTGATTCCTAATTGGAAAATTGAGGTAAGTACAGTCACAATATATATATATATATATATATATATATATATATATATGACGTCATGGGAATAGACAAACCCATAACGCCACCGTCAGCTAAGTAAAGAAGCCCACGAAGGAGGAGTAGGGTACGCGGCGGAGCGATGGCTTGTAAACGCGCCATCTACCCATAGATTTTCGAACTCTGACGCCCGAACAAGTGAATAATGTTTTTCCGGGAGGTCACGAAAAGAGGAGAATATTCACCCCTCCAAACATTTCCCCAGGAGCAAGTACCATAAGTATCGCGGCGCGCCTCGGAGGAGCCCTCTTTGATTGCAGCAGCGACTTCGACTAAACTGAGCCCTCTATGATTGCAGCAGCGACGGCGACTAGTCTGAGCTCTCTATGATTGCAGTAGCGACGGTGACTAGACTGAGTTCTGAAGGCGATTGTAACTTGATAGCATAGGAGTTTATTTTAACTTGGTAGTTAAAAGTTAGCTTGAGAAGCGTATCAACGAAAGTGATGTAATTGAGAAGTGGAGTGCACGAAAATTCTTCGCATTAATATTCACAATATTTGAGAGAGCAAGTGAAGTGACTGTGTGACTTCGAAGTAATTTCAAATTTGTAACATTTACGCAGGACATTAACTAAATCCAGCATCTCATATTGCACGCTGAGACCACACACGCACAAAGTGTGGTAGGTAGGCCGACATTTAATTCATTAATTATTCGAGGCTGGAAGCCCGAACAAACTTGTACGAGGCGCGGCAGAAGAAGAAGGACGACCACAGGAAGAGTGAAGCGTAGGTGAGAAAGATTTGGACAGGAACGAGAATCGTACGAGTCCGGAGAACGGGAGAAGGGTGTGGAAATTGGAGGCTTGGTGGAGTCCAGAATTCGAGGGAAGGGATGTGGTAACGCCGTAGGACAGCAAGCGGAGAAGAGTGGCGACGCGGGGCTGCGAGCGGCAGAAAATCCCCAAGGTTACCTACAGGCGAGCGATGCGGAGCTGTTAAGGTAAAAGAACTGGCAACATTTATGCGGCGGTCAGTGGGGAAAGCGAATAGCGGTAAATACACATTTCGTATTAAGAGTGGGTGAAAAGTCCAGAATAGGTGGGAGAAGAATTCCGAACGGTGTGAGTGGCAGTTTCAAGTTCATTTACTGCACGTGTCATTAAATTCATTAAGAGGCCATACCTTGTACAATTTTACTTAAATAATTCATGTTGATATTATCCGGAAAAGTCAGTTTATTGTATTGTGTTAAAAGTAATTGCTTTCTGTGATATGTAAAGGGGTCAGATTTAAGTAACGTGTATATTGCGTTTTATTGTTTTTTCTTTTTAAAGATCAGTGTTATAGTGAATGCGAAGCCCAATGCTAGCACCTGTGAACGGGATTCCTTAAAACAAGTGTAAAATCCATTTTAAAAGCCGTGCATGGAAAAACTAGAGAGTAAAGAGAGTAAAATAATTTGGTAGATGAAAATTCAGAAAGAGGAATGAGCAAATCGTAATTGGTGAAAGTGTGTTCAGGCATTCGAGGTGACCCCAATTTTTTTTTGTTTTGCCTTGTTTTGTTTTTTTCAGTGACCAACTACTTAAAGTGCATTATCCTGTTATAAAATTGCGTCACTGAAATTTTTCAATTGAATATATGCTCATTTTATTCGTATTTTATCTGATTCATTGTGTGAAGGGTTCAGACGTTTCTCATACCCAAAAGATCCTGCTTCCTGAGAATTTTAAGCTCTCTTCACGAGCATTCATACTATCACGTCCACACCACGTGTGGAAGGTAGTAGGTGGGTGTGTAATATATATATATATATATATATATATATATATATATATATATATATATACTAAGCTTTTCCGAAGTGCGTCGCGGTATTTATGCGTCTCCGCCTGGGGAAATTTCTGGAGGGGTGAATTTTCTCCTCCTTCGCGCCCTCTCAAGAAAATATTATCCGCTAACTTTGGGCATCGGAGTGCGAAAACCTGCGGGTAGATGTCGGCTTCTCGGACCAGCGCTCCGCCGCGTACCCTATTTCTCTGTTTTTGGTCTTTTCTCGTGGCTTATGGTGGCGTTACGGGTTCGTATAATACAGTGACGTCACTATATATATACGTCACAAAATATATATATATATATATATATATATATATATATATATATATAGTGACGTCACTGGATTATACGAACCCGTAACGTAAGCGATGTGATCGCTTGAACCTGAAATAGTTTCATAATCGAAGTAAATTCGCGCAGAAGGACTCTGAACGAAATCCAGTATTTATTTTTGTACGCCACGACCACGCACGCTCAAAGTGTGGTATGTCGGCCGAGTGCTAGAAATATTCCATTCAAGTACGTTAGTTATTCAAAGCTGGGAACGCGAGCAACGGGTACGCGGCAGGCGGCAGAAGGACGACTCCAGTGAAGACTCAAGCGTAGGCGAGAAGGACGTGGACCAAATCCGTGGATGCTACGAGCCCGAGATCGAGAGAAAGGTTTGGAATTTGGACGTGTGGCGGCATCCTGAGATCGAGCGAAAGAAGTGGTGTAACCGCGGGACATCGAACCAGTTAAGTGACGTGGCGAGGACTGCGAGCGACCGAACAACCCAAGGTTAACTGACGGCGAGCGGGAAGGAAATGTCGAGGTAAAGAACTGGCAACTTCTATGCGGCAATTTATTGGGAAACCGTGCAGCTTTAAATACCAGGCGAAGCGTCCTAAAATAGGTGAAAGTTCCAAGTAATTACTGCGAGAAATATTTCGAACGTATGAGCGGCAGTTTAGATTTCATTCGCTGTGCGCACCAGAAATTTCGTTTGAATGCCATACCTTGTACAACTTTTCTAAAGTAAATTATGATTTTTTTCATGTAATGTAAAAGTAATCTTATTTGAAAGTCATGTTTCCATTGTATGATGTCAGGGATAATCAGTTGTTATAATTTTGTAAAGGGTACGATTTAGTAACGTGTGTGTCACGTTTATTCTTGTGTTAGAATTTACAGCATTGTAATAAATGCGCAGCTCAAGGCTGACCTCTGTGAAGTCTATAATAGAATAATTGTAGAGAATCACTTAAAGGGCCGTGCACGGAGAAAACTTAAGATTAACAAAAGCTAAATGAGGTACACGAAACAGTTGAGAAAGAGGTAGAAGCAAAAGTATTGTGAATAGTGCTTATTGAAGTATTCAGGCAGTCAAGGCGACGCCTATACATTCTTTTGTGGTTGTGTTCTTTCTGTTCTTTTTGTTTCTGTTTTCTTTGCAGTGACCATCTACGCAAAGTGCATACTTTATTGTATATTTGTGCCACTGTTTTACTGAATATATGCTCATTTTACCAGAATTTTACATAATTCATTGTGTCTAGGGTTCAGACCTTTCTCATACCCGAAAGATCCTGCTTCCTGAGAATTCAAAGCTCGCTTCACGAGCATTCATAGTTTCACGCTTCATCGCCACCGGCTGGAAGGTAGTAGGTGGGCGTGTTATTATATATATATATATATATATATATATATATATATATATATAATAATATATATATATAAATCGATAGAAATGTCAAAGAAAAAGCTAGAAACAATGTTGGAAAGATCTTTCCACCGTGCTAGAAACAAATCTGGTTTCAGTACGTTGAATTGTGATTGGTTCAGGTGACACATTACGTTCCAGCTTACGTTCGTCATCGTAAATTCTTGTTTTTCGTATAAATTTTACGGCTACGTTTTCAGCATTACGGTACATCAAAGTTTGCATTGTGGATGAGGCCTAGGCAGTCAACCAGACAAACATTGATCCTCTAGACATTTATGTTATCCAGACGCAACAGTTGGTAATGCATCACAAGTAAAACCAGGGATAAGTTGACAATGTGTTCACTGTTGTCAAGTGAAATTTCATATCGCTCGAAAAATCTCCTCCTGGATCATAAATAGTTCATTTAATTTAAGAATAACAATAATCGATTGCAGTGTCAATTTCGCTGAATATTTTTTCCTGTACAGTCGCGTTCGCTATTGCCAGTAATCTGCATTAATTCACGAGCGATGAGATAGTGCACATTGTCATTGGCAGAAGACACAGATACATCTAGTCATATCTCCAAAGAAATTTACTGTTTTATATTATGAAACAGATTTTCCTCGCCTTCCTGATCCCCACAACCCTCTACCATCGACAAAATTCACGCATAAACTATTTTTCGCGTATAAAATACATTCACGCTTAAATTCACGCATTCACAAAACTAAACTACATTCATGCATTCACTAAACTAATTCACGCATAAACTACATTTCAGAAGTTTCAAATTGGTTTCGTAAAAACAAATTAATAACTAACGAAGGAAAAATCTTTCAATGCATTTTTGCGTTTCAAATCGGCAATCGCATGCTCCATTGAAAATGAACAACATGCAATTAGCTTATGTTCAAGTAACAAAATTTCTAGGTCTCTCAATTCAGTCAAACCTCAAACGGAATGTATGTATATTATGATTAAACACTAAATTAAGTCCATTATGTTACACATTCAAAATTCTTTCAAATTCTGTCAGCCTTCATGCAGCTCCTTGCGTGTATTTTGCAAATGTACATTCCCGCCTGAGATATGGCGTAATTTTCTGGGGATGCTCATCCCGTAGTACCCAGACATTTAGATTGCAAAAGAAAATTATTCGAATAATGAAAAAATGCCATCCATGTGATCCCTGAAAGCCTCTTTTCATTGAGCTTGGAAACTTACCACTGCCTTGCCTATTTATCAACGAATCTGTAATATTTGTTAAAATTGACTTACTTAACGGTGGGAACATATTTTTATGCAATACTTGTCACGATTATTGCTGCCACCTAGCGTGTACTGTAGGTACTGTGATCTATCCGGCAGTTCATGGCTACCGCTGGTGAAGTCAACATGTGTATTCGTATAAATCATGTAAAGTAAAGTATATGAAACTAAACATGAAGTTTTAGATCTTTTTATAAAAATATTACATGGCGCAGTCGGTTAAAAAGTGAAGAAAAATGAGGATGCATTAGGTATGCCCAGATTCTCGGCACGTGGATCGACAACACATGAAGCACCGCCATTGTTATTAGATCAACGCTTGGAGGCACCATTTCGAGTTTCTACAATGACATCACTAAGGTATCCACCAGTTCTACAGCCCATTTTTGAAAGTATCGAACTCGATATAGAAGTTCAAGAAAGTAAATTGATAGACGTGGATGACCAAAATAGCACAATGGAGTCAGCCATGCGACCGCCAGCGGTTCTCTCATTTGAAGGTAACCTCAAGGAAAATTGGCGCAAATGGAAGCAACGATTCGAACTATTTGAAGGCGACCGGACTCGGCCAGAAGCCCGCTGAACGACAAGTTGCAGTTCTCCTTCATGTAATTGGAGATGAGGCATTGGATAGGTTCGACACATTTGGCCTATCAGAAGACGAGAAAAAAGTGGTACAACCTGTGTTAAATGCCTTTGAAAATTTTTGCACGCCGAAGGCTAACGAGAGTGTAGACCGGCACATTTTCTGCACGCGAAAACAGCAACCTGGTGAGAGTTTTTCATCGTTCATCACCGACCTAAAGAAACTGAGTAATGTGTGTGGGTTCGGTGATCTCCGCGACAGCCTAATCAAGGACAGTGTAATCTGTGGTGTGTTACACCAGGACTTGAAAACAAGGTTGTTATGTGAAGATAACTTGGACCTAGAAAAGTGTGTGAACATATGTAAAGCTGCAGAACTGTCTCAGACGCAACTCAAAACAATTGATGCAGAAGCTAAGGTCCTCGTGGTCAAGGTTACCGCGAGCAAAAATCAACAAAAACAAAAGAAAAAAGGAAAGCTGTCAGCACAGCAATCGTTGCAGCCAAGCAATCAGCAGCTGTTCCGGCAGATGGCAGCAGCACAGCAGTCAAATCACCAAAACCTCTCAACACGCAAGCCCTGTCATCGCTGTAAGAGATTTCATCCCATAAACGAGTGTCCAGCCTGGAGGAGGAAATGCTCAAACTGTGGAAAACTGAATCATTTCGCATCCGTATGTAAAGTTAGTAAAGTAAATTTGGTAGAAAATGAAAATGTTGATGTACAGTCATTGCTCTTTGGAAACATTGCGGATTCGGTAGTATAACGGTCAGCGTACCGGACTGCAGCGTTTGTATCCGAGTTTGCGGGTTCAAACCCGATCGAAGCCGTGGATTTTTAAGGGCGAAAAATCCTTCGTATGCCTTCCTTCGGAGGGGAGGTAATGCCGGCTGTCCCATGTAGTAGATTTACTGCAGGTAAAAGATCCTCAAGCCTAAAAGAAGCCTCTGAGCAAAATTGAGAACCGCCTGTTTCGACGCCCAAGATAATACCTCCTTTCTCCGCTAGGTGGTGAAAGGAGCTTAGCGAAATTTGCGTGGTTAGACGGAAGAGCGGGCCTGATGGCCCGAGTCTCGCCACGGCATTAACTAACTAACTAACATTGTGATGTCAATAGAAGACGATGATTGGTGCGAAATGATGTGGAAAATCAGTTTAATATGAATGTCAAATTAGATACAGGTACATAGCGAAATGCGATTTCGTTGGAAAATCTCAAGAGGGTATGTACTGGGGAACCTAATCTTAAAGAATGTAATGTTGTTTTGAAAACATTTGGGGGTGCAAAAATACCAGTTTTGGGAAAGTGTGACTTGACATGTAAATTCGGAAATCGAAGTCCTTCGATTTTCGAATTTATTGTGGTCGAAAGTGAAAAAAGCATACCAACTGTTATTGGCTCACCTACTCTTAATGGGTTTAAACTAGTAAAAAGAGTTGATATCATCGAAGAAAAACAATAAAAAAGTAGTGTGAAAAATTATCTCTTTGATGAGTACAAAGAAGTTTTTACTGGAACTGGTTGTTTTAAAGGCTTTGAGTATAATATTAAATTGAAAGATGATTCTGAGGCTAAAATTCTTTTTTGTAGAAAGGTGCCAGTTATGTTGATGGAACCATTAAAACAAGAACTTGACAATATTGAAAAGTGTGGTATAATTAAAAAAGTAGATGGTCCTTCAAACTGGGTAAATCAATTTGTGATTGTTAGAAAAGCAGATGGAAAATTGAGAATTTGTCTTCACCCTACCCATTTAAATAAAAACATAAAGCGGGAACATTTTAAAATTCCAAGTTTTGAAGAACTATGCTCCAGAATGCCTGGCGCGAAAGTATTTACGACACTGGATGCTGGCATTTTGGCAGATTAAATTGTCAGAAAAAAGTTCTTATCTAGTGATATTTAATACACCTTACGGAAGGTATAGGTATTTGCGCATGCCATATGGTATTATGTCAGCTTCAGAACTCTTTCAGATGGTTTTTTCA
Source organism: Teleogryllus oceanicus (assembly GCA_964035755.1). Lineage (NCBI taxonomy): Eukaryota > Metazoa > Arthropoda > Insecta > Orthoptera > Gryllidae > Teleogryllus > Teleogryllus oceanicus. The sequence continues at coordinate 200,693,050 of CAXIVR010000001.1, read as the reverse complement.
ATGATTTTTGGCTGTATTGAAGGTGTAGTTATTTATGTGGATGGCATAATGGTATGGGGTAGAGACACAAAAGAACATGATGAAACAGTTGAACAGGTTTTGAAAAGGGCAAAAGAGTGGGGTATAACATTCAATCTAAAAAATGTACTTTTGGAGCTGATCAAGTCAGATATGTGGTTCATATATTTTCAAATAATGGAATCCAAATGATCATGAAAAAATAAAAGCCATCAAAAATATGGAACGGCCGACAAATAGAAAAGAAATGGAAACATTTCTAGGTATGTTAGCTTACGTCAGCAAATATATTCCCAATGTGTCACAAGAAAGTGTACATTTGAGGAATTTGATTAAAAAGGACGTCCTATGGGTGTGGGATGAGAACGTTGTAAAAAAGTTAAAGACATTTTGATAAAAAATCCTGTTTTGCAGTATTATGAAAACAAACCAGTCACTTTGTCTGTCGACGCATCAAAAGATGGTTTGGGATGCGTTCTCTTGCAAAACAATTTGCCTGTTGCTTATGCGAGTAAATAATTAAATGAAACTGAGAAAACTTATGCTCAATCTAATGGCATGGTAGAAAGACATGTGGGAAGTGTAAAAAACATGTTAAAAAGATAGAGTATAGCGGCAGAGATCCGACCCTTGCATTGTTAGAATACCGAAATACTCCAATATCAAACGAGGTAAAGTCCCCGAATGAATTGTTGCTTGGTTACAAAACGCATGGAATGTTACCGGTGAGTGTGAAAAAGACTGAGTGTGAAAAGTACGAAGTTCAGCTATAGCTGAACCGCTCGCAAAAAAACCATCATGGCCGACGTACCTTTGGTGAAACCTCGGAGGTTGCCCCCACCCTGCGCCAGCTGAGATTTCCCCTCTCGGCGATAAGGAAGCGCGTAGGTGACAAGGAGAGGCGACAGCGAGACGCAACGATCGTGCTGACCGTCACTCGTCTTCGCAGCCCCCCTCCTCCCAAGATGAACTCGTACCAGGAGTGTCCAAAGAAATGGCGAATTCATCAATGTGTTGGTCCATCACATTGAAATATTATATGTCGCTTCTATTCCCTGCACATGCTCACAGAATTTCTTTCATTGTTCGCTGAGCAATGAAGCACTGTATTGTGCAAACGCTTCTCAGCAAAACGTTTCCTTTTCTTTTAAGGGTGCACCAATTGTTTCTGCTGCCATGCACCCTTTTATAAATTCCCAAACAAGTTCTATTGGATTTAGATCTGGATGATACGGTGGAAGACGGAGAGGAATGTGGCCATGTTCAATGATTGTTTGATCAACGACGTATCGTTTTTTAGTGGGTATACTTTGCATTATTTGTAATAACCGGGCTTTTGTGCGTAATGGATCAAAAGCAACTCCATGATTATTTAGCCATTCTACTATATATTTTTGACGTGTGATAAACTCCTGTTTTCTGTTCCGAAGAGAATATCAACATGGCATCATCGACAAACCCGTCTTCAATCAATAATCGTTGTCCTTTCCCTATTCTTGTTATAACTGTGAATCTGTGAAAGAATCCACTTCGATCAGTTTTGTTCTCTCCATTATATTTCCTTTGGGAGTTGAAAATGTGAGCTGACCCTTCGCTACACTTTCAAGCCCTTCCCTAATTACGGTGTTCACTGTGGATTCCGAAGTTCACACCACTCGCCATCTGCACTACATTTCCATCACGCAAATTTAATGTAATTTTGAGCTGACGAAAGCACTGAACCACTCGATAAAAGATTTCACGCGCTTGTCCTCTCAGGGTCCTACCCGACACACTGCTGGATGATGAAGATGCCATTATAAAAAGCACAATCGCGAACAAAATTTGGCAATAACAGATGCTACTATGTAAAGCACACTGTCACTGCTCACTAGCCATGGTAAAACTGGGACTGGAGACCGAAACTCATCTTCAAGACACGGCTTATTTTCTGTTGAGCGTTTGGACAACCACTACTGTAGAAACACGTAAGCTGCCTTTCGTCTGATCCTTTTCACTCATCAGTTTATCGCCAAACTCGTAGGTTGAATTACCGCGAGACGCACGAGAGAAAGACAGAGAGACAGCTATGTTGTGACAAAGTGCGCAGGCAAGCGGGGAAATAATAGGAGCTTTGGAGGGAGAGGCCACGTTCGGGCATGCGCAGTGGAAGGTTTTTTGAGAGTGGTATAGCTCTCTCTCTGTCTTTCTCTCGTGGGTCGCGCGGTAACTCAACACTGCGAGTTTGGCGATAACAAACTGATGAGTGAGAAGCATCAGACGAAAGGCAGCTTACGTGTTATTACAGTAGGGGTTGTCCAAACGATCAACAGAAAATAAGCCGTGTCTTGAAGAGTTTCGGTCGTTTTACCGTGGCCGGTGAGCAGTGATAGTGTGTTTTACACAGTAGCTGCTGTCAATACCAAATTTTGTTCGCGATTGTGCTTTTTATAATGGCATTTTCATCATCCACCAGTGTGTCGGGTAGGCCCCTGAGAGGACAAGCACGTGAAATCTTTTATCGAGTGGTTCAGTACTTTCGACAGCTCAAATTTACATTAAATTTGCGTGATGGAAATGTAGTGCAGATGGCGAGTGATGCGACAGGTATTTCGGAATCCACAGTGAAGACCATAATTAGAGAAGGGCTTGAAAGTGTAGCGAAGGGTCAGCTCACATTTTCAACTCCCAAAGGAAAGAAAATGGAGAGAACAAAACTGATCGAAGTGGATTCATTCACAGATTCTGCTATAAGGTAGAAAATTCAGAATGTTTATACTGTAAAAACAAAAAGAATGTCCTACTATTAGAAAGCTATTAACAGCACTGTTGGAAGACGAAGTTATTGACTGTGGCAGAGAATTCCTCAAAATGCGATTACGGAAGCTTGGTTTCAAGTGGAAAAGATGCCAGTCCAATAGAAAACTTCTTATCGAACGCCGCAATAGTATGATGCTGGCTGCTGGTAGTGTAAGCAGACCGCCCTCATACCTTAAAGATTAGAAAACTTAATGTATAATTTTAACATTGTAGCTAGTAAGTTGAAATTGTTCAGTTATTAACATTGTATTTTTATATTGTAAACATCTTGAAAAGGAAGATGTCAGGATTAGTGCTGCCACCTAGCGTGTACTGTAGGTATTATGGTCTAGTGGTATATCCGTCAGTTCATGGCTAGCGCTGGTGAAGTCAACATGTGTATTCACATAAATCATGTAAAGTATATGAAACTAAACATAAAGTTCCAGATCTTCTTATAAAAATTTTAAAAATATTACAATACTGATATTTAATTAAAACTAACTACAAGAAATCCACATACAATACATGTACGTTACTTTACAACGCATTCCCAGATGACATTAAACAATTAAAGTCGGAACACAAATTTAAGTTGAAAGTAAAATCCTTCCTGTTCCATAACTGTTTCTATACAATTAGAGATTATACTGATCATCAAAAAGAAAAATTATGTTTATTTTATCAAAATAATGATATATAATGTATTGGTTTATATTTGTTTTGTATATTTTTTAAAAGACTTAATATGCCTGTAATAAGTAATGTACATCAGCTTCCGGGCCAATGGCCCCCATCTCGATTATGTTTTTGTCCAGTTTCCCTGATCCATTGAACAAATGCTGAGATGGCCTCTTCTTTTGCTTCTGGACATAAATGTAGCGTCACTTTGCGCCCGTTTTGTTGAGGTCTCCTTTTGCTTGTAGTGGTAGCAGTAGAGCTGAGGGCGAGTTACTATATTGTTAACAATGCAGAAACCCAAATCTGTAATTCGTTTATCGTTGCAAATAGTTTCTCTATAACTCTGGAACGAAAATATCTAGTTTTTCAAATATTGATAATCTCGCGCTTTTCTAAATTTTATTTTTATCGTCATTACTATTATTATTATTGTTATTGTTGTTGTTATTGTTGTTGTTATTGTTGTTGTTATTGTTGTTGTTGTTATTGTTGTTGTTATTGTTGTTATTGGTGTTATTGGTGTTATTGTTGTTATTGCTGTTATTGTTGTTTTGTTGTTATGTTGTTATTGTTGTTATTGTTGTTTTTGTTGTTCTTGTTGTTGTCGTTTGTGTTGTTCTGTTTTGTTGTGTGTTTTTGTTGTTGTTTTTGTTGTTGTTTTTGTTGTTGTTTTGTTGTTGTTTTTGTTGTTGTTTTGTTGTTGTTTTTTGTTGTTTTGTGTTGTTTTTGTTGTTGTTTTTGTTGTTTTGTTGTTTTTGTTGTTGTTTTTGTTGTTGTTTTTGTTGTTGTTTTTGTTGTTTGTTGTTGTTGTTTTTGTTGTTGTTTTTGTGTTGTTTTTTGTTGTTGTTTTGTTGTTGTTGTTTTTGTTGTTGTTTTTGTTGTTGTTTTTGTTGTTGTTTTTGTTGTTGTTTTTGTTGTTTTTTGTTGTTGTTTTTGTTGTTGTTTTTGTTGTTGTTTTGTTGTTGTTTTTGTTGTTGTTTTTGTTGTTGTTTTTGTTGTTGTTTTTGTTGTTGTTTTTGTTGTTGTTTGTTGTTGTTGTTTTGTTATTGTTGTTTTATGTTAATGTTTTTATCTTCAATAATCGTTTGATTGGATTCTGGTACTCAGGATAACGTGAGCAAATTTTCTTCTCCCCCATACGTCATATACAGTTTTACTGCTTTTTGACCAAATGAGTGAAATCCAATCAAACTAATACAAATGGAGTAGGAACCGCCTCGAAATAAAAACACGTAGAGCTGCGCATTTTAACCCATTTTTAAAACAACGACATTCATACTAAACCTAAAGAGAAGGGGCTAACTTTAGCAAATAGCCATGGTTCACCATCTTTCCTCCAGTCTCAGTCAGAAGTTACCCTTGAACTTTTCAGTTTCATCTCTTCTTCTTAAACCAAATGGTAAGTGTGCGGACTTGGCTGCAGAGATGGACACCCAGATGAAAATTATTATTTATTTTATTATTACGTCAAAAACTGTGTGTGGACGCGCGCGCGCGCGATTGTATGTGTGTGTGTGTGTGTGTGTGTGTGTGTGTGTGACGTGCTAAGGGAAAGAAGTGTATTCTGTGCACGTTTTCTTAATTCTGGTATCCCAACCCTAAGACATATACAAGTTGAATACAGAGGGAAATGAGTTTTTTTGCAATCGTTTTTTTAGATAAAAAAATATTCGCTTTCGTGTAATAAAACTATTTGCAAGAGCAAATCAGCTGTAGATTTGGACTCTTGTTCCTTATTGTGCCCTTCGAGAAGGAATCGACTTCCATTCACAGCAACATAGAGAACGATAATTTCAATAATTATATTCCTCACTGAACACTAGAAGATGCGCACAGATAGTGAAGTTACCTTTATGACCAGAAGCAAAACAAGGGGCCATTTCAGCATTCGCTCAAAGGATCCGGGAATCTGGACTCAAAAAATGTGATTGTGATGATGTCATTGACCCAGAAGCTGAGATATAATACTTGTTACAGGTTGTTTAGAATTAAACTGTCCAAATGGTAAACATTACATTAAATATCATTGTTAAAATTAATATTCCTTTCCTTTTTGATGACCGGTATAGTCTCTAATTGAATAGAAACAGTTATGTAGCAACAAATTCAAATTTCAACAAAACAGTTACGTAGCAGAACAGATTTTACTTGGAACTTCAACATTTGTATCGATTTTAATCGTTTAATGCAATCTTGCAAAGTTGTAGAATAATGTACATGTATGTGAATTTTTTTGTAGTGAGCTGTTGATAGTCATCTGATGTATACAGTTACTACAACGAGTGTTATTGCTACAGATATAGGCGTTTGTTGAAAATTTATTCCCATTTATGAAGAAATTTTTGACACAAACAACTGAGTCGTAAATCAAGAGACAAGGTAATGGTAAAATTTCTAGATTAATAAAGAGATGCTTACAAGAATCACGTGGGTGGGATTTGCTTATTATTCGTACAATTCTTTTTTGTAATATAAAAGTCTGGGAGCTACAAGTTGTATCTCCTCAGAATATTATGTCATATCTCAGGCGGGAATGAACATTTGCGAAATATACACAACAAGCAATATGAAGGCTGACTGAATTTAAAAGATTATTCTGAACGCGTAGCATAATGACCTTAATTTTGGGTTCAATTCATTTACATGGACGTTCCATTTGCAGTTTGACTGAATTGAGAGACCCAAAAATTTTGTTATCTTAAAATCAGTGAATGGCACACCGTCCATTTTCATTGAAGGGCAGAACAGTTTATTTGAAATTGAAAACTGCATTGAAAATGTTGACTTTTCGTTTACTATTAATTTGGTTTTACGGAAACAATTTGAATCATCTGATATTGTACTACGTAGGGTTTCTTTATTGCAAAGAATATTCGTATCATCTACAAAGAGAACTGTTCTCCCATTTCCAATCGTGAAAGGCATATCGTTTACGTGTAGTAGGATATTTACGTATAGTACTAAAATTGATCTCTGCGGGACTTCATATATCAAAATATCTGGTAACGTTTCTGTGCATAAGGACGTGTGAGTTAACCGGTGTATAATGGCAGGTTCACAAGTCTTTAACAAACACTCCGGAAATTAATTTAAAATGGCTAAGTATTTATTTTTTAGTTTACCGATTATTTTGAGAATTTCATCGTAATTAAATTTTTTCGGGAAACGTTTGATATTGAATTTGGTGACTGAAAAACTAAAGTGAGATCAACAATTCTCGAAAAATATTGGTTGAAAGCACTAGCCACTCTTACCAGATCGTTCACTTCTCTATTGTTATCTTCTAAAACATTCTCTACAAGGTTTCTAGTTGATGTGGTCGTATTTTTTACTATATTCCATTATACTTTTGTTTTTTTTTATTTGATTTCAAAGTATTCTTACCCAAAAAAATCTTGTTTGGAGGAGGCGCAACTACATTTCTGAGCTCCCTTTACCATTGAACTTTCGTACTTACAAATTATATTTTTTACTAGAACATGAGTAAAAATACTACACGGAGAATGAATTTTAACTCTAATGAGACAATTAATAAATACACTCGATTTTATGTTAAACCATTTACACAGTTACCAGAAGGCTTGGAGAACCTCTTCTCTAATTGTCGTTTATAATTTACAAAATTGTAAGGTTAAAAAGGGAAAATCAGAGATTGAACATAACGAGAACACATGTTTTATTACGTAAGGCTTCTGGGCCACTTTCAAAAATTTTAGAGGGCCCTGAAGCCTCTTGAAGGTCCTGAAGCCCCCATAAGCGTGTGCCACGGTCACCCTGTGCGCACGTTTATGAAGAGAATGTTTCCCCCAGCTACAACACGTTGGCGTGGAATACGCAATGTCTAATCGTGTGACAACCTGTTTTTTTTACACAGTGAATGACCAACGTCTAGACTCGTGACAGTGACAGTTCGGCTCGTGATTGGATAAAGCGCTCTGCACGATTTATTAGTCGACTGTAGGCCGGTTTTGATTTTTTTCACCTGAAAAGGACACGCTTTCTTGCAGAACAACAACAATAACAATAACAACAACAACAACAACAACAACAATAATAATAAATAATAATAATAATAATAATAATAATAATAATAATAATAATATTTTATTGCTTATAAACTTACAGATAGTATCACGCAAAGTCTGTCTAGAAATTATTTCAAATTGCAGTAAGTTAAGTAACATTTTTTTACTGCATTAACTTACAATAATAAATTAATAAGCAATAATCATATTGAATGATAACCATATACCAAAACGAATTTTAAAATAATTATTTCATTTAACGTTTATTTAAAGGAGACTAGGAGATCTATTGAAAAATCAGAAATGGAAAAAAAAAAAGAGCGTGGATTTTTAAGCGTTTGAAAAAGACAACACCTACGATATTGCGAAACAACTCCCTCCCCCCACCGTCGCCACAGAAACGTAGCCCAGGACACTATACAAATGTAGCGATGACAACGCAAAAATTCCACGCCTCGCCACTGCAATCAGAAGGTATTCGAAATATTAGGAAACACGTTTGAAAACATTCAGCGACAGAAGCGTGCATACAGGAAGCGGCAGCCTGAACATTTTCAGAGGGGTCCGCATCCTTACATAATATTACATTTTGTTTTCGTAATTATGTTAATTCTCTGATAAAAGTAAAGAATAGAATGCATAGGCACATTTTAAAATTTACAATGATGACAAACGGATGGACATAATAGTTGATTCCTGTATTGAAACTGTATGTATTATCATTGCTTTATTGCCTAGGGATATAAAATTTGGGGGGAAATTTAATGTTTTATTTAGTTGTAAAAGTCAAGACTTGTGCAATTATTAAATTGTTTACTTGCTCTTTCAAAAATTATATTAACTTTAATTTGTGTATTTATAACTTCACTTTTTGCAATAAACAGATATATGCTAAAAATTACGAAATAATTGCAGATTTTGAGATAATTTATTTTTTTATTATTAAAATTTTACTTTCAATACTATCGTGTTGCTTGAAAATGTATTTGGACATTTTTAATTTGCGCGTCCACTAATTTCTGTTCCCCGAAAAATAACGAATACCTCTCACTCAGCAGGTTTTGACATGACATTTTATAAACTTTATGAAATTGTATTAAATGTATTACATAAAAACATGGAATGAAATTTGTGAAAAATTCTACAGTTTAGTACAAAAAAATTGCCACTGTTTATTGTGTACCTACTGAAGATTGCGAGACAAAAACCGTGAACTTTATTACTTTTAACGTAAAAAAAATATAAAATCTGGGTGACGTACTTTGAGGAAAAGTGCAATCTGTACACGTCCGGATCTACCCTTGAAAGATGGCTAGTTTAGAATCAATAGCCTCATTAAAAAACCCTTAAAATACGAAAAAAAAGATTTTTAAAAATTCGATGGCTAAAAGTGTCGAACATTTTTCAAACCGCTCGAAAAAATGCGACCAAGTCGGAGTGGATCGCTACAATCGCCCAAAAATACATTTTAACAATTCAAAAATAGACTGAAAATTGTTGTTCAAGCAAAATGTATTACGTAAATAGAAAAATTAAATAGATACGGGGCCCAGAAATTTAGTTTCATTCCTTCGTTTGTTTTATAATATAAATAGGCTGCGCACGCCTTTGTTCAGTTGTATTGAAATACATGAAACAAGCGACAGGACTGGATACCATCGAGGATACGAAATGACTTGAGTGTGAAGTAAATGTAATTAACTTTTATGCAATAAATATTGTCTATGCTTCAATAACACATTCTAAATAAGAGAAAAAAATGAAATATCACAAAGACACAAATTCCTATCTACAGAAAAAAGGAGTTACAAGGACTGCAGGAGTAGAAATGACACCGCTGGGCATTCTAGTATTTACTCGCTAGTTTATCAATGCACACCGTCTCATGTTTATGTATTCTACAGTTTGACAAATAAACGGATTTCTTATTTAAAATCAAGTTGATATTTGAGAAATGATTCGAATTGAACGCGTCTCTTACAAACTGCCTTGACAGGCACTGGGAGCGCAGCGATCTCGTTTCCAAAAGCAACATCGGGTTTGATGGCATCCGCCTGGTGTTGGTGTGATTTTGAGCCTGACGTGTGTGTTTTGCATGTATTTAGTGGTAGTAAGCGATTACCAACTCTGTATGTGTTTTATCTAAGTACGTATGTATGAATGTATGTATGTGTGTGTATATGGATGTATAAATGTAGGTACGTCCGCGCGTAAGTATGTATGGGTTGGATGTATTCGTAACGTTGTGATAAGGTTGGGTTTCTATCATGACTTCCAACAACACTAGGTACAACGTAGAAACAGAATTTCTCGAAATTGACTCAAAAGGCGCGTGGCCGATTCTTTATCAGGTATTGTTGTCAAGAAAACAAACGACAACAGTTTATTGTTTGGTTTAAATAGTGTTTGTTCAATACAGAAAACTTCATTGCTTGCGATGAATTAGCTTTTGATTTATTTCAGCACATACGGAGTGAATGTTTAAATTATGAGTATACAGTACAGGAAGCACGAAAAACACACAATAAGAACCTGAACAGATACCGTGATGTGAGTCCCTATGATCACAGCCGGATCGTTCTGTCGAAAGGGCCTTGCGATTACATAAATGCTAGTCTAGTTACGGTAGGTAATTGAATATCACAATTCCATGTTTGTTGCATTAATGTATTCCTTAAAATAATTGTTTATTATAATTGCAGATTGGCAAAGCAAATCGTCGCTATATCCTTACACAAGGTCCTTTGTCGCACACAACTGGTCATTTCTGGTTGATGGTATGGGAGCAGAATTGCAAAGCCGTGTTGATGCTCAATAGAATCATTGAAAAAAAACAGGTAATTGATTATATTATGATGGTTTCTATGTGGTGCATTTCATGTTTTTTGTGTTTTCATCTGATGACATAAAATTTGAGTTTATTCAACATCTTTCTTTCAACAAATTGCTGACTTTCTTTTGTAGATGCCACGTTTATTTCAGGAAAACTTGTTTAATATTGAAAATTATGAAGCCTTTTGTGATCACATAAGAGCATAGGGAAACACAGATTACATGTATTTATATTTATGAAAATTAATGACACTTTTTCTTGGTGAAGTATGAAGTTTGATTTTTCAAAAAATTCCTGAAATAAAATTTTGGAGGCCCAAGGGTTTTACAATTATCAATTTTTTTTTTTTATTTCGCTTTTAACCTGTTATGGCATTGAATTTTATCAATTTGTAGATGCACTCAATGCTATTGCTTTCTTGAATAGGTTAATACTTAAATGTTTGTGAAGTGTGACAAAATGGAAATTATTACATCAGGGAAGATTTTACAACAGTTAATGCAGAGAATTTCAAGATGTGTGAGAACTCTTTAAGTTTTGTTGATTAGTTCATTGTGCATATGCAACAATGTTGTGATAGACCCAAAGAGCATTTGTTATTTTTCTCTCCCTCCTTCCCCCAATCTCTTAAGTATGTTTTTCTTTTTTTTTTCCCCAGTTTAGATCTTGTTCTTTGATAAAGAAAATTTTTAATTGTAATAAATTATTTTATTTATACATTTATTAATGAGGTCCTATTATTCACCAGATCTTTGTGATATAATTATTCTTTATTTGAATCATTAAAATGATCCCCCTTGGTTATGTTTTAATTCACGACTGCTTATTATCAGAAAGGCCAAAATGAAATATCTGTTTGATTAGTTGTTCTTCTTTTGTTTTGGTTTTGTTTTTGTTTTCTTTGAACGAACAAATTCTACAACATTCAGTTTCCTAGCATCCAATGCACTGTACATAAAGTTCAGTAGGTACTCCATTTCATTGTATTCAAACTTTATTTCTTCAGAATTCCTGATAATCTTATTAATGTATTGCTATTATCGAAACAAAATGAATTGTAAATGTCCATTTCGTATTTTCTTTCTTTTTTTTCTCTACAGCGGATATAAAAAGTTAACAGTTAATTGGAGTTATATTTTGTTTCAATTTAATGTACTTCAGGCTTCACTTTGCGTGAACATTTATACTCGACTGATATTCTTTATTTTAACACAGTACATTTTGTCTACCTTATCATGTAAACTGGTGAAATCTGAAAAGTATTGTTCCAAATATGTAGGTGACAAGTGTTTGTGGTGACAATGTGGCAAAGATTTTCATCTGTTGTTAAAGTGATCATTACTGAAGTTGTTTTTATTGATGACATTCTGTAATCAGGCATGTAAACGTTTTTGATTGTAAGTCAATGATCGGCAAGTATATAGAAAGTGAGCCTAAATGAGAAATGGCTTCTAATATTGAACTGAGTATATGAACAAGTGCACCAACTGTGTAAAGTGAAAATGGTAAGATTTTTTGCACCATTATTTGTTAGTATCAGTTACTTGTACTCCGTCAACTTAAGCGAAATATTAACCTGGAATTAGGTGTGTGGTATGGGAATATGTCTTTCGTTGCTTTCCATTTTGTTACACTGATCAATAGTTGTGTGCAAATAACAACACTTTTGCTTGATGGTGGAGGTGCTTTCTTACCATTTGCAGTGCATAAAAATAGTCTTCTCATAAGTAGTGTGAAGATGTTTGTTCACATTACATGCCAAGACCTTGGTAAACAAGTATGTTTGAGTTGAATTGAGAATTCAATAAATTTCTATTTTATTGCTCCTTTCTTTGGTTTTCTTATTTCAACTATAAAATAACTCCATGAACAAGAGTAAAAGGTGAAGAAGTTATTGGGGAGATTGATACCCTTAAGTGAATAACAGACACAGCTGTTTAGGTTTGATTTTGTTTTGCTGTAAATTTTTGTTGTTGCGCAGTGTTCATCCTTGGGGCTGCTAGCTGGCGCTTTGCTAAGAAACCATGTTCTATTACTCTCTGAGAGAGATACATATATATAAAGTGGGAAATTCACTTCACGAGAGGGGTGGGGTCACTCACATTTCATGAGTTACGAGAAAATCTTATACAGCCTGCTCTTCTTCCTGCTGATTTGCCTGGTCTCAGTTTTGTAGTAATTTGATATTTTAAAGTGATTACTCAAGAATTAAAGAAAATCTTAAGAATGGAATTGTCAGTAACCTTATTGTGGTTCCATGAAGGAAACCTTTGTAATCCCTGGGTGCTTCAATGTGTAATCAAAATAAACTTCTACTTTAAAGTACTTTTAAAATGACAAGCATGGATTCATTGTGGATATAAATTGTTTGGATATATTTGTGAAATGGAATGTATGCTTCTCAAGAATGTAGAATGCAATAATTCATACAATGGTTCTCTCATGTCATGTAAATGATAAAATATATTTTGTAATGTGCTAGGTGAGATGATAGTATTTCAAGAGTGCAGTTTTGAACCATAAACAGGTTCAGATTTTAGAGCAGGAATCCTGTCAGGGTTGCCAGATAGTATTAAATTAAAAGATAGTAATGATTGGCCTCTGTATTATCAAAGAAGAAAGGAAATTTTTAGAACATGGTAATCACTGATTAAATACATCTAGCTGAACACTTGTGAACATTCTTCACTCTGTAAATAATTGTTTCAAAACTCTTCTACATACATCTGTCTTTATTGTGGGGCTCAACTTCAAACACTCTGACCCTGAAATGTCCATTACTGTATTACAGTCCTGTATGTGAGTGAACAATCCAATGTTGCTAAGTGTTGAGATAAAATTGCACAGAAAATCAAAATCACATCCCTTTTATCATGGAAGTTGTTTTCTCTTTCTGACCCATCAATGTAATTTTACATAGATTTAATTTGACCACTCGTGCTATGGAGTGGGAAAACCCAGAGAAGGTACATCACCAGAAATGTAAAAGAAGATTCAAAAGGATCTTGGAGTGTAGATCTGACTTAAGAAACAAACTCTTGTCCCTTTGTGAGATAAAAATCACTATTTTCACGGTCTACAACACATGATTTCCAAGATATGCATGATGATGAAATGTGCCCCTGCTTTTCCCTTATACCCTAATCTGTGAACTTCTATTTCGCAATCTAAACTATATTTGGTGCAGGGCTGAGAGGTGGATCTCAATCCAACAGTAATATCCTTACAGGATTTTGTGACTATGATTTCTTACAAATGATACATAAATGATTAAAAACTGTCATCTTTCTCTAGCAAATTATTTGTAGAGGGGGTAGAAATATTTTATAATGTACTAAACTATTGACTATTTGAAAATTCAAATAGTTATCATTAAGATTGTCAATAAAAATATATTCAGTTAAAAAATTGTTTTATGCTGTGAATTTGTTTTAGTGTGTGTATAACATGCCTTAAATATTTACCAAAATAAGTTTCTATAACAAAACCTTTACGAGAGAGATACTTGAAGGATAAAAATAATTTACTGATAATATTTTCCAATTTATTAATGCAACTTTTGCAACCTGTAGTGCCATGGATGATTCTTTTTTTTCACTGGCCATTTAACTTGCTGGACATTGCAAGTAATTTGTGATTTTGAAGTCAGTAGTGAATTATTATTATTATTATTATTACTATTAATATTATTGTTGTTGTTTGTGTTGTTTTCATTTACTGTCGTAGATATTCATCATAAATTTTCATGTATTTACTTTTTGCTTGTTAAAAATATTTGGATTTTGTTATAGTGATAGTCTGGTTTTAAAATAATCAATTGTTGCTTCTGTATGTTATGAAAAATTAAATTATAGATTGATTCAAATCACTCAGGAATGAATTTGGTCACTTCTGATGTAAAAGTTATCAGTATGGCCTAAATAATCATGTAATGTAACAAATTTTTTAAGTTAGACAACTTGATTTGACAGATTTAACTTGAGTTTTCATATCAAATAGTGCTTGAAAATGTTGTTTTAAGTACATATATTTACATATTTTAGACAAAATCTAAAATAGCAATTCATTTTAAATATTTCGAAATATTTTTTATTTTTGTATACTTTTGCTCTAGGTTTTTGTCAAGGAATAACTTGGAGAACAATTAAAAATTGTCAAACCTGCATCTTTTGACATGACCCCACTTTTTAAATTGTGTAGCAATGCAGGTCTCATGCTGAGATAACATGAGAAGAAATTAATATGTGTGGTATTGCAATAGAGTTCATGGCAAGGATGCAATCCATTGCACTTAGTGTGTCTGTCATCTGTGGGAATAAGAATTACAGAGAAGAGGTCCATAGAAGTTGATGTGTGAGAAAAGTTTGTTGTTTGTCTCCTTCACCTTCAGAGGTTTGCCTTCACCTTTATACCCTTAGTTGGAATTCAGCTGAATTAACAAATGCCACATCAGCTCAGGTTGTAGGCGCTGTTGTCCTGAACTTTTTCCTGAAATGCCTCTTCCTCCACAGCCTTCATTAATAAGATAAGAGAATTGGATTAAGATTTGCATATAGAAAAGCTATATGCAAAATTTTGATTTTGCTATACAAGTTATACAGCAATGTGGTTCTGAATCTGCAGCTACCATGAGCATGTCCAAGCAAGTATTTATGAATGGAAAAGTCAAGAAGTAAATTGCCCATGTTCGTTTCTATTTATAGCTCTGCAGTTGAATCTTGAGAGGTTTCGGAAAACTTAAAAATAAGATTGCTGCTGCAGTGAAAACTGAGGATCAGTTATGTCTGAGGATTTGGAACTTGTTGGTTTATTATTACAGCAATCATGTTTTGAAAAATGTATGAAACTATCTTTCAATATTTTTGTTTTTACGCCTTACAAAAATTATTTAATTAAAACAGAATGTGTGAATCTTTTCAACTGAGAACTTATGGTAACTCATATTGGGGATAATCACCAAAGGACAACTTTGTCACTTGGCTGGTTTTTGAAAATTCTATTGTTAGTCACACTGCCAAGTTCCTGATCCAGGAAATGAAGGCTTTGAGTAATGGATTACTCAGACACAACATTGAAGGACAGTTTTTTTCACATTTTTGATCTTATGAGTTGTTTGCAGACCTTTATGTTCTGGTGTTTTTGTTTTTGACTATTAGATCAGGACTTTCGTAGTGTCTTCCCCTACCCAATCATTCAAACTTAGGTAAAAGCTACTTGTTTTGCAATGCAGCATATTCCTTTCAGAGTTACTTTTAGAGGTTCCTTTTATATTATATTTAACATGGCCTTAATTCACCTGGAAATTCGGTCAAAGTTTCATCATTTTCTCACATTTATATGTACATTATTTTATAAATTAGTGTTAAATCTTATCGTAAATATATATTTTTTAAATTAATCTATATTCAATATCTCATCACTCAATTATTTGACACATTTCTTTGAACAATCATAAGTTAATTTCAAAAAATATTTTAAATTTATTCTTAATATAATAATATTATTGATATTTTGTTAAAAAACAAAAAAAATTCCCTTTTTATTAATTTAATAAATTATACATTGAAAAGGTTTAAAAAAAAATTTTTTTAATGTTACTTCAATAGTAAAAGTTCTTTGAAATGAAAAAAATTAATTTTAAAAATACTTTTTTTTTTAAATTCCCCACCTTATTTAATATACTAGTATGTAAAATGCTTTTGTAGTTTAAAACATTTTTTTTTTTTTTGGTTATTTTCTGTGGTTTTAACACTGTTGGCAAAATTGCTCCATTTCCAAGTGAACTTTGTCTTCTTTGTAACATGTTCATGTTTACTTAAGTTATAATTGGACTTTCATTTAATGTTGGTTCTGCAGGATTTTTGTACGTTGCCAATTGAAAAGAAAAATAAATGTGCCAATGGTTGACAGTATGCGACTGCGAGTTTTCAATGAATTTAATGATTAATCGCCTGGGTCACTCTAGAAATAAGAGTGCAACATGTTAATTGGGATTGCTTGTCATGTTACAAATAATAATTGTACATTTTCAAATGAGACAATAATTATGTCTATTATTATTCCAGTATTTATAAGTTGTGTGAAAACTAGTTGCAAATTAATTTTTAAACAAATAATGACATTGAAGTACAAATAAATATTCAGGTTTGTTACATGTGCTCTGGCAGTTGCCATGATGACATGCTCCAACAAATAACGATTTTTCATACCTGACCTTCACTTCTTTGGTTTGACATTTCTCTCATCGAACATAGTCTTCTGTTGAAAGATACGAGGGGGAGAGTAAATTTGACTTTAAAATAAACCTGAGTTACGCTTTTGCCCCCTATTAATCCATATATGTAAACAAAAATGAATCGCCGAAATCTATGTAACTTTCGAACGACTGCACCAAATTGGATAATTCTTTGAGTGAGTGAGTGTGTGCGTGTGTGTGTTCGTTATTGTTAGGACAAGGTTTGTATAAAAGAAGTTTTTTTTTAAACGAACAGAGAATTTTTTAAAATCGAAAACTGAATGACAGGCAGTGATGGTTACCCCCTGTATCGTCGTCGCGCTGTAGAAGATAACGGAAGAACAATAACGTTGCAAGTCAAAATAAGGATGTCGGTGTCAACAACAGCTGGATTGTTCCACATTCGCCGCTGCTTTCCAAAACATTTAAAGTGCATTGCAATGTTGAGTACTGCAATTCGGTCAAGTCGATTAAATATGTTTGCAAGTACGTCACGAAAGGAAACGACATGGCTGTATTTGGTATTGAAGCTTCAAATAATAACGATGACGTATCACAATATTAGATGGGAAAATATGTTAGTAGCAATCAGGCGGTTTGGAGAATCTTTTCATCTTCTATACATGGACGTAATTCCACCATAGTCCATTTAGCTGTTCACCTAGAGAATGGATAACGAGTTTATTTCACGGCAGAAAACGCAGTGCAAAGAGCTGAACGACCGCCAGTGATAACGTTGGCTTGCTTCTTCCAGACATACGCAAGCGATCCATTTGCAAGAACATTGCCTTACTCGGAAATGCCAAAATATTTTACATGGAATGCCTCATACAAAAAATTCCGACGTCGGAAACAAGGACAGCCTGAAGACATTTTGCATCAAGTACGTTAAACAACGGCAAATCCCGAACATGAAATTTGCGTAGAGATACTCAATGAGATATTGATATCTTTAGAGAATGTGTGTGTGATGTCCGGTAAGATGTTCCACGAATTAGGAATGTCTGCGCCTAAACCCCAATCGTGAATTTGCACGAGAATGGCAATGGAGAAATTCTTACTCGATACACGCGGCGGAACTGGTAAAACGTTCTTGATTTCATTAATTTTAAATACAATTCGGACACAAAGTAAAATAGCACTGGCATTAGCATCATCTGGGATCGCTGCTGCATTGTTAGAAGGTGGACGAGCCGCTCATTCTGCGCTCAATGACTGCCATTGAATTTGCAAACAAGAGATGAACCGACGTGTGATATAACCCAAACATCAGCAATGATGAAAATGCTACAAAATTGTAAGTGAATAATTTGGGATGAGTGTGCGATGGCGCACAAACGCACAGTAGAGGCACTCGATCGAACATTAAGAGATTTGCGAAGCAATCAGAACTTCTTCGGAGGCGTGATGATTCTACTGGCTGGAGATTTTCGCCAAACGGTGCTAGCCATTCCCAGATCGGCAGCTGCTGATGAAATAATTGCTTGCTTGAAGACATCAAATTTATGGAGATACATGAAAAATCTCAAGTTAAAAACGAATATGCGAGTGGCGTTATGACATCGGCAGAAGTGTTTTCAAATGCATTATTAGACATTGGCTATGGGAAAGTTCCTGTTGGCACTTCTACTGGCCTCATTTCGTTTCCACCAATTTTTTTTTATCAGTTCACAACGTCAAAGGAAGAATGAATAACGAAAAGGTTCCCAAATATTTGTGTAAATTATAAAAACCATGCCAACTACTTATGCCACCTGACCACTAATGCCAACTGACTTTCCTTTCAGAATTTTCGAAAATATTCACGAACAAAAAATGTATGGTGGTACAAAGTTCGCCGGGTCAGCTAGTTATAAATTAAAGAGGGGAGGGTGTTTGGCGTGTTCAAATTATCATCAAAACTAATTTTGAAGCAGAAATTCCTCGCAGCATCCAAAAGAAACAAAACAATTTTCCTCAGATTGCTCACATGTAAAGCAATAAACTGTTAAAAAAAAAAAATTTCCAATGTCGATAGAGCATCCGCCCGTTTTCCAAATTCCCGACATTGCCGACAAGCAAACATTCATTCAATGGCCCACGTTCACACAATTTGTTTTATCTGATCGCCTTTTTAAGATTTTGACATTTTCTACAGTATGTCTATGATTAATAGCATGGATTACGACGGTATGAATAATACTTGGGCTCTAGCAATCGCGCAGCATGCTACATTTGAGCTGAGGGGTCGTTCAAAGCAGGAAGCAAATGAACACGATAAAAGAAATTCCCGAAAGAATTATATTGAAGACGGTCTTCTGTTTTTTCACTTATTAAAAAAGGGGCTTGAATTTGAAAAGCTAGGAAATAAGTATCTGGAAATGGAAAGGAATTGATATTTTGGCGAAATTCATATCCACGAAAATTGCAACAGTTTACAAATAAGAAAAGGAACCTAGTGTACTTAAATTAAAGTTGGATAAATGTTGGTCATGGTGTATTGAAAGCTAGGACGAACAAAGCCATGAATACACCGAAGGATGCCTTTTTGGACGAGTTGTCCACTGGTCTTAAGAACCTTACAGCTCGGGGAGTACGATTTGTATTGTTACAGGCCGCGGTGGTGACAAGATGGAGTTTTAGCCTGAGAGCCAGCAAGAAAATCCACGTATAATAAGCTCAAAGCTAAAAGTTTTTGAAAAGTTACCCAGTTTTATGAGGAACAGGGAAATGCAAGTGTAGCGGCCTGTTGGTGTCAGTGTTGCGCTGCACATTATTTTGAGTGTGTCGAAAAAAATTATGCCATTGAGGAATAAGTACACAGCTAATTCTTGTTGTATATTTTTCGTTAGATAGCCAAAGTGTCAAGGAGTTGTATGCCATACCGATGTGGCGTCTCAAACTGTACCCATATTGAATTCCAAGTGTCATTTTTAATGCTCTCTTGTATTACGAGCTCAAAGCTAATATTTTGCTTTAATGGTAGAAAATTGTTTTTCATTGCTGGTTATGACCATGCCACACCTTTTCGGCGTCTCTAAGTGGCTGCCATACTGATGAGACAAAGATGTCCAATTTGTCACTAGGCCATGTATCATAGGTAAAAGTATGGCGTTACATTTTTTGAACTCCCTGTTATCCATTTTGATTAATAGTTGCAATGCTATACTGATGAGACATTATTTGGTTGCCATACTGAAAAATCTGTTTCTTTCAAAATTTTCATAAAAATCATTGCTAAGTGCTGGAAAATAATTGTATAATCTTAAGAACGATAAAAAGTAAGAAAGTAAAAGTAAATGGTTGATTTGCAATGTTTTATGACATAAGGAGCAATAAAATTTATTTAAAGAAATACTATACGGTATTTTTATACAGTACTTTTAGATTTATATGTAATATCTCTGGGAGTAATCTTGAATATTTTCTACGTTAGATATCCACAATAGTAGGGCTGTCAAAAAGTCTTTTTAACAGATAAAGAAAATTACTTTTTTACCTTAATTGTCGCGATTTCTCTGTTTTTCTCTGTTGGATAGACAAACCTGCTTTCAAACATTTAAATATCATATTAATAACATTAAGGAGATGGGCACAAAATTAAACTCAATTTCTCGACATCGCCTTGTTTTTTTCATTATTTTCATTTTGACAGGGGGGGCAATTTTGTAAAATAAACATATAAAATATTCAATATTAATCCTGGAGATATTACATATAAAAGCAGAAAACCATTAATGCCATGTTAGATTCGAATTTATTCACAAACAATTGTGACAATGTTCCCTCTAAAATAAGAATACCCTAAAACATAATATCCTAAAACTTTCAACTTTGTGATATATTAAATTTTCCTTTATTTGTGTAAATGTACTCCATTCTTGATCTATTTCTTCCCAATTCCATCTGTTTATTTTTTTTTGCCTCATTTCATTGTTAACTTTTGCAAATGACTACTTTTTATGTTGATATGCTCTCTCTCAATTCATAATTGCCACCTCCTTGAAGGGAGGATGTATTTATTTATGATGGAAATGTTTTACCTTATTTGTGTTTATTTTGGATTTATCGTTTTTTAATTTCATAAAGTTTTCTATTAATATATTTTGGTAAATTATTTCCCCTCTCTCTCTCTTTCTCCCTCTCTCTTTCTCCTCTCTCTCTTCTCCCCTCTCTTTCTCCTCTCTCTCTCTCTCTCTCTCTCTCTCTCTCTCTCTTTCTCCCTCTCTCTCTCTCTTTCTCCTCTCTCTCTCTCTTTCTCCCTCTCTCTCTCTCTTTCTCCCTCTCTCTCTCTCTTTCTCCCTCTCTCTCTCTCTCTTTCTCCCTCTCTCTCTCTCTCTTTCTCCTCTCTCTCTTTCCCCCTCTCTCTCTCTCTCTTTCTCCCTCTCTCTCTTTCTCCCTCTCTCTCTCTTTCTCCTCTCTTTCTCTCTCCTTACATTTTACTTATACTTGTTTCCATACCTTCATCTCTGAATACTGTGAAATTTTATTTTTAATATTTTCACTCAAAACAAAATCAATTTTTTTCATTTACAGACAGGTATATTAATTTCTTGTTCACTCCTGAATGATGATCGTATCACTCCTGATGATGAATGATGATCTCGTTCACTCCTGATGATGCGTATAAATATTAGGTGAAAAGTCGTGTTCCACTTCATAAGAAAATAAATATTTGAAAACTTATACTACATTAATTGACCAGAAAGAAAAAAAGAGTACCCGAGTGTTAATATATAGATTGTCATAGATTTTCCGCAGTATCTTTTCCAAATATTAATGTTTATGCAAAAGTCAGAACTTAATAATTACAACTTAATTATATTTTCTATACTTTAAACATATTTTACAAATATACAGGTTTTTCCATTTCAGACATTAAACATGACTAAAAAACACAAATGTGGCACATGTACCTGTTATGCATCACACTTGTAAACAAGTTTACAACATTTCAGGTAAATTTCTTACGGTCGATACATGCAATCGGTATGGCATTTTCAAATTCGACTTGACACTAAAATTAATAAAAAAATATTTTTCTCAGATGTGCACCTATGATACATGACCTAGTGACAAATTAGACATCTCTGAAACAGTATGGTGTCTACTTAGAAGCACCGAAAAGATATAACGTGGTCATAATGACAATGAAAAAGAATTTTCTACCATTGGAGCAAAACATTAACTTTGAACTGGTAATACAAGAGAGCATTAAAAAATGACACTTGGAATTCAATATGGCGTACAGTTTGAGACGCCACATTGGTATGGCATACAACTCTTTCATACTCTGGCTATCTAACAAACAATATACAACAAGAATAAGTCGTGTACTCATTCCCCAATGGCATGATTTTTTTCGACACAATTTATAAAATTGTGCAGCACAACGCCGACACCTGTAGGTCGCCATACTTGCGTTTCCCTGTTCCTCATAATACTGCCTAACTTCTCAAAACGTTTTAGCTTTGAGCTTATCATTCGTGGATTTTCTTGCTGGCTCACGGTCGATTTATAGAGGTAGTAGATGTTTTTAGAAAAAAAAATTCTGTTGACGATCGTGAAGAAATTAATTTTGATGGATTGGAATGGTGGGTCAGAGCACCATTATTACCAAACCTTGAATCAGGAACTGTCATTGTTGTGGACAATGCTCTACTTTTGCAGAAAAAAGAATCTATTCCCAGCTCCAATTCCCGTAAGGAAGAAATTAAGAATTGGATGGCATGAAATAACGTTGCATTTGCAGAAGATTCTCTCAAAAGAGAATTGCTCATTGTCGTAAATTCTATGCGTTGTCAATTCGGTAATATTGTGGACTCGACTACACAGTGCTACACTTTCCTGACATCCGTCTCGTTCGTCGCTCACGGACCATCTCCTCACTGCCAACAACCTCGCCGACCCCCCTCCCCCCCGCTCGCGCCCCTCTCTTAGGCGACTGACTGTTCCCAAGGAACCCAGCTATTTTCCCGTCTGCTAATACATTTCTAAACTATTCTTCAGCGTTTGTCGGGTACTTCTATTATGTGTATACTCCAGTATATCATAGATGGATAAGATAAATTTTGACATTTACATGTTACCAGCGGTGACGATCCAAAACGGACTGTGCGTTGCGAATTCGCGGAGCGGGAGTGTTGAATTATTGCATTTTGAGTTTTTTGCGTAACAATTTAATGATATTGCGTATTATTTTAAAAATATTCAGACTTTGGACTATGCGTCTGTGTTACTTTGTTGAATGAAATGGAATTACGGGCTTTTGTTTCGCACTGTGCCCAAGCAGATACAACGGGTGAAAACCTTTAATGGTTTACTGATGCTTTCAGAATCGTCATAACGGCACCTACGTGCGTTTTTACTGCAGTTGATAAATAACGTGATCTTGAATATATCTTCCGTTTCATTCCGAGAATGGTGTTGACTCCAAAGCCGAATTGAATGTCGCCAATTTGTCCTGATTTTGGAGCTATAACTAATGAAGAGGGAAACGATTATTTGGCGTATTCTACACTTCCAAAAGACACCCAGGTCCTGCGGAAGTTGTTAGACATTTAGAAAACAAATCTGACTGGGAAAGTAGTGACGATCAGTCACTTGCGTCAGTGACATAGCCCGGAATGCGGTATCCAACTATTGCTAATGTTTTAACGTGGAGAAAAATGTCGACTATTTACTCTACTACGTACAAAGTAACAGAAAACATACAAGGTAGTCGCGGTAATTATGTTCTTAAAATATTTACTCCAGTTTATGTCATTCCAAACATTTTTGACGACAAACTTTATTTGATTGTTCGATACACCACGGTATATACATTATATAAATCTGCCTATATCCCTCCTTACTGTGCAGCTCATAGTGCAGCTCTGCTTGCTTTCCTCTAAAGCATTTTTATTGTACCGTTATATTCCGCAAAAATCAAACTTTCTGAAATCCTTCGATGATCTAACTTCTCGCGTCAGAGACCGAATGTTGCATCACTGCCAGGCAATCACTGACAACGATAACGTGCATATCTTCTTTACCGGTGTAGTGAACTTCGTGGATCTGTTGTTCATCTAAAGTATCGCGAAAAGCAATATTATCCTAAGTTCTGACTTTATTTACGGTATTCATTGCCATGAGTCGGGGCCGGAGTGGCGAAGTGTCAATTCTTGTAAATACCAGAGGGGTCGCTCTGGTAATAAACAAAGTAGGTAATAGTATGACGTGTCATATTTACACTCTGGAGCGTCTCTCGCACCTCAGACTCCTTTTCTCTCTATCGATGTAGTCTTCATTCTTCAACTCTGTCACCACGGCCACTTCAACGCCTCCCCATGTAAAAATCTTATCTTCTTTGATGGTAGCTAGTTCAGAGGATTTTCGGCCAACGTTCATTCTTTGCATGTGTCCTTACAATTTTAGTCGTTTTAATTCAGTGGAGTCAAATTTAAACTCACTTCTGCTGTAATGTATTTAATCACTAAGTTCTTAACTTTATCCATGAAAGTCAATCCTGAACTTCGTCGCCAGAAGTCAATTACATTGCTGTCAGTCCATTTTGTTACTTCCCAAACATCATACCCCTAAAGGGCAATATTTTCTAGGACACTTATACAATTTTCTTTCCATATCAGTGGATGTCTTGTAGCAACTCTACCTTTCGCAATTCTGTTTTTAATACCTTACGTACCGCCTCTATTTACATTTATTGCTGTATCTAGGTGTGAATTTTTTAAAGGGTTTTACTTCCGAACCATCATCCAGTTAAGCACTTCTATTACAGCCATGTACTTTGTCTTGCCAAAGTTTATTTCTAAACTCCATTCCGTGCACTCTTCATACACATATCCGGTTCCTTGAACTCCGTTATTCATTTACTAAATTTAACGTTACTTATTATACTAAATGCCAGCCCATTTTTTCAAAAGTTCAAAAACATGTAAAATGCTAATTAATTGGTATTAAAATAATATATTATATATACTTTCACCGGGCAGGAATATTTCTGAAAATGATATTAAAATTTTGAAATTAGTAGAAATCGGTTCTTGTAGATATTTTTGACCAAAGTGATGTACAAAATACGTTACTAATTACTACGCGCGAGAAAAAATTGTGCCATCAATTCAAAAGCTTCCCGTAATTGAAGAAAAAGATATTTTCCTTGGAGTTACTGAGTTATGAAACCATCGGATTCTGCAAAAGGTAAAAGCGCTAGTCCTATGATGCGCTCATGAGAGCCGTACAAAGTAAAAGCTTGATGTTTTGTTGCTAGCTAATACAGAAGTATTTTAGGGTGGTCGCTTGGTTTTGGAAGCTGAAAGTAGCTGGGAGAGCGCCAGGGAATATAACGAGTTTTCTGCTGAACTGCTTAAGGAAAATAACGTCAACACGATCATGAGTGTTGTGCTGTGGTGTTACATCTTATATGGGCTGATACTACATGTAATATCCAGTTCATCCTTGATGTCGCCATGAGCATGAATTTGGGAGCAAGACAAAAATTAATTCTATGTTTTAAATATGGACCAATTTATTTAGGCGCTGGTGTTCCAACACACTACATATCACATATCGAAAATCGAGATAACTCCCGGGATGTGACAAGTGCAAAAGGGAGCGCTCTGTAATATTTGCAAAAAAATAATCCCTTGAGCCAAACTGTCGACGCCCACGGGTCTCGAAATGCTGACTCCCTCCCCCTAGACAGCTGCCTTCGGCACAGGTTTCCCCAGCTTGCAAGACATTCTGAAATTACTGAAGACATGCTGCACTTCGAGAAATTTGGAAGAGTATTTTATTGATTGGCAAGGGAACCTCTTTCGAATTGTCTTCATTTTTCAATTCTTTTTTCACACGTTTCTACTTCATTGTAATTAATCGATAGTGATTCAAAAGTTTTAAGTCGTTTTATATTTTCTATTAATGAATTGTACATTTCAGTGAAATTTCGGTGAAGCTGGAAATACTAGATAGATGGGGCAATTGCCCACCTGTTTTCACACCTGTCGGCGTCGCGATATTTCTACGAGAATTTCATTTACGTATGAAAGTGGGAAAACGCCAATTAAGAACCTAGAGTAGGTAAATACTATCGGGGATACCCGCTGGCGGTCGAAAAGTGCTGATTTGACCAATCTTTTTTAATGCACATAAGAATCTCGTACCTGCATTATACGCGATGCACCGTAGGTCGTCAACAACAACAAAAAATTCTCAGAAAAACTTTCTTGTAGCAAATACTGCATATTCTGCACAATTTTCCTGCCAGAATAGAGACATTTGTCATGGCGTGGAATGAACATTTGGTATCCCTGCGTTGTAGAAGTCTGCCTCCTGGAATAGATACTAGTGATTGACAGCCTCCTGCAACTCTGCGCCTCTGTGATGCGCAAATGCTGCCCGCTCAGGAATTTATTTTTGAGGTCTAAGAAAAGACGAAAATCGCTGAAAGGCGAAATCCGGACTAGCATGAGTTAAACATATAAATATAAACTATCTTGTTCATTTCCACAGTAGCGCACGAAAAGTACTGACATTTATCAAACATTGAATTCACAGCAGCATTGTTCAAGACAACTTGGAGTTCATGTTAGTGGCTACAGAAAAATAAATTGTAGATGTTGACCAAACTATACATTTATAGGAGAAAACAATGAACAAATGAAAATCTTGTCAATTGCATGAGGGATATTCTGTCATATGCTAAAAAGCAAGAATGGCAACAAATGCGCCGCTGTAACTAAATTTTCTCGTGAGTTTAGTTTCGTTACAGAATGAACAGATCGTTGAAGAGTTTCGTTTCTTTACTGAAACGAAAGTGAATTTTCTTGCATTGGGTAAGAAACATTATTTCTTTATTTAGTTTCGTTATTAATATTTGCTGATAGACAAGTAATGAAAGTCAGGAGAGGCCCATTAAGCGGAACTAGACCCCAGACTACATTTCTGTACGTAATATTTTGTTTCAGAACTAAACACCAGTGATTATCTGTATATTTGCCTCTATCCTCTATCGACAATTTCATTACTCATCAGATGATTCCTGGCTCTTCGTCAATTTTTACTCACCATGCTGGATACACGGTTTGACATGAAATTTTACTAATTATTGTTTCGTACGGATTACAGGGGGTAATTGATCAAATAGGGGACTTGGTCCGCCGACCCTCTTGCTCCAGGGACTAGAGATAGTAATTTTAACATCGATGCATCTATTTCTCGATACGTTAAAGGGTTTTCCATGTCGAAAAACATCCATGTTTGTTTCTTTCTCATGAAAATACTGGTATTTCAGCAACACAATGCTATTAAATAGAGGTATTTTACTGTGTAGACGTAAAAAATGTGAATCAGCTCTAAAATACCGGTATTTTTAAAGGCATTTCGAATAAAGGAATAATTGAGGTAGGTATTTCTATACCGCTATAAATACTTAACCGCTATACTTTTGGTGAGGTAGGTCGCACCACGTCTTCACGGAGGGATGCTGGGAGGGCTCTCAGGTATTCTTTTCTTTCACCAGTCATCATTCTGCCCATCGTTCATTCTCGTTCTCTTATAACACTGTCTCTTCTTCCTTTTCTATTTCACTGGCCCTCCCTGTATGCTGAACACCCACCCATGTGTTTGCCGTGCATGGCGACCCGTGTCAGAGGGAATGTGTCCTGGCGGTTGAGGGGCCTGTCTGTTTCCCAATTATTCTTGGGTTACTTTCGTCTTAGCATCTAGGCATACGTCTTTTTTTACGTATTTTGGGGAACATTTCTTGTAGGTCTCAAAACACCTGCTTTGTCTTCGGCCTCTTCTAGACGGCAGTCGGGACCTAACCCATTCCCGATCAGTGGGCTCGGACTACGTCGTGTACCGAATTTCAGGGTGTGTGGGGGGATCCACGGTGGTGCAGCGCTGTTATCTCCCCACTATATTCCCGTGGCAACCCTGGCACTCCGATGGAGTGTCCCCTTTTTAGGCTCCGTGGTGAGTGGGGACCACGGGGATAAATGGTTAACAAAGCTTCCTCCCGCCCTCTTCTGTAAGAAAGAGGAGATTTGAAGGGGAAACTGAGAACCTAGATAGTTTTTGTAAAGAGTCTGATAGACCAACGAAGCCCCGTTTCCTCGTCATGTGTAGGAAACAATGGCGAAACAATGAAGTGTCAGTCCCACCAAAATTACCAGAAAAAAAATAAAAAATGGCAAGATTCAGGCGGTGGTTCGTCAGAGAAACGGCACAATCCTCTTCTAATGCCGCATTGACGAACAGATAAACAAAATCTCAGATCTGAAGGAAATAACCGGCCTCCAGGTGCATGTGTCCGCCCACCCGACCTTAAACCTCTGCAAGGATGGGGAGAACAACGAGGACTTTGCGTCAGAAACTGAAGAAAACTTGAAAGCCTTCTTTCAACCTTTTAGTGTCTAACATTTACAGGATTCAGTGGAGAGTGAATGGGGTACTCGTACCTAAAAGCTAATACTAACCTTCGACCGTTTCTGCCAAAGAAAATAGTATGTAGCTATTACAATCTCCGTGTCAGGCAGTGTGTACCAAATCCTCTACGTTGCTTTAAATTCCAGAGGTTTGGCCATATGCAGCCCCGTTGCATGAGCGCCGCAGTCTGCGTACACGGTGACAAAATCGTGTAACGAATCTCACTGCTCCGCAGATCCAAGGGGTGTAAACTTCTGGGAAGCACCATCGAACTCAAACGAGGGCCCCATCTTCTTCAAAGAAAGGGAGATCTAGAGGATCCGTGTCTCAGAGAAAGTTTTCCTGAGGCACGACGTCGGTACCAGGTGCGGAACCCTGTGGATATGGTTCGAAGTTTCTCTGACACCGTAGCTCAACTGCAGAAGAAATGAAATTGCGAAACGCGGACATCGAAAGCTGGGAGATGCTGTTTGTCAGGTGTCCTTTGAAGACATCTGCGGAGGTGTAGATACCACATAACTTGTCCCATCTGAAACAAAGAAGGAAACGAAAACTGTAATGTTTCGACAAACACACTAAGGCATCAAGAGAAACCGAGGCATACACACCCTATTTCTAGATCCAGGTCGCCTGTATCAAAGACCGTGGTCTTCCAACACATGCGACTCTCTGTAGCAGTAGTCAAGATGACTTTGCAGGGAACGAGCAGCCCCACATGAACCCGTGCATCACTCTTTAATAGAGAAGGAAAAAGAAAAAGAAACCCGACACATAACTCCCCTAGAAGCAAAGAAACTTAACACCTAGAAATTATGTCTCATTTGGTGGAACCTCAGTGGCTTTCGTACTCGTTTAGACGAATTAAACCTGATAATGTCTCTACATAGACCCGTGGTTATCTGCCTACAGGAAACACATCTCCTTCACTCCCTCTTCGTGGCTTTTGTTGTTACATGCCAGACATTGATGGCCTCCGTGCCCATAGCGTAGTTGCTGCGTTTGTCAGAGACTCCCTGGTATCTAAGAAATAGACGTACAAACCACTCTTTAGATATGCGTTCGTGTGAACTTCCGCACTATTTCTATCATTATTTGCAACGTCTATATCCCGCCTGGACAAGTCGTGTCACAAGAACTGGAAGACGTTTCCTCAGTTGCCCACTACTTTTCTTATTGTAGGGGACTTCATTGCCCACAACCTCGCCAGGGGTGTCATAAGGTCGAGCCCGAGGGGCAATATACTTGAAAATATTGAAAACCAGAACGTAATTCTTCTTAATACTGGCGAAAGCACACACTTTTTCATGGCTTCAAACAGTTTCTCGTCCTTAGATCTCTCTGCAGTCCCTTTCTACAGCCTTCAAGTGGACTGTCCTTGGCGACCTGAATGGCAGTGGCCACTTCCCCATTCTGGTGAACGTCGTTATACCCGACCTAAACGTTGCCCGCCCTCGCTGGCTAATCCACCGAGCTGAGTGGGGAAACATTCGAGAAAAATACGGATATCGGAAAACTGCCCAAACGATGTTGATGTTATGGTTGCCCATTTTACTGATGCCGTTCAATTACCATCCCGAAGTCGTCGGGTCGCCCACAACATTCCCCTGTGCCATAGTAGAATGCCGACTGTGCCACCGCGGTGCGAGATGGGAAGTGGGAATTGGCAAAGCTTAGTAGGTTCCGAACCATGAATAATCTGATAAATTATAAAAGATCCGAACCAGTGCTAGATTGGCCATACGCGAATGTAAAGCTGCATCCTGGAGAGTATATATTTCACCACTCTCTTACCGTACGCCCCCTAAAGTAGTGTGGCGAAAGGTCCGACAGATCGGTGGAAGAATCCCTTGGCCGTCTGTCTCAGGGCTTCTGGTAAATGGCAATCTTATCTCTCCAGAAGATATAGTCGAAGAATTGGCTTCTCACTATGAACTTACGAGCTACACGCCAGCTAGGTACATTATCCTCCTGGCTTTCAAAAAACCGAAAGAATGGAAAAATGAAAATGAAATTTCTCGAGTCGCGTGGAGGAAGATTACAATGCTCTTTTCTCCATGAATGAATTTTCCTGTGCCCTCGGTTGTGCGAAAGATTCTGCTCCAGAACCAGACCAGATACATAATCAGATGTTGAAACCTACCCGAAAACGCTCGTTCTTTTCCCCTCCGCATTTTCAACAAGATTTGGGCTGAACATGCCGTACCAAGGATTTGGCGTGAGGCCATTGTTCTTTGAATCCCTAAAGAAGGAGAGGTCAGAACAATCCCCTCAAGTTGCTGCCTAATCTCGCTCACAAGCTGACTGTGCAAGCTTCTAGAGCGAATTGTAAACACACGTCTGCTCTTCCTCCTGGAACAAGAATCTATTTACACCTCTTCAATGTGGCTTCAGGAAGCGCAGGTCATCTGTGGACTATCTAGTCACCCTTACCACACAGATCTCCATTTCCTGCGTGCTACGTCAACACGTAGCAATTTTCTTCGATGTAGAGAAAGCGAATGACACCACCTAGAGATACGGCATTCTTCGCGCCTTGAACTCTTAGCGCCTTACGGGACGGCTCCCTTTGTTTCTAGTAGCTTTTCTTTCGTCAAGATCTTTCGGCGTCCGCGTTGGTGACACATTGTTCTCAAGTCACCAATTAGGAAACGGTGTTCCCCAGGGATCAATTCTGAGCGTCACTGTTTGTCATTGCTGTCAATAGTATGCATCAGTAATTCGTGAGCCTGTAAGGGCATCACTGTTCGTTGACAACTTTGCCATTTTTTGTTCCTCCAAGTGCATGCAATCCTTTGAGAGGCAGTTACAACTTGTGCTCAGTAAATTGCAGGAATGGGGCGATGAAACAAGATTAAAGTTCTCTAC
This sequence comes from Teleogryllus oceanicus, assembly GCA_964035755.1. Classification (NCBI taxonomy): domain Eukaryota; kingdom Metazoa; phylum Arthropoda; class Insecta; order Orthoptera; family Gryllidae; genus Teleogryllus; species Teleogryllus oceanicus. The sequence goes on along the minus strand of CAXIVR010000001.1, from coordinate 200,662,209 downwards.
CTAAAAAACCAACTTCTTCAGAATTCATCACCTCGATAATCATCCTCATCATCCCTGATCACCTCATGGCGCCAAATTATCCAATGTGGATACTCACTCACGCCAAGCAGTCCTCCGTCCAACCCTTCGTATGTACTTAGACCATCTTTACCTCATCCACTGAGAATCCGTCTCCGTATGCTTTTACAGAAGCTTAAAATGAAATTGCCCAACCCTGTGACCCCCGCCGAAACCTTGTTTCCCTTTGGAAACTCCACCGGTCCATAATAGTTCTTGGATTGTCTAACCTCCATAAATCCTCAACTCCCCCTCCCCCCACTACATTCCTAATGGAATTTCAGGCGATAAAATCTATGTATGTTTGCCATTACTTCATGTACACCGATGGTTCCTCCCAAAACGGCAAAGTAGGATGTGCCTTCTACTGCCGTTGTGCCACGCGGACTTTTCGATTAGACTCTTCGTGCTGTGTTTATATTACAGAGAATCATGCGCTTTTGCAAACACTTAAGTTCGCTGAATCGATGTCATTAAAGAAAATCTGCAGCGATTCCAAAAGATCTCTCGAATCCTTCTCGTCTTGTGCCCCTCTGACAATGAACATCCAACACGAAATCCATCATTTATTGGTTCGCCGTTGAATCTGTCTTTTGTCGGGTCCCTGGCCACTGGGGAATAAGAGGAAACGAAATAGCTGACCAGGCAGCAAAGTCCGCCACGAAGAAGGCAGAGTTAGAGATCTTTCCATTCCCCATGGAAGACACTAAGCTCTTTATCAAACGCTCTATCCTCAGTAATGGCCAACAGAGTGGCAGAACTCAGATTTTAAGCTCAAGGATTGCATAAATCCTTTGTCTTCATTTCGCGATGCTAGGCGCGAGATCATTTTAACACACCTCCGGATTTGTCACTGCCATTTCTCCCATTGATATCTCCTCCGCGGGGACCCACTCTGTATATGAGAATACTGCAAAATAGATCTTCCCGTGGATCATGTTCTCTTGCACTGACGCAAGATCATAGAGTAAAGAATTATATAGAGAGCTCATCAGGTTTGTGTTGTTACCTCCTTTGAATAGCTCCCCGTCCGCCGCCAAAATGCGCCAACGTCGCGAAATGTGAAGGGATGAACATGACTGGTTGTTGTTGTTGTCGGCGGCGGCGGTGGTGGTGGTGGTGGTTAGGAAATACCGCGCGATGGAGAGGGACACGAAGAGGGGGTGTTGGCGCTGGGCTGGAGCAGGGCGTCTTTTACAACGAAGTGGAGGAGGCCCTGGGTGGGCCCCGATTCAACTGGCCTGCCTACCAACCAGGCCCCGCAAACCCCGATATCTGTGCTCGCTCCGCGGACTGTGGACTGCATTTAACTTTAAAAACTGTGTGTGTCGTGCTACGTAGAAAAGTGTATTTGTGGCTCGCGTTTTGAAATTCTGTGATCCCTACCCTAAGCCATATAAAAGTTCAATTCTGCATACAGATGAAACATATTTTGGCAAGAATTAATAAGAAAAATCGCTCTGTAATTAACAACTATTTGTAAAGGCATATCAGCTATACATTTTGATTGTTATCCCTCTTCGTTATGTAATCGTGCAAGGCTTCCTGCCATAGGAACATGGAGGACGATGCTTTGAATATTTCCGGATATCGGGAACACTGTTCGTAATATCGATAATCATCAAATTATTGTATATCTATCATATTTTGCTAATTCTAAAAAACTGATGTGCAGTTATGATTCACTTTATTTCATTATCTTATTGCGAGAAATTCGTTCGTTGAATACCTGAGAAGTCCTCACAACTTGTCACTGCTGGGACACATTACAACCTTCGATCACGCACTCGGGGTAAAAATGGAGTAAATGTATAACAACTACAGTCAGATGCAGCAGAAAAACATTCGTGTAGGTACTTGCAAAAGAAACATACTGCACCATAATGTTCAATCCCTTTCAAATAAAACTGAGTTTATCGAGGCAGCTCTACCAAGCGATTTAAATCAGGATGTTGTTTGCTTTACAGAACATTGGTTATCTCCTAACGAACTTAGCATTTTCCAAATTCCAAACTTTTACCTCGTAAGCTTTTCGTGTAGAGAGAGAGAGAGAGAGAGAGAGAGAGAGAGAGAGAGAGAGAGAGAGAGAGAGAGAGAGAAAATCGCATAATGGTCCTACAAATGGAGGTTCGTGTATCTACGCTAGAAATAATATCGATTCTATCTCCTTGACGGAATTAAATATGTATTCCGTTGAAAATGTTTTCGAAATTCCTATTATACATCTTCCTTCGCTAAAAATGATATTACTTTGCATCTACAGGCCTCCGACGAAGAGAACTGCTAATTATATTTTGTTCTTTGAAAACTGGAGATAACACTTAATAAAGTCGGCAATAGTTCTTTTGAATCCATTGTTGTATGCGAAGATTTTTACATTGATTTCCTGGTCGAATTTTGCGAAAAATAATCAGTTTTTCAATTTCATTAATTCCTTCAGTTTAGATATTGCAATAAATGTACCTACACTGATCACACTAAATTCAATGAAGGCAATCGATCAAATTACACTTAAGAAAACTACTACTCCATGTGAAGTTGAAACAAAATTTATTTAAATTTAGAATAGTGACCACGATGCACAAATTTTTACAATTATAAGAAATGCGAACACCGACACAATAAATATTATACATATGTATAGATTATTTACTAAAAGTAAAATAAAATTATTCGTTGATACAAATGATTTTTTTCTTTCTTTTCGACGCTTTCATTTCAACACTTGCTTTCTCTTCAAAAAAGAAAATTAAATATTTCACGAAAAACCATTCTCGGATAACAGAAGGGATTAGAACATCGTTGAAAAACAAGCGAATTCTTTCTTTCATTTTTATACATAACGTATCTCAAGATTTCCTCCTCTACTTTAAAAAAAAATACAAATCAATTAAGAAAAGTCATAAGGCAGGCTAAAATCATGAAACACGATCAGGATATTTTGATCTCAAATAACAAAACAAAAGCAATGTGGAATATAATAAAAAACACAAAATCAACTAGATACCTTGTTGCGAATGTTTTAGAATAAAGGGATAGAAATGTGAACGATCCGACAACAGTCTCTTAAACCAATACTTTTCGAGAATTGTCTCACTAAGGGTCTTCAGCAACAAAATTCAATATCAGACATTTCTCCAAAAATTTTAGACACGATGTTCGTTTCCGAAACTTCTTCCTATGAAATTCTCAAAATAATCTGTAAACTAATAAATAAATAAATAATTGGCCGGTTTAGATGAATTTCCGGTTTGTTAAAGACTTGTGCGCCTGCCATTATACACCAGTAAACTCACATATTTAAATGCATCCTTATGCACCGGAGCGTTTCCAGATATTTTCAAAAGAGATAAGATTACGCCGCTTTAAAAAAAAAACGAAAATGGAAATGAAATTCAAAATTATCGGCATATTTCTCTTCTGTCAGTATTTTCAAATGTATTAGGCCTTTTTACCTACGAATGGAAACCTTTCTTAGTCAACTCGACGCGCCTTTAGATTGCCAACATGGATTTAGAAAATCAGAATCTATGGAAACGGCTATATTTTCTTTTCTTAAAGATGTCGCCTTATTATTGGATCAAAATGAAGCATCTATTGGATTATTTTTAGACCTTTCAAAAGCATTTGACGTCATTGATCCTGACATTTTACTTTCAGAATTACCTTTCCTATCTAATAGATGAATCTGATTAATAAATGCTTAAGCAACGCAGGATACTTCACCATTTTATGATAAATAATTTTCTTTTTACAAACGTTGCAATGAGTGTATTAGAGAAGTGCTCGCATGATTATAATAAATATGGTCACAGGATCATGACATTTTGAAATGCAGTTAGTTCGTTCGGTGAGGGCGATAGGTCCCGCGTGCTAGGGCAACATCCCAGCATCTGCTCCTTAGCTGTAAATGCCATAGAAAGATCTTGCGACAGTAAGAGTTTCAATAATTTGAAAATGTCGCCGCAGGGTACTGTGGGGGGGGGGTGAAATCTATAGTGGGAGCAAATGGGCGGAGTTACGACCTGTTCGCGCTCTACTTGGACACCACTTTTTGCGGAACTAAAAATTCGACGGCGCCGTCCCTCAATGGGACAGCATTTCTGGGTAACCTCTCCTTTGCTCGCAGTGAGCCGTCTATACTTCTTTAGTCTATGGTAAAATAGCCGCCGGATTGTGAGAGAGCCGCCGAAGGCATCACCTTGCTAGCACCCTAGCGGAGATTCTTAGAAATGACAATTCTTCTCTCTGCACGATTTTTAGCCTTTTACGAGAAACTAGCTTCTACAGTCTTATCCGAGAGATGATGATGCCAATTATTTGGCTTTTAGACCGTGATTGTAAAGTAATTATCTGGCTCTTTTCTGCCAAACCCTCTTTTATTAGGACTCGTTCCTTTTCAGTTTTACTTTGCTTTCCATTTAATTCTCTTTTTTCCATTTTCTTGGCACTGCAGTATTGCGTACTGGTCTGAAAATAATTTGACACGGGCGCCAATGACATTAGCTGTTGAAGCGCCCTTAAATTCATTTAACTAATCGGTTTAAAAAAGCACATTTTGTTCAGTGTTGATGAAATACGCAAGACAAACGTTGAACTGATGAGCAGCTGCAGCGATAAAAAACAAATCTCTTGTTCTTTTTCGGTTATTCTATTTTAATAGCTCCCGATGAATAATTCAGTCGCCTCGCCTTCTCAGAAAAATGTAATACTTTGTGTAGAAATTCCCTTATGTGCGCGCCGATTTCCGCGTTTCGACATGCTGTGATGTCCTGAAAGGTCTCAGTCACCTAAACACTTCTTGCAAGTTGTGTCACTGGGAGCGAAACTAATCCGTTTTTGCGACGTAACGAATTGTAAATATCGAAACTGAATCTTGAATAAAACACCTGGATAAAAACTAAACTCCCATGATGGTATAGTTTTATTCCTGTAACGAAACTAATTTCCCAACCGCAGTAAAGTTTCGTTCCAGAGGCAGTTTCGTTACTAGTCAATAGATTTCTTCGCCGCTCTTCGAACTTCAGTTTCTGTGCACAAGAAACAGTAACGAAATGCCTAATTTCCCTTAGTTTCGTTTCTGTTTCCATCCTTTCTGTTTTCATTTTTTTGTCAATACAATTCTTGAAATAACGGTATTTTAAATTAAAATTTACTATATTAATTTCGACCATTGAAGATTTTATTGAAAAAGCTGTTTTTTTTACTGAAATTCCGCGGCCGAATTTTAACCCCAGTCTTGCCCTGACTTGTGTTGCAGAAATTGTAGACTCAGACGCTGTCAGAGTGAAATTTGCGCCACCAGAAGGCAGGAACGTATGGAACCGATCTATATTATTCAAGCCCGGTGTTTGTCATTACAGACTTTTTTCGTATAATTAAGAAAAGACATCACTAAATTGTACGGAAATGCAAATTGTGCCCAAGTAAAAAAAATCCCTAAAATTTGGGCTTAGAACTTAGTTACAAGAAGATATCGTGAAATGTACCCACCAATGACGCTAGGGCGGCGCCGTGCCCAAAAATATCAGTCAAGGGATAAGTTGCAAAACGCATTAAACATCCACTAAATCGACACGTTTAATTTCTACCTATCACCCAGCACACGTTTTGAGGACAAATTTAATTTGATGCGTAAGCAATGGCGATAGTTTCTAGAATGGGCTGCCGAGCGAACTCACGTCGCCGTCGCATGCTAAGCAATTGGTGTATGGATGTGGAGGAGTGGAGGTTCTGGAAGATGTGTGGAGACGGGTCTGATACAATTTCGTATGTCTTGAGCCCGCGCCGACTAGGTAAACCAAGCCCTTCGACCCTTCTATCTGATTTCATGAATGCTACGAGTACTTTTTGCTACGTGCATGCTACGAGTACTTTTTTAAAAGCCTCGTTATCTGTGAACACAATTGTATACAACTGTTATCAACGTAAAAGATCTCTTAGACAAGGGTTAAAATGCCGTTGCTTCGGAATGGGTGGAACACTCCGTGCCATAGATTACCCTCGTTGAAGAAGTGTTCTGAAGAGACCAAATGAGGTTGTTGAAATGATGTTGCACTCGCATGTCGCCACTCGCACTCGCAACCCACCGGCCGCGGCTGCCACGAGTGTTCACTAGGAGGCCTTATTTGATGTTAGCGACGATGTTGTAGAAGCAATGTCCGTGTAGTGAAGGAAGAGGAAACGTGGATGTACTCGTGAAAACTTGAGTTCACGTGGAATCGCGATTGCTATAGTACATAGCATTTGTTACTTTTTACTTTATAAATTCAGTTATTTTCTACTGTTTTACTTCATATAAGTAAATCGTGACTGATAAATAAAAGAATATGCTGTAAATAAATAATTTGTAGTATTTTTGTTTCTTTGGTTCTAATTCCACCTAGTCTCGTGTGCGTTAAAACAACAATTGTTTTAGTAAATTAACGGTTTTTAACTTTTGTATTTCAGCAAGCAAATATGAATTCGGTGGAGAGTTTGTTGAAACTACCATTTCCTTCAAGACAGTTGGAGGCAAAATAAAAGAACCGGGCAGATCTACTCCTGAGGTAAAGATAAAACAAGCTAGTCAACGAAATAAATCTGTGTGCTACAGGTGATTTAATGTAACGATGTATGAGACGAATGGATTTATGGTTGTGGAATTAGAGAAATTATGCTTTCTTTCCCGAATGATCCGGTTGAAAATAGTAATGCGTGTGGTTGGTGGAAGACTGGAATAAAAGATCTTGAATATCAGAAAGCCCAGAGCGGGAAAAAAAAAAGAAAAAAAAAAACTGAAACAAAACCCACAAACACAATGTGTCGAATCTAGCTGCTCTAGGAACCGTCAACGTTTAAACACAATTAAAGCATGCATATTACGATTCCATACGAGGCCACGCGGAGAAAGTAGAAAAGAATAGGCCTACCCTTTCGCGGATAAAAGGCTGTTAGGTTCTGTAGTGCAGTTGAGTTCGCATCAGGAAGTTCAGATTGAACCATATGAAAGAAAGGTGGTGGTCTTGGGGCATGTTGACTTTTTTTGGACAGTATAGACAGTGCTGCTAAAGAACACACGGTTTCAAAAGATGTTTTCAAAGGAACTTCGAAAAACAATTCAAACTATGTTACTGAATTCAATGTTAGAAGTGTGCCACAAGAAAATGGAAGAGATAAGAGATGCAATTTGTTGCCGTTATTGCAGATGAAATTACAGATATTTCGAGACAAGCACTGTTAATTGTTTCGATCTGAGAAAAAAAAGGCGTTCGTATGGAAAGTGGTGATTGTTTATTCTAGAAGGGAAAAATACAGTAGCAAGTTCGAGCATTTTGAATAAGACCGGTGAAATTTTGAATAGCGATCTTCAAAAAATCATTCCACAAACATCCTTCAGTAATGAGTGGTGAAATAGGCCTTAGACACATCATAAAGCTCTTTACGCCCATTGTTACCTCACCAACTAAATTTAGCGATGGAGCGGGCAGTATCAGAAAATTCATACGGTAGGGCTGTGTTTTGTAACTTACGGATTCACTTTTCGTTATTTCGAAATTCTTAAAACATTTGGTAGGAATAGAGACCCCTATACTCAATAATTTGGCGTAAGTGCCATTTTCGTGAAAACTTCTGAATTGTCAAAAATTGAACATTTGTATTTTTTCAAGTACCTTCATGTAGTATTTGTAACCCTTTTAGCTTTTTCAGTAATGTCAAAAGTCTTTACTTTCTGACACCATATGTCTTCAGTTTTCAAATTTGATCATTTTAAGATCACTACAGACTTCATTCCATCGGGCGACATCTCAGGAGTTTCCATTCTCTATATGTGAACAAACTATTTGATCCTTTAGGCACAAATACATCTTACGTTTTCCCCCTTCATTAATCTGTCTTGTTCATCGTTACTTTGTATTCGCCAAATACCATTATTTAATTGGACAGAACCTAATGTTTTTCTCATAAAACGTGTTTCGAATAGTATGTTATTTGTTGGAACTCTATTAATAAATCTATCCTTCGAATCAGACACAAGAAGAGAAGAGAACATTAAGAAACAATTAAATCGACTTTTAAGAGTAATTTATCTGAAATTCTTACTGTTCATTGGGTTGATAAACTGTTACCTGTCCTGAAATATCAGGAACCCAAAAGAAGAAAGACTTCCAATTTTTGTTACATTTGGGTACAGTTATCAGCTCATCGGGTTTCCGAAATCGCGGAATTCTACTGGAAAAGGGCACACTAGCGCTGTTTGGAATGTGTTACCGCTCTAGGGTATCGAAGACAATGTAGTACAAATTCTTTACCGGGACATTACGGCATCAAACACTAGACGTTTTAAAGGTGCATGTATCTTCATTGAAGATAATTTGGTCAGGGAATTGTTCTTTCCGTGCCGTCATCACATATACGAACATATTTTACAATGTGGGCTTGAATGTAAAATACGAGGTCTTTCTGTTGATTGTAACTGTTTATGTCAATCCGTGGCTTCAGTACAGTGCAGCTGTAAAAGCTCCTTATCAAAGTATCTGGTATTTAAAAGTTAAAAAATCACATGAAAGAATAGATTCCATAATTTCAAAAGCAGATCTAAAAAATTAAAACACCGTATGTGGTATTTATTAGAAGATTTGCCCGTCGAATGGTGATGAAGTAGACGTACAAATTAAAATCAAAATGGTAGCCAATTTAGTCGGAGAAAATCTACACATTGAAGTGTGATATATTCCTTTTTGTGGAGAATTGGATGGAGAATAATATGGTAAACGCAATTGTATGCCGAAGGCCGTTGTAGAATCATTAATCCGTTAATACTCAATACATATAATTCAATTTAATCTTCATTTTATTGAAAACAATAGCCGTCTTTGTGTCAACGGAAAGCAGATATCTGTAGTCTTGCCTGGACATGGACACTAGTTTTATTCAAGAATGCCCTTCGACCTGGAAAATCAACTGTTCATATTTAGAAGTACAAAGGTTATTTCTGAAGTTGAACGTTGTGAAAGACTGTGCTGAAAGGGCTATTAAATTAATGCAATATTTTCATGCACTTCTGACTGTACATGAGCGAAAGCAATTTGTGTTCGGTTATTCAAGAACATTGTTCACAGTACCAATTTGGCAAGAAATAAACACTGAAAAAAGTACCCACAAGAATAGTAAAGACCATAATGCTATCTAAAGAGTGAAAATGAATTAAATTGTAATATAAAAAAAAATTGAAAATCAGTGGTTTTCCACAACTTTACACAATAAAACCAATTATCCCTAACATTGAAATTTCGCGCCCAAGTCGGCACGGGTTAAAATAGGTTCATTGAGAAGAAATTTTATTTTTGAGTTCATTTGACCCAATGAAAAATATTTAGGGGGTGAACCTCAAACAAATTCGCAAAATTTTGCAAAATAGACACCCTAATGTACACTCCCACCAAACTATATGTCCTGCACAAAGCGCACATCTAATATACTCTATGCATTTACTGCCCACTGCTTCGAAACTGCTCCAAGCATCTCAAGAAACCGCTCGAGAAATCGGCAACCTGAGCCAAGGTCAACTACAATGCCTCAGACCATAATACAGAATTCAAGATGGCAATCGTAGGGCACGTTAATACTAGGATCATTATGCCTCATAGAAAATATTTTACTAGAGGTGCTACAGAATGGCACAGAATTTTTTCTAGTTTCCTTGGCGTGGACTCGCTTTAAGGTCTTCCTCCATTCTCAGGCCAGCTGCCATCTATATTCACCGAAAGTACAATTTCTTGACTTTTCTTAACTTTTCGGTAACTAATAGTAGAACCAAAATATTACTTCAAGAATATGAAAGAAAAGTAAAATTTCCTCCAAAATATAAATTTTCATTGAAAATGTTGAAGCCGTTTTTAAGAAACAGGCGATTAAGCATTACTGTAAATGCGAAATTTGAAGCACTTTTTCACAGGAATCTATTGAGTTTCCGAAAAACGTCATTTGAAGCCCTTTCAAGCACTTCCATTCACAAATGTAATAATATATACAAATCGATGGAAATGAACATATTACCGGCGTGAGAGATATTTCAAAAAAATTACATTTGTGTAATTTTTGAAAGAAAAAAAACAACAAAAGAATACACCAAAATGAACTTTACGTAATATTAAACAGTGCAATTGGAGTGCAATCCATTGGAACTCCAAACTGCAATTTTCTTAAAAACGGTTTCAATTTTTCAATGAAAATTTCTATTTAAGACGAGGTTTTACTATGCCTTTATATGCTTCAAGTAATATTTCGGCTCTACTATTAAGAAACTGAAAAGTTGAGAAAATGTAAAAAAAAATATATACTTTGGGCGACGATAGATGGCAGCCAGAGAATGGAGCAAGACCATACCAAGGAAATTAGAAATATTTTCTACGAGAAATTCTCTGTATTCTGTAGAACTTCTAGTTGATTGATAAGATTATACAATTATTTTCCAGCACATACCAATGATATTACGAGTATTTAAAAACAGTTTCCAGAATGGCGGCGATTCAATGGCGTTTATCAGTATGGCATTGCGTCTGTTTATTAAAATGGATCACTGGATGTCCTAAAAATGTATCGCCATACTTGCACCTATGATGCATACATACATGGATTAGTGACAAATTGGACATCTTTGAATCATTATGGCGGCTACTTAGAACCGCCGCAACGTTATGGCGTGGTCATAAACAGCAATGAATAAGAATTTTCTACCATTAGACCAAAAACTAGCTTTGAGCTCGATATACAAGAGGGTATTAAAAAATCGACACTTTGAATTCAATGTGTCGTACAGTTGGAGACGCCACAACGGTATGGCGTACATCTTCACACTTTGGCTATCTAACGAACAATATTCAACAAGAATTAGCTGTGGACTCATTTCCCAATGGCATATTTTTTTCGACTCGTTCAAAAAATTGTGCAGCGCGACGCTGACACCTCAAGACCGCCATACTTGCGTTTCGTGGTTCTTCATAACATTGGCTAACGTTTCAAGTGTTAGGTTCGAGGATTACGAGTCATACGTGGATTTTTTTGCTTGCTCCCGGTCTGTAAGTAGCTTGGCAAGTCTTTCACTGCTATCTTTCAATGCCGATTGTTTTGTATAGACCTGGAAGAGCGCACTCTCTCGGGTTCTCTTTGTACATGGAACTTACGATTCCCTGTTGATACTTTTCCCTTGTTCCGCAATTCTCAAAATATTTCTTGAAGACCCTTGAAACTTTTACCGTATCTCCCACTTCTTTGTCACCTTTTAAAACTACATTCTCTACACTTTTTTTTCGAGAAGGTTTTTCAGTAATTTTCTCTCTGCTTTTACTTTTCTTAAAATATGTTTATATTTTCGAGAGAAAAGCCTCCCCCCCCCTTAAAGTGAAATAAAAGCTTCGAGGAAAATAAATTATACATGCCATTTGTATCACCAGTATTATAAACCGTGTCTTATGATTCCTACAGCAAGTAGTCTAAATAAGTATATTTTACGTATATTAAATATTCACTTGCTTGTGTTGTTTATTGCGTCAGTGTTCAAACTCGCAATTGTCAGAATTTCTGCATCGTGGTCGCTGAAACCAAGACTGTTCGAAGTTGTTTCAGAACTAGTTCTGCCCGTGTGTTGGTCGGTCGGTCTGCCCGCCCGTGTGTCGGTCGGTCTGCCCGCCCGTGTGTCGGTCGGTCTGCCCGCCCGTGTGTCGGTCGGTCTGCCCGCCCGTGTGGTCGGTCGCCGCCGTCTGAGTCTCTGCCGCCCGCGTCGCTGTCTGTCGTCGTCGGTCGGCCCGGGCCGTCGTCGGTCAGTCGGTCGTCGTCGTCGCCGGTCGTCTGCTGCTGCCGCCGCCTGCCTGCTGCTGCTGCCTGCCTGCCTGCCTGCCTCGCCTGCCGCCGCCGTGCCGCTGCCTGCCTGCCTGCCGCCTGCCTGCCTGCCGCCGCCGCGCTGCCTGCCGCCTGCCTGCCTGCCTGCCTGCCTGCCTGCCTGCCTGCCGCCTGCCTGCCGCCCGCCTGCCCGCCTGCCTGCCTGCCTGCGCTGCCGCGCTGCCGCCTGCCTGCCTGCCTGCCGCCCTGCCTGCCTGCCTGCTGCCTGCCGCTCCGCCTGCCGCCTGCCTGCCTGCCTGCCTCGCCCTGCCTGCCTGCGCTGCCGCCTGCCCTCCCCGCCGCCTGCGCCTGCCGCCGCCTGCGCCGCCCGCCGCCGCCTGCCTGCCTGCCGCCGCCTGCCTGCCTGCCCGCCCGCCGCGCCCGCCGCTGCCGCCTGCCGCCGCGCCTGCCTGCCCGCGCTGCGCCTGCCGCCTGCCTGCCTGCCTGCTCCGCCTGCCCTGCCGCCGCCTGCCTGCCGCCTGCCGCCTGCCTGCCTGCCTGCTGCCGCCCGCCGCCTGCCTGCCCGCCTGCGCCTGCCTGCCTGCCTGCCGCCGCCTGCCTGCCGCCTGCCTGCCCGCCTGCCTGCCTGCCGCCTGCCTGCCTGCCGCCTGCCTGCCTGCCGCCTGCCGGCCGGCGCCGCCGCCCGCCCGCCCGCCCGCCCGCCCGCCCGCCCGCCCGCCCGCTCGATGTCCGTCTCTCACGGCTACGCCACTTCCCTACACCAATCGAGACATATGAGGTATCATTCTACGTGTCTCAGTCTCCTGATGGGGAACTGATAATTTGTTTTCAGATATGGCGAAATGATTTTCAGAAATTTCCAAAAGCGTGTTTTTCGGGTTTTGGCGCTGCGATCTTGGTGAGTGCCGGGGATTAAACCAACGCCACCTAAATAGATATATTAGGTATATATCTAGGTGGCGTTTTTTAACTTCCAGTACCTTCAAATACCAACGTAGACGAAGGCAAGACGTAGGATACAAAAACGAAGTATTTTCTTTCGCGATAAATGAACTAAATAAGTGGAGGGCGTATTGAGTTACCCGGAACAGACGGCCGTGGGTGCAAGTCTGCAAGAATAGCATAGCTGTGTCATGAGTCGGTGGCCGCGTTGGGGCTGCGGGAATCAGCGTTATGTCTGCAAAGAATATCGAGAAGACAATTTTTATATGAGGAAACTGGATAAGCCAAGTGACTCGGAGGTGCAACAGATAAATGCGTGTTTGCCAACAACGTCGTGTGGTTTTCAAATTGATTTTAAAAATATGTAGTACGGCAAATTGAAAGAAAACAATTCGAAATAACTCTTGACAAAGTCAATTTTATTTAACATTTATATTACCTAAGTTCAGGAAACCCAAAGGTAGCAAGTGTGCTCAATGTCAAAATAATTGAAAAATTTAAATGGTTATTTCGCAAGGCTGCGAAGACTTCTAAATTGAACAAAGATAACTCAGAACCGAGGAAAGAAAACACAAGAAGAAAAGTCAAACAACCGAAGGAAGTTTAAAGCGTTGGTGACGCCCACATTCAGCTAGTTATTTCATATTTCTCAGTTTGTTTCGTACATGCATTGGGGCCTTTGTTATACGTTTACAAATTAATACTTTAGAAATTCTTTAAAACCTATTTAAAATTTATGAAATAAAAATTGCTGGCCGTCTCATTGTTGTGGCATTATTTAGCTGTATAAAAAGGAGTTATAATTCTCAACTTTGTGTTGATATTTGTTTGAAATTATTTAGTTTTCGCATTAAACGTTTTACCATTTGCAATTAGTTATACAAAAAATGTCGACTGAGGTGACCTGGAGAGGTGGCTCAGTGCATCAGCTCATGTCACTGCAATGCCTCTGACGGGGAGGTCCTGAGTTCGACTCCCGACGGTGCACAGTGGTCTATTTTCAATATTTAGGGGGACATTGCTCTTTTTGAACTGAAATCAACTGTATTATAGTTTTTTTGTTAATTGTATATAAGTTTGAAATCTTTATCACTCTTAACTGCTGTTCTATAATATGCAAAAGATATTCGAATAGTTTTTCTGCGTATTATTGCGTACAAACAATGATATACATATATTCTATAATTAAACGAATTGTAAAGAGTAGAACCTGTATTTTACGAAAGAAAATAAGTGATAAATACATACCCAAACGATTTATATATCAAAATCACTGCCTGAAGAATCTTCCAAGTGTGACGTCGTGGGAATACACAATAACACAGACACGAGCTTCAATGATAAATATGTACAGGTTTATTCGCAATATGTACAATAAATATTTAAGTTACTTTTAGCTCTTGGAAAACGTTTACTCCCCTGATCGCAGGAGCGATCCTTAAAAATGTAATCTGACTCGTGGCCCGCGCCACTCCTCAGCGAACCTTATGCACACAGCACGTGGCTCCCGTGACGTAGGTCACCCGTGGAAAATCTCCACCCCGACGTCCCAACACATGGGTTGCCGTACGAGCCTCGCTCGGCTCCGCACCGCCCTGGGCGCAAGTTTGTGCATTCGCACGAGGGTTCCACTCAGCTCGACAAACCCCACCCCGCGCTCTCCGTTCGCTCTATATAGCTCCCACCCACGTGACCTGAAACGTCACTGGGTTTTCACCGCCCGCGCTAGTCGTTGCCAGGCATTTTGGGCATCCCTTTCCCTGGATTCCAAGAATTTTGCACGCGGTGCACGCGGCACCGCAAAAATGCGCTGTCCGTATTTTGGGCATCCCTTTTCCTAGCTCTCGAATTCTCCCAATACCGCATTGTTCTTACATCCTGCCTGGCCCTTGCGTCTAATCCCTTTGGCGCCGCCATTTTGAGTGGAGCGTACAATACTTTACACAAGTCTTCTTCATTCTGGCTTTGGAGTGAATCATCTGAATGCTGGTGAACTCGTGACGATTCTGGTGAATGTGTAAGGACTTTTAAGAGATTGATGACGGGCTGTGGCAATTGATTTATTTTTCTATTAGGTAAATTTCTGATGCTAGATATCACTGGATCAGAAGATATTAAGAGAGCATGGAGAAGGTCTTCGATGTTTCGTTGCCTGTTATTTTTGCGAGTATTGTGCTCGCGAAAGTAGCGACATTCTTTGTCTTGTTTCTAATGCTTCCTCGCTTAATTGTCCTATAGGAAGCAAAAGTGTGTCCATGACGTCAGCACCGTGAATTAGAATTTTGTGGACACTCGCTGGCATTTTGAACCACGCATACTGTTCCACAAATAGTTGAATGACAAGAACTTCCATCAAAACCCCATTTGTAAATAATTTCGAAAGAGGAAGTTTCATGCTTACTAACAACTCTGCTGAGAACTTCGTGTTGAGCTATGGATAAACGATGTGCTGTGTGGTCATGTAGGCTTTGCAATTTAACCTCGCCTTTTGTCTCGGAAATAACTATGTCTTTGGGGTAGCACTGCTCTTGAACTTTCAGTACTTTGTTGTAGGCCGGATATATATCACAATTTATCTCTTTTGCACCTTTTCTTATCAGAATATATTGTGCTTTACTCAATTTGGCGTCTATAATCAGAGCCAGGGCTTCTTCTGGAGTGTAAGGGTCAAAATTTTTCTTTGGCATATATATTTTTTTCATTGTCCTCAACGAACGGGGGCTTGAAATTGTAGCCTTTTTTATGACATGAGCAACATTTTGTTTGCCTTGTTTTCTGAAGACTTGTGTCGCAAAAACTAGTTCTTCAGGACTGTGGCCCTCAACTAATTTTCTTGTGCACCTTCTCTTTGTTCTGGTGCTCAACGTATCAAATTCTCAAAGTGTCGTGGACATTCGTGGTCGTATATCAGGTCGAAGAAAGATCATTTCTTCTTCTAACCAGTCTTTATTTTCTTTCAAAAATGTTTCCCTCCGCTTTCCGCTTGCTTTCCAGCGATTTACAATTGAGATAGTAAAAAATCTAATTTTATTGTTAATACCGTCTTCTGTAACATTCTGCACTCTCGACATTATCAAATCAACTACCTTCTTTCTCACATGAGTTTTATTTGCCTGAGACAGAAGACCTTCGTGCGAAAGATATCCAAACAGTTCCAGACGCGTCACTCCCAGTCGCGCACCTACCGACAAATAAAACTAAATAACACAATTTCCGCAAATCTCCGCACATTAAAATTAGTCTCGTTTTAAAGGTAGATAAATACTCTACATCATATAAAAAATTGGTCATGTTACAACGAGGTCCTTTTTTGTTCTACTCCAATGAATTTCGACTATGAGTTATACACCTTCATTTTTCCCCGTTTTTTAATAAAATACATTTTATACTTCTAAAACGATAAACACGTATTAAAATTAATATATAACGTATCTGAAGAACCAGATTCCATGATGGGATAAAAAGTTTCTCACAGGAATATAACACGCACATACTAGAACACCTCGAACACAGCCTACCGAGCGACCTCCAAACAAGACTGAGCGCGCTCTGTGTCTTTCGCTTCGTTTCATGAATCCTCATCGCTCTACGCTTCATAGAATATGGTCTATTCATACTTTTTCGAACAATTCAAGATTCTGTTCACACTCCTGAATCGATACATTGAGGCTTCAACAACTTCGGTTTCAAGGCAAATGTCCCCGTAAATGAGCAAAATAGACTACTGTGCGGTGGTAGGATTTTCGGTTAGGTCGAATTCAGTCGCTGTCTGGAGGAGAATTCTTGTGGCCGGCTGCTCTGATCGGTAGTTTTCCGGGGTTTCATCAACACCAGGCAAATGCCGGAGCAGTACCCTAACAAATGGGCCTCGGTCCGCGCGCGATCATTCCTTACTCTTCCTTGTCCTATACTCACCTCTTACACACACGCACTTACACTAACATGTTCTATACTACCACTAATGCCGGGAGACTGGTTGGGGGCTTAGAGCTTGCCCCGGCCGGAGCGGTGCGTCGTTAGTAGGAGATATCTAGTTGGGAAAACCCCGCTAGTCAATGGTAGGTCAGCGCCGTATCTCGCCTTCCAGCTGGGGAAGAGCACTGCCACCTCCCGATGAAAAAATATGCTCTATACTTACGGGACTAATGACCTCGTCGCGCTCGGAATTACTAACAATTAATCAAACGACTGAGGTGTGTGAATTCGGAAAGAAATAATGGAATAAGTAGTATTACATAACCATTACTCAGAGCCGAGAAAGTACGTGCTGTTTTAGCACCTCTTGTTTTAAATCGCGAAAAAAATACCGTGACAATTGGGGGAGGGATGACTCATGTTTCTCTATGCACATGGATACGCTGAATCCAAATTCGAAGCTAGAATTGCACTACCACACTCCTTGTTTTAAATAGCGCGAAAAACACGTGCGAATACTAGATTTTTGGTGTCTTGTAGCATTATACTCTACAGAAGCCAGAAGTTGTCAGACCCAAGACTTGAAACGTTTTTCTGTGTATGTCGCTGTTTGTATGGCTCTGTGTATGTCGCTATTGTTTCTGTGTACGCGCCGAATCCGAATCCAGAATTGAGTCACCACCTTCCAGGTTTTGTTTTAATCTCGAAAAAACACGGTGGAATCTACAACTTTACGGTGGTTTTTCGCGATTAAAAGACAACTGAATGTTAGTGGCGCAATTCTGACTTCGAGTTCGGATTCAGCTCATGGACATGCAAAGAAAAACATGTGTCAAGTCTGTGGCTCTGACAACAACCTTCGAAAACAAAAAACGCAATGTCATGATGGTGTTTCGCGATTTTTTTTTTAAAAAAAAGGAGGGTGATGGCGCAATTCTGGCTTCAGATTCGGATTCAGCGCGTCGACATACATAGAGAAGCGTGTGTCAAGTATTTGGGTTTGACAACTTTTTTTTATATTTTGTGTGCCTGTGTGATTATTTAGATTAAATGTCCATATCAAGAGTTACATTAGTTGTATTGGGGACCTCGTTTAATAGTGCCAAAGTTGCAAGCGAAACAATGTCTTTTTAGTGAATTGTAGAATGTATATTATAAAATATTGGTATTTACTAAAGCTTCGGTAACAATTTTATCTAGAACATAAACTTACATGTGTGTAAAATCTTTGATTGTTAAAATAAATATTCAATTTTTATTTAAGGTCGCATCAACATCTAGATCATTAGCAACCACTATTGGGGTTAACGGTATGGTAACTATGAAGATGAAACGATATGGTAATGGTTAGGGGGTGAAAGAACGAACACAAATAGTCATGCCCGAGGCTGGACTCGAACTCGCGACCCTTCGGTCCGAGATCGCTACGACACTACTGCCTTAGCGATCTCGGCCATCGAATCGGCAAATACTCAATTTTGTATACTTTAATTTTAATAATTATTGGTACCGTAACCAAACATTTTCTGATTATATCAAGCATTACTTTTAACTGACTACATCGTGCATTTGCATCTTCGCTACGGTCGTGTGATCCACGTCACGCACGCTTTTTATGATTGTAAAGTTTATTCTGATGCTTCACATAGTGTGTGTCTATCTTAGTCCTATTTTGCCCAGTTCACAAAATGTTTTATTGAAATAATTTTACGTGGGCGCAAATGACCGTAAGAGTTGACGAAAGGGGGAGAGTAACGTTCGGCATTTTGTGAATTAATCATTTACCATGTACGGAAACGATGTTTTCTTCGCTCATAATTAGGGAACGGACTTTATTGTAATAAAAAAGCAAAATATGTACATATATGTATGTACTTATTTTTTCACAAATATGTAAGAGAAAATAGGAAATATATGAAATAAATATTCGTTATAAAGTTTACAATTCCATTCTTCAAGCGTTTTCCGAGTAGAGTACGTTGAAGTTTTACATCTACAGAAGCAATTATTCGCTAGTTTCATCCGAAACATAATACTTTCGTATTATATACAATGTTGTTTACGAGGAGCCGGAGCTCAAGTGAATAGTACCATGTAGCCTGTGATAGAAGGGGAGGGGGTTAAGGGAGCATACCCCCCCCAACTCCCGAAAAGGGATAAGACAATGATCAGAATTTTTATCGAGTTACGCATGGGGTATATGAAACATGAGTAATCACGTGGTTGAAGTTCCTTCTGCTTCACATACTACATCCGATCATCGTTGATCCCGACTACGTTGTTTCCAAGAAGCAGATGGGGGCGGGGTGAGATACGTTTGACAATTAATAGCGATTGTCCTTAAAAGCCATTGGTATTTTTTTTTAAGTATTTCAGTAACTAAGTTTTCAAGTAACATATATTTCAACATTACAAGTGAAATGTTCATTTTATACCTATAAATATATTAAAATGTAACGAAATATGTAGCTATAATAAAATATGTAAAAATATGTAATTATACCAAAATATGTAAAAATATGTAAAATAAAAATGGTTCCAATTAGTTCAGAACGTCGTGTTAAGTGTAAAAAATATTACTGAATGAGGTGTCTTGTCCCTGTAAAAATATGTATTTACTTGAAAATCCGTTCCCTACTCATAATAAATACATTGCGATTTAATTCACCGTAACTTCGCTGCTCAATGGTGTTGAGATACGATTTTTGTTGGCACCAAGACGTTCTTTACAATCTGTCTAAATGATTGAGAGTTGCTGCAAGTAAGTATCGTGAAAAATATGCGTATCGTAATATATGTTGCATTTTTCAGGAAAAATGTCATCAGTACTGGCCTTTGGCTACTCAGTGTGGCGTTGATGATGAAATGGTTCTTAAAGAAGTTGGTTTGAAAATACAGTTCGTATCGGAGAAATGCGCATCCTACTATACTACAAGAACGTTACGGTAAGCATTTTCTTACTTTATAATTCATCAAACTATTGCATTGATGTCAGGCTGTTGAAAACGTATCGGTTCTTTGTTGAATGCTGTCAGTCAGTGGTCGATTTAGGCATGGGCACTATGGGCGGCCAAGTTTTAGGGGCGACAAATTTTATGTTTCTTTTAGTCGAAAAATTATTGACAGGAATTATAATTGCATGTGTTGATTCAAAAACGCCATTTGTGCTCGGAGAAGTGGCCAGCGAAGAGCTATGTCGTGGATTTTTTTAACAAAATTATATTAATTCAAGTTTTAAATACTAAAGCTTGCAGCGTGTCGAAGCGCATCTTTGTTATATAAACATGTTTATTAAATTACCGTAGTTGAAGTAAACAATAAACAGTAAATATTTGTCGTATACATTGTCATAGCTATTTTTTCTTCAATTCGTCATATCTCGGTTAATATTGAAAGAAATCACTTGAATTTTCTTTGTCCAAAATATTTTTGCTCTACATACCCACGATTCAACTGAATTTACGAAAAAGTACAACTTTTAAGTAGTAATTTAAGTTAAAAGTACATTTAAGTAACAATCGACCTATGCCCGTATCTATTCATACTTATTTTCAACTCGACACTGTGTGTTAGGAACCTTGAGTTTCGAAAAACTTCCAGTGAGAAAATTATTCATTAAGATATAAAGAACATTTGGAAGAAAAAAAAAACATTGAGCCCAAAATATTAAAAATTACAGAAGTTATAACAATTTGTTTTGACAGCGCAGCTGAGCGCTGCTGTCAATTGTCGACTCGCGCCTTCCCGACATTTGTAAACATTTTCCGACAGATTTTTTATGTCAATCTGTTGTGAACAGTCAGATTTTTAAAATTGAAATTGTGACTTTGGATAATTGACAATAAATTAATCAATATACACTGACCATTCAAATATTCGACGTACGAATTCGCCGCCGCCACTGACACTGACGACAGCAGCTTCTCCAGCGAGAGGGGCGTAGAGGAGGTAGGGGGGGTCTCCCTACCGTCCGTTGTGACGTCACGGGGGCAGGAGGGAGGCGAGAGATTTTTGTCGTTGGTCAGACGTCGTGGAACGAGGTTATCTTGAGAAAAAAGGTATTTGTACTGTACATTTTGTTTATGCATTATAGATTGTGATCAGTGCTTCTGTTGATAGAATGTTCTGTGTTGGAAAGACACAGCTTCTGGTAAATTGAAACTATAAACATTCAATAGAGATGTTTAAAAGAAGACAGAGTGCAAGAAGCGTATGCCAATCCTGATGTAATAGTCACTACAATAGAGGCTATTGTTTTATTTTTGATAAGCCGATGCTTACGAAGCACTTACAAACCGAGTTGGCTTGTGCAATGGCACGTAGACCAGGTGATCCTCAACAAAGTGTGCGCAGCCTTCCCAATTTGAAAGCTCGGGGTAGGGCAGTCTTGTTGGACGAATCGTGGTGCATACCATTTTCTTCCGAACAAAACGAGGTTATTACAGAATATTATTATATCTAGTATGTTACTTTAATGTATTGCAAATTATGCATTGATTAAAATGAAGAATGTTGTGTTATGAGACATTCATATTTATGCTTCATATTTGCTTGTATCATTCTCTCAAAGTGTACAAGACTAGATGATTTATCATGTTGTACTGATCATGTAAAATTTAATTTCTACTTTTATTTCAGCACAACATTTAAACGTTGATCACTGAGGTGATAACATGTTTGTCATTTGTAGTTTATTTTCTAGTTTAAATGTCTTTGTGGTGTTGACACGAAGACTGAACAGTGTTCTGAAGAGACTGCACTTGCTTCATTTTTTGTCCTCCAGGTTAGATGTACTTTAAGGGTCATTTAAGAGAAAAATAACCTGCAATGAATGTTGCACTTTAAAAAAAATTCAATTTGTGTTTTTAATGCACCAGTTCGGATAATTGCACCAGTTTGATAGTGCATTAAGGAATGTGAAAATATTGATTAAACATTACATCACTGTCATGTCATTCTTTACTTTTTGAAGTGTGATTAGTGCTAATATAGTACAATGTTTGTTCTTTTTGTTATGGGTGTTTATGGAATGACATTCTGTATCTTGGTAAATGCTCAAGGAAACGTCCAATTATAAATGTTCTGTGACTACGACTTTGTATTATTTTTTTTTACAAAATCTTCAAAGGGAGAGCCCCGAATCCATGAACATTTCACACCCAGGCTGAGTAAAGGTCACAATGGCGCCCGACGTAGGGGGTTTGTTGCAGATCACCTGGTCTACGTGCCATTGCACAAGCCAACTCGGTTTGTAAGTGCCAGCATCTGCTTATCAAAAATAAAACAATAGCCTCTATTGTAGTGACTATTACATCAGGATTGGCATACGCTTCTTGCACTCTGTCTTCTTTTAAACATCTCTATTGAATGTTTATAGTTTCAATTTACCAGAAGCTGTGTCTTTCCAACACAGAACATTCTATCAACAGAAGCACTGATCACAATCTATAATGCATAAACAAAATGTACAGTACAAATACCTCTTTTCTCAAGATAACCTCACTCCACGACGTCTGACCAACGACAAAAATCTCTCACCTCCCTCCTGCGCCCGTGACGTCACAACGGGCGGTAGGGAGACCCCCCCTACCTCCTCTACACCCCTCTTGCTCGAGAAGCTGGTGTGGTCAGCAGCGGCGGCGGCGGCGAATTCGTATGTCGAATATTTGAATGGTCACAATACTTAATTGGAGGATTAAGTTAAAAGTCGTAATTATAAACGAAACAAAGACTAGTGAAACGTGGCATACATGTAACCATTTTATTTAATTGTTCTGTGTATGCAACAATAAGTAAAAAACGAATCAAGTTGAATGCTGCATACAGTAAAAAAGTACCCAAGAAACAGCGAAAAGAGAATGATTGACACATTTTTTTATTAAATCAAAATACAGAACCTGATCCTAACGAACAAGAGACAACATTCACTGCATATGTCGATACAGATTGTAAGTTGAAAAAGAATTTTTGACGTCTTTTATCTACATCCAGAGAAAAAATAATGAACAAGGAACGCCTATGGTCATTAGTGGAGACCGGATTTTTATGTAATTACATATTTTTTGTCTTTCTACGTACCGTTCTCAAATTTGTAATCTCGACGAATCGTCGCCGTCCTGACCATATCCAATTTTTTTCGTTACATATTTTTACATATTTAATACTGTTATACATTTTATGTATTTTGCTATTTTTACAAAATATTTTTTATTGTATGAATTTATCTTCAGCGTCTTAAACTCTCTCAACTGTTGCTACTAGGGAAAGGATTAAAAGGTGCGGCACCTTTTCAACAACAGCTGTTTTCATACAGATAGTTAAATATATGTATTTGGGAGGGACGAAATGAAGCAAAAATAAACACAATTGTCTGCATCTTTTCGTAAGATTGCTACATTTTTGTCACCTTTTCTTTCTTTTTTATAGCTTTAGCACCCTCTTCTCCACTCTTTTCTGCATGTTTAAACAATTCGATAGAAAAAAATTTTTTTTTCTCTTGAATTTTTAAAATTTCATTTAATCAGAAATCAACAATATTAAATAAATATTATAATGTTTTACGTAAACCACCATTAATTTATATCCCAGCAACAATGGTCTATCTGCAGCAGTCAAATTTCAATTTCAACAGTGTTGCAACAATTTAACCCTTCCTCCCTTGATTTAAAGTGCTGCCCAGACAGCCAAATCAGGACATTTAACTGGGTGTGCAGAAATCCACTTGCCTGTAACCTGAAGAAAACGTTTACCCTTGCCATCATGACGCAGTCAATACTAAAAGAGCACTGACAGTGCTTGTGCACCCCTTTCTAAATTAGGGGGCGAGAAGAAAGGGGAGTGAGGGGAAGTTGCCTGCGCCCGCAAGGGCTCAGAGATTCCCACGCGGGCGAGTGCTCGTGCGGGCGCAGTTCCACCCGCCTGCGAAGTACGATCTACATCGCGATCCGCGGGAAAAATGAGTTCAGTCAGTACTGGCAATTGTTTACCATTTTTCTATCTCCTACAGTGTTGGATAAATACAATGAATCACCTTTCACAGACTCTAGCAGCAACTTCATTATGTGTACATGTCTTCTAGAATTCAGTGGGAAATACAGTCATTCAAATTATTGTTCTCCATGTCACGGCAGGAAGTATTATTCCTTGATGAAGAACATGATGAGGGATAAGAGCCCAGATTTATTGAAATTGAATTACCCTTGAAAATAGTTTTTATTACATCGTAGCGAATAATTTGTGTCTCGCAAAAAACCCTCATTTTCTTTCTGTATTCAAAATTCAAATAGTATATGGCTTAGGTTAGTGATCACAGAATTTTGAAAACGTGCACAGAATTTACTTCTCCCCGTAGCACGTCAGACACAGTTTTTAAGTGTTTTTGACGTAAAATAAATAAAGTTTCAGAACCTCCTCCCCCCCCCATTTTACGACCGTAATTGGAACCTCAAAATTCATTCCCTAGTTATTATCGTATACTCCAATAGTAAAATTCCTCTTACAACTGAATTTTTCAGTGTTTTCATGTTTTATTTTCTCAATGTTAGAATTTAATGTAAGGAAGATGTAGAAGAAAAGTCGGTTAATATAAAAATTAATTGGATATTGATACTTCAAGCGTGAAACAATTGAAATGGATGATATTGGTAGTGATAAACGCCAGCAAGGGTCATTTACCTCAATTTTTAATTTTTCGAATTGACCATACCATCGTGCTTTCTGAACATGCCCGTTCTACAGGGCTGGCCCGGAAAGTAATGTCAGTGACTTAAGAAAAAATAATTTATTGCTCGGATCGGTACAATCTCTTAATGCTCTTCAAAGTGAATCCCTCCTAGATTGATACACCGCTGTCAGTGCGATTTCCATGCGCCAAAGACGGCGCAGAAGTCATTTTCCGGGATGTTCTTCAAGGCGCACGTTGTTGCTGCCTTAATGTTGTAGACTGATCCTAAATGCTTCCCTTTCAACGGAGTTTTAAGTCGAGGGAATTAAAAAATCTGGGGGGGGAGGGCGACGTCCGGGCTCTAGGGAGGTATGGGATTGTTGTGAGGCCTGTTTTGGCCAGGTAGTCGCTTACAATGAAGCTGGTGTGCGCGTCCAGTCCGTGACGAGGGTGGGTCGGATGCGTTGGACATGAAGTTCCAACCTCTTGAGCATCTAGACGTAAAATTTGCCTGTCACTGTTGTGCCTGGTGGTACGAACTCGTGATGGACGATCCCTCGGAGATTGAACACAACGAGCATTGAGTTTATTTTTGATTTTTACATCCTGGCCTTTTGGGGCGAGGGGACGTTGACGTGTGCCACTCGGCTTCAGCAAAGACCTCGTGCCATCGATAAACTTGCCTATCCGACAATCATTGCTAAAGGCCGTCTTCAGCTTTGAAACAGTCTCGGAAGCAGCTTTGCCGAGTTTAACACATCTTGATTGCCATGCGTTGCTTGACGGAGCGTTGCATTTCGACCTCTGGCGCTTGATGAAAACGTCTTCACGAAAAATGCTGTCCTAACCCTGCGGCAGCTCGCAGGCAACTGGCGGAAAGACGGCTTTGTCCCCTAAGCCCACTGCCACCATTCCCGTGCTAGCGAAGCGAGATGGGACGTGCAGTCGCGTCGAAAAAAAAAACATTGACATTACTTTCCGGACGAACCTTGTATTATAGGTATCCATTTCTCACTAGATGGTAGAAAAACAATTTAATGATTTTATTGGTCTTGTGTTAACATTAAAATTTAATTATCTTCTAAATTGTACCTGTGTTTTCATTGTTACTTAAATTGCATATAATTGTATATTGTAATTATCTTAAAATATTGTTACGTGCCAAAGCATCAGTTCATGTGTGTGTGTAACCAACCTCCCTTCTCCTCCATCCTCCCCGCGGAACCGCCGTAAGGCATTACATCACGGGGAGTGGATTAGAGTGGCTTAGACACAAGCCACTTCTCTTCGCCGAAACGTAGGAAGGATCAAAGGAGGATCAATCAACTTCCCTTCTTTCCCTTTCTATTCTCCTGAGCTCAGCTATTATGGTCTGCGCATATGCGCTCACCGCATCCCAGTTGGTTTCTGAGGCGAGCACCCAACCATTGTTTCGGGTGTCAGCGGGTCGATCCCGAGTATACTCATAACGTGCCGTCGCTGCAGATGGTATCGCGGGCACTGGAAGAACACATGCTCGGCGTCTTCGACAGCAGGTTCACGTAGTGGCCAGAATGGGAAATCTCCAGCTTGAACCTGTGGAGATATGCCAGAAAGCATCCATGTCCAGACAACAGCTGAGTCAAGAAGAAATTTACTTCGCCGTGTTTACGGTTGATCGACGGTGCAATGAAGGGAATCATGCGGTACGTCCATCTTCCTTTAATGGACTTGTCCCATCGATCCTGCCATTCGAGCAGTGTTGTCGAGCAGTCTGGGTTCTCCTCTTCTTTGTGATATCGCCTCCGTCTCTCCTGCGCCAAGATATCGACAGGAGGCATCCCCGCGATGACGCACACTGCATCGTTTGACACAGTGCGGAATGCACAAGCTACCCGCAATGCTGATAACCTGTACACTGACGTCATCCCTCGGATGTAACTATTTATCGACATGGAGTTGGCCCATACTGGGGCTCCATAGAGCAAGACGGACCTCACAACCAAGGCCAGAAGCTTCCGTTTCTCCTGACAGGGCCCTATGTTGGGCATTAGTCTCGACAGTGCTGCATTAATTACCGCAGCTTTATTGCTGGCGTACTTCAGGTGGTCAGCAAATGTTAGACGGGCGTCAATCATGAGACCAAGATATTTGATCGACGGCTGTGATGCAATATGGTGGTCTCCTACTTTGAGTGTGATGGTTTCTCTCTTTTTCCTGCTACTAACTAGGATAACCTCAGTCTTGTGCTCAGCTAACTGCAGCCCTGAGGACTTCAACCACTGACTAACAATAGCGATCGCTTCGTTGCAAATATACACAATTTCCTCAATGTACTTCGCAACGGCGACGATAGCAATGCCGTCCGCGAAACCAATAATACTGGTTTCTTCTGGGAGGGGAAGCCGAAGAACCTCGTCATACATCACATTCCATAATGGTGGACCCAATACCGACCCTTGCGGGACACTAGCCGTGATATTATGTACCTTCGGCCCATTATTTGTATTGTAAATCAGGGCTCTATTACTCGGATACTCGGCCACAATATTCCTCAAGTACGTTGGCACATTAAATCTGCGGAGAGCTTGGTGAATATTACTCCACCTGGCCGAGTTGAATGCATTTTTAATATCCAACGTAACGACAGCACAGTACTATTTTGGGCCTCTCTTCCATCTACTTCCTCCAATTGCTTGTCGGGCGGTGTTAATGACAAGTTGGACTGCGTCAACAGTCAAGCGGGCTCTGCGGAAACCATACTGATTTTCTGAAAGGCTTCCTCCCTCCTCCACAGCTTTCTCCAGTCTGGTACTAATAATTCTCTCCAGAACCTTGCCAGCTGTGTCAAGCATACACAATGGCCGGTATGATGATGGATCTTCGGGAGATTTATTCCCCTTAGGGAGGAGCACCAAGCGCTGTTTTTTCCATCTTTCTGGATACACCCCTTCCCTCAAGCAAGAATAATAAAGATCCACAAAGATGTCGGTGTGAGCGAGTATCGCAGTCTTGAGGGCAATATTGTGTGAGTGCGGGTGTGTGTGTGTGTGTGTGTGTGTATATATATATTAAACGGATGCTAAATATTCCTATGTACATCAGTAGAGGGAATCACAGGCACAAAATAAATTTAAGACCGCAGAGAACGGATGTCGGGAAATTCTTTTACAAATCGAACGATAAAGGATTGGAATAGATGCCTGCAAAAACCTTTGAACCCTTTCCTCCAAGCGTTCAACAGTTTAGAAAATTAATTTAGGGTATTTTTAAGTTTCTGAAGTAGTTAACTAAGAATATTAAGTTATACAGTGAAGTGAGGTGTCGTACAGTGTAGAGCTGAGAAATAATGAAGGAAATGTTTTAGTGTTATAGTGAAGTGATGTGTAGTGCCGTGCGATCTTTATTGTATAAACACTGTGTTGCTTTAGATGATAGTCGTTTCTTTTCTTTTTGATGTAATTTAATGTTTTAAGAATCAGCAGTTTTATATTATTATTACTGTTATTATTATTATTTTAGCATTATTACCATTATGATATTATTTGCATGACATTTATTATCTTATTTATGTAATTAACTGCCACCGGGTTACACCCAATTGTAGTTTAAATAAATTTATTATATACACACACATAAGTGTCTGTCTTTCCATTTACGTCGAGAAACTGCACTAGTTGACTATTCGCATGTTTGTGAACAAATCAAGTATTTTCGACTTGTAAAATGCACCGTACATCCTGCCTTCCTGGGTAGCCGGTGTGGCCAAGACAGACGCGCATTGGCAGTGCCGCGGTATAGAATGCCACTTTGGGTCTAAGGGCGTGCATGTGGTTGTGCGATGGGTCTCCCAACCAGTATGCATCGCCTTTCTTTCCTACTAGATGTTGGTGGGGCAGGGCCTTGAAGTACTTCGAAGTAAGGCTTACACCCAGCCCGTCGAGGTGGGTTGGTCCACGTCCTGACGGGGGGATGCAGAGAGGGCTCTCAAGTATTCTTTTCTTTCACCAGACATTTTTCTTCTCCCTATATATCATTCTCGTTCCTTTATTACATCCTTTCTCTTTTCTTCTCCCTCTTCTATTTCACTGGCCCCCTCTGTATGCTGAACGCCCACCCATGTGTTTGCCGTGCATGGCGACCCGTGTCGGAGGGAATGTATGTCCTGGCGGTTGAGGGGCCTGTCTGTTTCCCAATTACTCTCCTCGTGCTACTTCTTTCTTGGTATCTAGGGATACGTGCTCTTACGTATTTTTGGGAACATTCCTTGTAGGTCTCAATACACTTGCTTTGGCTACGGACTCTTCTAGACGGGCGGTCGGGAGCTAACCCACTCCCGATCAACCGGCTTGGACTAGGTCTTGTACTGAACTCCAGGGTGAGCGGGGGGATACACGGTGGTGCAGCGCTGTGCTATTCCCCCACTATATCTCCGTGGCAACCCTGGCACTCCGATGGAGTGTCCCCTTGTTGGGCTCCGTGGTGGGTGGGGACCACGGGATGAACTCAATATCCATCTTCATGGATACTAAACCTTCACCCGCCCTCTTCCGCAAGGAAGAGGCGATGTCAGAGAGAACTATTGATTTAAATAGTTTCTTTTAAAAGAGGAAGATCTACCGAAGAAGCCTAGATTCCTCCTCATGGCATGCGCCGAGGAAGGAAAAACATTCAAATGTGTCAGTGCTGTTCGTTTGGCGCGCGCCATAGAGGAAACATTTGGAAAGCTGCAAGCTGTAGTGCGACAAAGGAATGGTACCATTCTCTTTGAAGCACGTACAGATGACCAGGTGGTGAAGATTATGAACACTAAGCAGATTGCCGGCCTCCAGGTGGATGTGACCACACACCCTACACTAAACCTCTGTAAGGGAGTGGTCAACCACGAAGACTTTTCAACGGAGAGTGAGGAAGAACTAGTTTCGTTTTTTAAAGACCAAGGCGTGACTGATGTGTATAGAATCAAGAGGAGGGAGCATGGGCGAGAAATCCCCACTTCCACTCTTATCTTGACCTTTAATCTTCCTACTCTCCCTGAGAAGATCTCGTGCGGTTTTTATAACCTCCGCGTCCGACAGTACGTCCCTAAGGTGCTTTAAGTGCCAGAGGTTTGGCCACACACAGCAGCGATGCATGGCAGACACCCCCGTGTGTGGTAAGTGCGGGAGATCTACGCACGAACCTGAACCCATTGCACCGCATTGTGTTAACTGCGAAGGTGACCATCCGGCCAATCACAAGCAATGCCCAACCTTTTTGAGAGAGAGGGCAATCCAGAAGATCCGAGCTGCTGAGAAAGTGTCATTTCCCGAGGCCAAACGTCGGTACCTATCAAGGAACCCCGTTGATCTGTCTCGCTCCTTCTCCGCCGCTGTGAAGGTTAGGACTCCGGGGGTAGCAGCGGGTTGTCAAACGGAACGAGCTATCCCCCAAGTTGTGAGTTTCGCTTGTCAGGTGTCTCCAATGGACCTCCCTGTGGATACTCACCCCTGCAGGGTGGGAAAGTGATTATCCCGACTAAATACAAGACAATTGAAAAAAGGTCTCAGCCTTCGCAGAAGATCAAACCTCTTTCTAATGTTTCAATGGAAGTTGATAGACGAACACCTACTTCAGACCCGGTCAATAGGAAACAAAAGACAACCACACCTAACGAAACTCGCACTGAGCGAGCACCCAGCCCCTCTGGCAATGTCAAGGAGGTTTCGTCCTCGGATGAAACTCCCGTTGGGGCGGAATCCCGAGCATCCGGCTCCCAACGCCGGAGGAAAAAAACTTAATTATTCTCCATGGCTCTTATGTCATGGAACGTAAATGGTTACTCCTCGCGGCGGGACGATCTCAAGCTGTTGTTGTCCCGTCACAATAGTCTTGTAATCTGTCTCCAAGAGACTCATCTTACTCGAGCCGTCCCCTGTCTCTTCGTGGTTTTCCCCTACAGGTTCGATGTGGATGATGGCCTCCGTGCTCATGGCGGAGTCGCCTCATTGGTTCACGATTCGCTGCTGTCTTCAGAGGTACCTCTTCAGACCGACTTCCAAGCAGTGTGTGTGCAGGTGCACCTTCCATCCCTCACACTCACTGTTTGCAATATCTACATCCCCCCAGGACTGAGTGTATCTGCTCATGAACTTTTGGGTCTGATCAACCAACTGCCCTCTCCGTTTGTGATAGTCGGGGATGTAAATGCCCACAGTCCTCTCTGGGGCTCTTCCGCACTTGCCGAGAGGTAGTGTATTAGAGTCGGTTATAGACTCAGCTAACCTGTTTATTCTGAATTCCGGTGAACCAACTCACTTTGCGTCGCCACAAACTCGAGCACGTGCATCGATCTAGCACTCTGCAGCCCTTCTCTTGCAATGGTTCTGCAATGGTCCATCCTAGACGAGCTGTACGGAAGCGACCATTACCCCATTATCGTCCACATTGATGGGCTAGCCCGTGGGTTGGCGCGCCCCTCAATGGTGTGTCGGACGTGCTGACTGGCCGACATTCCAAGCGAACGTCAGTGTATCGGAGGAGGAGTTTGTCAGTGTGGAAGAAATGGCAGCACATTTTAACAAAGCTGTATTACGAGCTGCGGAAATTGCAATCCCCAAGTCGACTGGTAAATCGCGACACCCTTTCGTCCCGTGGTGGAACTCGGATTGCTCAAGGGCTGTTAGTGCTCGTAAGAAAGCTTTGGCGAGATTAAAACACTATCCAACCGCGGATAACTAATCGAGTACAAAAGGTACAGAGTAAAGGCGAGGAGAACCATTTTAAAAGTAAAATGCATCATGGAGGTCATACGTCTCCTCTTTGAATTGCCAAACGCCACCACGTCTGGTATGGAGGAAGGTGCGTCAAATCAAAGGATACCCTTCCCCAAACTCTGTGCCAGGTCTTCAAAAAAATGGTCAGGTTATCACAGCTCGAGACGCCATTGCAGAGGTACTTGCCACTCATTATGAAAACATGTCGAGTTCGGCAAACTATGCTCCAAACTTCATCCTTCTCAAAGAAAGAATGGAAAACCGCGCTTTGGATTTTTCTAGCAGAGCACATGAGGACTATAATACCCATTCCTCCATGTTTGAAATAACTTCTGCTCTAATGCTTGCAAAAGAACCACACCAGGTCCAGACCAAATTCACAACTTAATGCTGCAACATCTTCCCGAAATGGCCATGCAATTTCTTCTCCGACTCTTTAACCGTATTTGGGAAGAGCACACCATTCCTACCTTTTGGCGAGAAGCCATCATCGTCCCAGTTCCCAAAGAAGGCAAAGATCGATCACTGCCATCAAGTTATCGACCTCTCTCTCTCTCACAAGCTGCGTATGCAAAGTTCTGGAACGCATGGCGAATCAGCGTCTGGTCTGGACCTTGGAGTATAAAAATCTATTGACGCCAATCCAAAGCGGGTTTAGAAGAAACCGTTCAACCTTGGACCACCTCGCTTCGTTGGCAACAGCTGTTTGTACATCGTTCGTCTTGAGGCAACATCTTGTGGCCATATTATTCGACATAGAAAAGGCCTACGACACCACCTGGAGGCATGGCATTCTGCAAACCCTGCACTCTTGGGATTTAGGGGGAAGCTTCCTCGATTCCTTCAAAGCTTCCTTTCGAACAGATCCTTCCGTGTTCGTGTGGGTGATAGGCTTTCTCGTAGTCAACCTCTTGAATATGGTATCCCCCAAGGATCACTCCCTGAGTGTCACTCTGTTTGCCATTGCCATCAATGGTATAGCGTCGACCGTGCGAGAACCTGTAAAGGCGTCGTTGTTTGTGGACGACTTTGCCATCTTCTGTTCATCCAGCAGCATCAGTGTGATACAGAGGCAACTCCAAATGGTGCTTAACAAGCTTCTCGAATGGAGCACGTCAACGGGCTTCAATTTCTCTGCTACGAAATGTACCTGTTTGCATTTTTGTAGGATATTCCATTTGCATAGCAACCCAGTTCTTTACTTGGGAGGAAATCAGCTTCCATTCGCTGAATCTGCTAAGTTCCTGGGGCTTACATTTGACAAGTCCCTAACGTGGCGTGCTCGTATCCGTGGATTACAAACCAGATGTGTCTCTCCCTTAATCTTCTTCAAATGCTGAATGGTACATCATGGGGTGCCGACCGCACTACCCTACTGCGGTTATATAGATCACTCATCCGCTCAGTTTTGGATTACGGTAGTGAAGTGTATGGCTCGGCAGCTCCCTCCACTCTGCGACCCATCAATAGTATACACCACGCTGGTATCCGTCTGTCAACTGGTGCGTATCGCACCAGCCGAATTGAGTGCCTTCTAGCCGAGGCCGGTGAGCCCTCCTTAAAAAAAAGGCGGGATATCTTATTAGCATCTTACGGTGCTAAAGTGTCGGGACTTCCTAATCATCCTTGTCGCGAAATAATTACCCATCCTAAGTGTGAAACGTCCTATATTCTTCGAACATCGCTGCCTCACCCTCCAGGTATTCAATTGCGAAATCTTTTGCGTGACCTTAATGTTGATCTTCCCACCCCTGTGAAACCGCCAAGTCACCCCATTCCCCCTTGGAAACTCCTCCGTCCGAATATTGATCTCAGTATCTTCACTGCTGAAATGTATGCAATTCTTGAAGCCCTAACCAAATACTTTCAGGCAGTATCTTCACTGCTGAAATGTATGCAATTCTTGAAGCCCTAAAATACATCGAGTCAGCGAGTTTGCGCCGAGTAGTTCTCTGTTCTGATTCTCTCAGCTCACTACAAGCTGTCTCCCGTTCTTCATCAGACTACCTGACGCAATCAGTTCAAAACCTCATCCATCGCCTTTTGTCTCACCACTATGACCTGGTACTAAGTTGGGTCCCAGGCCATGTGGGAATCGTGGGAAACGAGATGGCTGATCGGGCGGCGAAATCGGCGACGGAGAGTACCCGTGTTGACATTCCTTTCGTACCATCGTCTGATGTTAAAGCTTCCTTAAAACGATCCATCTTTAGAGCGTGGCAAACAGAGTGGCACAATAGCACCTATAAACTAAATGCAATAAAGGACTCTGTTAATTCTTGGCGTTCCTCGTCCAGACCTTCTAGGCGCGAGGAAGTTATTTTAACCCGTCTTCGTATTGGACACTGCCACTTTTCTCACAGTTTCCTCCTTCGAGGCGAGTCTCCTCCTACCTGTGATAGATGCAGGGCGGGTCTTTCTGTGGAACACGTCCTCCTGCAGTGTTTGAAATTTGTTGGCAGTCGACGAAGACATGGTCTGGGCAACTCTCTACGAGAGGTGCTCGGAGATGACGATTCCGCGCTCTCAAAGCTTTTTTGTTTTTTGAGAGAAAGCGGAATATATAATTTTATCTGACATAAGGGCAATAAATATTTTCTCTGCCCCAGATGTTTTTAAAATTTATCTTGTTTACCTGAATTTTTTATGCGTAATGGATGGTTTCCTTTTAGGGTATATATGAGCTTTTAAATTAGCTGAAAAGTTGCACCAGCAACCCTTTTAACAAACATTAATTGATTTTTTTAGAAATACTTTGACATGGGCGCCAATGACCTTAGTAGTTGAAGCGCCTTTTAAACCCAATCAATCAACTTACTCCCAGGATTTGTAGAGAAATCCCGCTTAAGGCATGGACGTTGTGTGATGCCGGAAGGTGGACATTCTTCGCACATCTCATAAGTTCAATGCATTTAGCGCGAGCCATCGAAGACACGTTTGGTGCTTACCGTAAGCAGTGGTGCGACAAAGAAATGTTATAATCCTCTTGAATGCATTGTCGAGAAAATTACGAAATTGCAAGGTACCGAGCAGTTTGCTGGTATTCAGATGGAAGTAACAAATCATCTCCCTCAATCCTTGCATGGGATAACTCCTCCGAATCTGAGGAAGATCTAACTCTTTTTTTCAAACGCCAAGTGTGATATCTTATAAGATCGAGAGAGTGTGGGGCGGAGCTCGCCATATCAACTCTGATATTTGTCTGCCCCCCGAAATAATTTCTTGTTGATGCTACAACCCTACTGTGTGCCAGTAGTTCCCAGTCCTCTCTGATTTTTCAAATGCCAGAATTCGGTCTCAGCCAGCAGCGTCGCATGGCGTGTGCGGGAAGATAGTAAACAGATGCACGAAAAAATCTTGCAGTTCTCCGATGCAGTGTGTAAACTGTGAGGGTGATCAAATTCGAACCACTGCCCATATTTCCTGAGAGAGGTCGATACGATGAGTGTCACTAGGGTGTCCCGGGTGTCCCGCGTCCCGCGGCCAAACGCCTCTACGTGATCAAGAATTCGGTCGATCTCACTCCAACCCAGCCTACAGGAAAAGTCGTAGATGGTAGGCGCTCTTCCCTTTCGGTCCCTTCTCCTAGTTAGCGCTCAAGGGACCGCCAGATGGTCAAACTTCTGCAGGTTACTTGCAGAGAATACGTAGGGTGCTCTAGCAGTACAGAGGAAGAATAGGCTGCAAAGTTCTTCGTTGAAGCTGATTCCTGGGAACGAGTGTCGGAAACGAGGGAAGAAGAAAAAAGAATGAAATAGTATACGACTACTGTCTCTCTCTTCTCTCCTGAATGGCTGTCGTTCCCATCGGGATGAGTTTAAATTGAGTGAGTTAAAGGAGTTGTATTGCTCTCGCTATTCTCCACTAATTTTCTGCTAGCAAGAAACACATCCTCCAACCGACCTTTACCTTTCTCGCGATTTCATCGAGTACAATATTGATACGATTCTCTATGCGCTCATGTCGTAGATACCAATTTGGTTCTTAGGTTGCTGCTATCTAATCAAGTTACTGTCTAAAGCGATCTTCAGTGTGTGCGTGTGCGTGTGCGCATGCACGCGCGCGCGCACGATTGAGGGTGCTCGTCTTCCAAATCCTTCCTGATTATTGGGGACATAACGCCGCACCGCCATCCGGACAGTTGTCTCTGTGCGCAAAGTGAATGGACTAACTTCTGCTGTGGGTACGTAAATCCCGTAAAACAGATGCAATAAAGTTTTTTATTAAAGTTTTCCCGTGAGTACAAAATGTCAGATAGGTGTGTAGTGCCTGGCTGTAATAGTAATTTCGATAATGCTATAACATCGGAAGGATATACGCGATGCTTAGGATGTCCTAAAGACTCGGGCTTACGTAGAGTGGATTCGAGCAATTCCACGCTCAGATTGGACACCACCGTAAAGGCTGGTGGTTTGTACTGAACATTTCCCAGTGTGCGACTTAAGTTATGTTCAAAAGTTTAACGACTAAGATGGGAATTTAAACGGCAACAGCCAGTGTTGAATTGTGTGGTTGAAATTCTCGTAGTGAGATTAATTGATAGATTGTGGCGCATCAACTACCGTGGTCATTATTTCCGTGTAGTGCGTGTTTTTGCTCGGGATGTGGCGGTGATCTTCCCCCGCTGTATGGCGAGATCCAGCGCCGACCTACCGTCGGCTATCGGGTTTCCGCAATCAGGTATCTCCCACTAGCGAGGCACCGCCCCAGCCGGGACAAGCGCCTGACTGGTCTCCCGACATGTGTGGTAGTGTGGTACATGTGTGTGTGTGTGTGTGTGTGTAAGTAAGGGGTGAGGAAACGACAAGGAAGACGAAGGAAAGATCGCGCGCGGTCCGTACCCCGTTTGTTAGAGTACTGTTCCGGAACTCGCTTTGGTGTTGATCGGAGAAACCACGGAAAACTACAGATCAGAGCCGGTCGCTAGAATTCTCCAGACGACTGAATTTCTGCTAGCTGATAAGCTAGAAAATCCTGCCACCGCATTGCGTTTCGTTTGGCACATCTGGCTGGCCAAAATTAATATCTCAAAACCTACTGGTTAGATTTTTATAAAATTTTGCACAAACATTCGTACGAAGTATTTATACATGAGTAAAAATATAATATGTATCTTTATAATATTTATATATATATATATATATATATATATATATATATATATATATATATATATATATATATATATATATATATAATTATCATTTTCCTACAAAACGGTCAGATTTTGAAATAACGTTTGCAATAAAACTATAAGTAATTTAATTAATAATTATACCGAGTGAAAAAATAACAAATAATTAACAGAGAAGAATTCCATTGCAAAAAATTCACCATCCACTAGGTGAAAATGTCATGTAACTCAAAATCCCTAAAGCTATTAACAAGTGATGTATGTGTTATTGCTGTTTGAAGGGTATGGTTCTGTTTCTTCTAATACTTCAGGAACAGTGCCTTTAACATTCTGCAACTGGTTACGAAATTAGCTTCACCCGAAAGTTATGAAAATGATTTTATATTTTTATATATATATATATATATATATATATATATATATATATATATATATATATATATATATATATATATATATATATATATATATATAATAAATGTGTGTTCTGGATTCATATTTTTCTTAAAACTCAGTATTCAATAGTTAAGCATCAAAGTACAATGCACATGTTTCATGCATCCTAATATCACAACAGGAGTTTAACGAGTCGTCTAGGTCGTCGAGGGCAGGGTGCACTGTTCGGTCAAAATTGGATGTTTTGATGGTCGTTAAAAAACAACCTTGATGAATTGTAAATACATGCCATTTAAGGAGCGGTTTGTGAGCTTGTGAAAAATCATTGAAGATTATTTCTATTTATTGCTGTCATTTTTATTAAGTCATGCTTCCAATTAACAAGTAGAGAAACTCCTTAAACCAGGCATGTGAAGGTCGCGGGCAAGGTAACAAGCTTACCAGAGCTCCCGGACATTGTTTCCTGAGAAATTAGCGTGAGTTAAAAGCAAGAGTATGGAAAAGGGAGTAGCAATACGTCACTGAATACCTGCAAGATTACAGTCTTTACGAGAAGTCAGTTGAAAGTCATTGCCCAAAATTTAGCTACATTAATTCCCATTTTCGCTAAGGCGAAAAAATATCCATTAAAATGAAATAATACGTCAGTCATATTTCAAATTCTCAATTGAGAATAAAATTTTTAAATAATGAATCAACAGAGTCGTTATTTTTTATTCCTGTGTGCTTAAGAGCGATATAAAAGCATGAAGTACGTTCAAGTTAGGTTTAACAGACAAATAGTCTTGTCTGTTAAAAGGGCTGTTCATCTGTAATAAATAAAATAATTGTTTACTTAGAGACTTGTTAATTTATTGCACATTATTGCTAAATATAATAAATAACTGAATGATTTGATAACACAACACCAAACGAAAATAAGGAAAGAATTCGCCATTTAAATATATTTTTGTCACTTAGCAAAGATGTTTATATAAGGGAAAATTTAGTAAGAAAATAAACATGAAATAGTAATAAGTAGTGAAGAATATAAACATAACGCAATTCTCGGTTATTTGATAGGACAAATCTGGCCAACATATTTTCGTAAAAAGCTACTACTCAGCTCCTTGCGCCGCCCCAGTTTGTGCATGTACATCCTCTTTTTGGATTTTAAGGGTAAATGAGTACGGAGTCAGAGGAAATTGACTGTGCTCGAATGAGCGCCGGGCACCCCAGGCGAGCAAGTAGCTCGTGCTGGCGCGGTTTGACATGCCTCATTTAAATGATCGTTGTATGAGTGGAAACTGTATCCTTGTGTTTCGTACTTATATTTTCTTAATTTTTATTTTGTGATTTAAAATTATAACACTTGTCAATATTTTCCACACAAATTTCGATTATTGATTTGGAAATTGGACACCTTTCTTCTTATGTTCTTCAAAGTATGATTTACATCAATTGTACGTTAATTTATTATCTTACAAAATGTGTTGCAGCTGTTGTACTGGATTTGAATAACTTAATTCACGAAATGCCGTGACACTTTTCCCAACATTATTTTTCAAATATAATACAATAAACAAATCTTGCATGAAGAGTAATTGA
Organism: Teleogryllus oceanicus; assembly: GCA_964035755.1. Classification (NCBI taxonomy): domain Eukaryota; kingdom Metazoa; phylum Arthropoda; class Insecta; order Orthoptera; family Gryllidae; genus Teleogryllus; species Teleogryllus oceanicus. The sequence continues at coordinate 200,623,961 of CAXIVR010000001.1, read as the reverse complement.
TTGTCTTCAACTCCAAGAGCTGTTTTAATTGTGTATCTTGTTTCATAAACTTATACTATTAGATGGGTTTACTTGTGCATATTAAAACTTATTTCTTTTGCCCAACAGATTGACTGAGTTGGAATCTGGAAATAGCCGGGACATTCTTCATTTCCATTATACAACATGGCCAGATTTTGGAGTGCCACAAAGTCCAACCGCTTTTCTGGAGTTCCTGATGGTGGTTCGGCGCAGTGGTGTCCTCAGTCCTAATGTTGGACCTCCAGTCGTTCATTGTTCCGCTGGGATTGGGCGATCTGGTACATTTTGCCTCGTGGATTCATGTCTTGTTTTAGTGAGTAATATATTTCAGAATTAACGTATGGATTTGTACAAATTAACAGTTTGGATTTGTATGCATATGCATATTTTTGTGCTATTTGTTAATTGGAAATGACAAAATTTTCTTTACCAATGAATGAGGAAAAGGTTCATTGTCAGTGATGCTATCCCCTAACTTAATTCTTAATTTTCGCCTTATAAGATAATTTTATGTGTAGCATGTACAATAGGGCTAATGGGATAATCCTGTTGTGTAGAATAATTTCAACTACAAAATTTTATTATAATATAAATCATAAGAATGGAATGGTATGTTCTACAATAGGAGCTTGCAAATGTACAAATTTTCTTTCATAATCCATCTGATAATACACTAAAAGAATGTACTTGTCAGAACAACTATTCTGGGAGCATTTGGTTTAGGTTATCCAACAACACCGTATCCTAGGGGTGGGTATTGGCCGTAAATGAAAGAATATCTGACAAGAGTTGCGACGACATCATTTTTGTGTGTGTTTTTTAATTTTAATTTGTAATGGATTACTTTTTACTTACTAAGTCCGTGGAAATATCACAACATTTGTTTACATTTTCTTGTTATTTAGAAGTTGTGTAGTACAAATGTTCAACAGCTTAACATATTTTTAAAACAGTTTAAAGTATTGCTAACTCAACATTGAGGTACTTACAAGTAATGCACAACAAATTAAATTATTAAGTATTAGTAAAGTGATATTCCCTGTTTTCGTTACTCACATTTAGGTTAGCCATGTTACTCCTTTATTCAACATACTACATTATTCCTCCATGATAGAAGGCTGTTTTGCATGTTTGACAGTGCCTTTTCTCATGGCATTTTCTTCACTATGATTTGTGAGGCGGCATTTTCTTTTCACATCTGTCCAGTTACATACATTTATTTTACATCTGCGGCCATCATAAACATATTTTAGCACACAGAGAGATAATCATTCACCTGCACAGTTGGCTATCTTGACTGATGGTACATCATTTTTCCATAGAATGTGATATTAAACTAATAATAACTAGCAAATTAATTCGCTTACCGTAAAAAGAGTATGCAACAATGTTGAGCATTGATATTATTTTCTTATTCGACTGGCATCTCATTTTCGCCAAATTTGTCAGTTATATCCTTGTTCCAGGCAGTCCATGTTCTGCCTACTCTGTCATGAGGGCCTTGCCACAACTCGTGGCAAAGAAATGTCACTCAGTTAACATTTGAAAACCGATCTTGGGATGCATAATAAAATTTTTATTGTCCTGTGGCTTCATCAGTGATGTAATGAATTCTAATTATTTCAGAAAATTTCCAGCATATATTGGTCTTCTTCTACACTCCACGGGTTACACCTGTTCCGTCTCCACTATATCTTTCCATCTTCTCTTGGGTCTTCCCATATCTTTTTTCCCTCTCGGTTTGTAAGCATATGTTAATCTTGGCAATCTTGTTTCTTACATTCTTTCTGAGTGCTGTCACCACTTTTTCCTGTTTATTTTCATTATATTATTTACACTATTCACAATCAATTCTCACCTGATTTCTTTGTGTATTATCTGGTCTTCTAAGATGCAACCTTTTGTTCTTCGAAGGAACCTTATCTCTGAGCTTTGAATTTTGCTTACTCTTTTGTGTGTTAGAACCCAAAACCATTATTCAGTATTATTAGATTTATGTTTTGCTTCTGACCTAAATTTTAAAGTGGTAGAAAATATGAATCCAATGATAATTTGTGATAGATATCCTTCTCTATTAGATGAAATGGACCTTCCTGATAATTATAATTATTGCAAAATTAAAGATCATCTAGTTTATGATTTTCGTTGTTCTAATACTCAATCCTTAACGGATGAATTATTGTGCATTGACTGTTCAATCATGGAATCAATGGCAGTTGATGAATCATGTGATTTTTTTTTTTTTTAACTCTAAAATTGATTAAGTATTTTCTAGAGTAATACCAAAAAGAATCATTTCTAACATTGAACATGGTAACTATATTAAAAATAATTGGAATTTTTAATTAAAAAAAAAGCCTACTTTGTTTATAAATCAACAAAGCTTCAATCTGATAAAATTAAATTTTTATACTCAGAGCTAAGTGTAAAAAAATACTACACTCTGTTAATATGAAATATATTACTTCTATTGAAAATTCTCTGAATCATAATGTCAAATCTGTTTGGAATAATATTAAAGCTAACCCGGGGCATGAATCACCTAACTTGATGAAACTCAATAATGTTGTAGCTACTGAAAGTGTTGAAATTGTTGAACTTTTTGGCTATTCATTTTGAAGGTTGTTATTCTGCAGCTCAGAATTATGAAGGTTTTTCTAGACAGTTTGACTCTGTTGTACTGATATGGGTGACATAACTGAATTTGACCTAAATATAACACCTACAATGGTGTTGAATAAGCTTTCAAAATTGAAAAATTTGTATAACACTGGTTCTGATGGTATTCCTGAAAAAATTTTGAGAGACTGTGGTCCTGCATTTACTATGCCTCTCACTATACTTTATAATTAATCATTATCAACAGAAATATTTCCTTGGAATTGGAAAACCAGTTATGTTACTCCAGTATTTGAGAAAAGCTATAAAAATGATGCTAGTAATTGTAGACTGATTAGCATTCTTAGTTCGGTTGCATAGGTTTTTGAAAGCATTGTACTTGATTACTTGAAACCTCAGTTTGAGACCATTGTAATTGAGCAACGTCATGGTTTTATTACTGGTAGATCCACACTATCAAATTTGCTATTGTTTACAAATGAAATTAAATCTGCTTTAGACAAAGGTTGTCAGGTTGACGTGCTCTACACTGCTTTCTCTGAAGCGTTTGACAGGGTAAATATCAAAATATTACTACATAAATTGAGTTGATTAAATATTAATCAATGGTTATTGAATTGGATATTTAGTTATTTAATAAGTCTCAATGAAATAGTCAGGTACAAAAACTTTAAATCTCGTACAATTTTAGTTACATCAGGTGTACCACAAGGTTATCATTTAGGTCCTTGTTTTTTCTTGATATTTATAAATGACATAATTAATGTTTAAAAACCGCTCTTTTAGTTTATTTGCTGATGACTGTAATTTTTGGAGGGTAATATCTGACAAAAATGATGCTGTACTTTTCTAGCATGATCTTGTACAGTTTGGTTCTGAGTTCTCCGGCCCTGTGAGAGGGGTCTAAGTTTCTGCACGGGTTGGAGGGATGGCGATAAGGCTGTAGGATTTCTTTGACAGACGTCCATGTGTCACACATAGGCGGTAGGAAAGGGCCAGCTCGTGCTTGGTCAATGTATTGGTTTCGCAAACATTAGATTAATTTTGATTCAGAGTGCGCGAATGTTAGATGCTAAATGGCAAAGCGGAAATCGAATTCGACAATTCACAATGAAGGTCGGGGGATCATAGCGAGTGTAATTGAGGCATGTAATAAAGAAAAGAGACAAAATCATGTTAGTTCCTCTGACAAAAGCCACAGAAAGAGCAGCGGCATACACCGTTGTTGGAGTAACTAGTATTAAAACAATTCGTAAATAAAATAATACACGAAATGAAAGTAATGCTGACAGACTTATTTCAACAATGAATTCTCCCCATTCAATATTTTTATGATTTTTAAATATGGGGGCTTAGCACATAGAATCTTGGGTTTTAACACTAAAGCGCCTGAAGTACTTAGAAATACCCATATACTAAGAACTCAAGGCAGTCATGTCCACCCTCCTGAAAAATGGGCATGTGCGCCAATGTACGCGAGATGTATACGTAAACGTACACGGAGTGCACGTGGAGTCATATCTCCAATATACGGGATGTGCACAAGAGCTTGCCACGATATCCAGTTTTCTGTACAAATTGTGTTATTTTGCCCAAATGAATGTACGCTTGAGTACGAACTTGAACGTACTTGATGTGTTCACGATGGAGTCGAAAGGGCGCGTACACGATATGGACAGCGACGTAACTGTTGCGAAACCAGTGGAAACCAACTTCCCTTCGAAAAAGTAGTAGTGGAAAACTTCCACGATTTTCTTTGAAAGTGTCATTAGCTGAACCCATGTGAAAAGTTTCCACATTTGAATTCAATTATTTATGTGTATTGGCCTGTGATGGATTACTTCACTAGGTGATACCTTCATTGACGCAACGTAACCTAACATATGTGAGTGTTCTCAATCAGCAAACACTTTTTTCCCCAAACTTTCATTGCAACTTGAAAATGTATGTTTCCACATTCAGTTTGGTAACCGCATCTCACGAGTTATATTCTTCATCATTCTGCTAATTGTACCAGTGAATGTGTATGCATGCATTTCGCCAAATTTGAGCATTTAAGGGCTTGGAACAACAGTCCTACACCATTACATGCTAAAAATGTAAGGCAAGATGGAACTCGAATATAAAACTATTAGGAATCTATATCTGAAATTACTGACATACTCTTGTCTGCCAAAATTTAACAGTTTACAGGAACATAAATTTTAAGCCTACAGACCACACTGAGTTTTACATATCACTTGTGGACAAAATCTGGCATAGGACTATGGTTTCAAGTCTTTCATTTATACTTACTTGCTCTCATTTACATAATAGTAATGGGCACAATAATGACTAATGTTGGTACATGTATTAATAAAAATCTTTGAATTCCTCGCTCTATTTATTTGAAAACTGAAGTTCATATTCACTTTAAATTACTATTAACAGTACCTATATATTTAGGGATTTTTAGCGTTTTATGTTGGTACATAAATTGATAGTCTAGAATCAATCTTTGTCAATGATTATGTACTTTTTGTTTAATGAAAATATGTCAATTCTGTGTATAATTGTGTTATGATTAAAAATTAATGACAAACGCTAATATTAACATAAATTTTAAGGAATTTGATGAAGAAAATATTTTTTTTATCATTTATTAATTCACAAAGCTTTGTGCTTTTTTATAACTCTCTTAACAGCTTTTCTTCACAGAAAATTAAAACAATTAATATTACTGGAGACTCATAATTAGGCCTAGATGTTCATGTGCAATGAACTGCCCATCCCATTTATTTATTTATTTATTTATTTATTCTAATTTCAAATGAAATTTTTAATGGGAGCTGTTTTTTGTTAAATTGAAATTGAAATCAGTAGGTGGGAATGGGAATTCTTGGTATTAATACAGATTCCCGTTTTCACAACCAGTTTTTATTTCACATTCAACAAAATTATTTTTTTAGTGTCTTCACTTTGTCACATACCATTTCACAACCATTGCACATCAAGATTTCTTAGTTACAGAACAGAGACTCCTACCTTTAACTATAGCTTATTGAATGGTACCCCAGATGTTTCATTAAAATTCAAAAATTCAACGGTAAGTGTGCGTGCATTGAACACCGTGAAGAACAATGTATATTGAAAAAAATATGTTTTAATTTCACCAGGCATCATGTGCATGGTCTTTACATTTACAGGATCCACACACTCATTTGTTAGAGTAAAAATTGCTCATTAGGAAAAACATTTTTAATTAGACTGTCTAAATTGTTGTCAATTGTACAAAAATCATGAGCAAATGAGATTATGCCTTCACCATCAACCATCGGAAGGATTATTAATATGTCAACGATGGTGCACTAAAGACTGAATAACACACTCACTCTGCTGATATTATGAGATAAATAAGGGTCTGTTTTTATATTCTTTTTAACCAAGAATACTGGAAAAAATAAAGAGAATTTTCAAACATTTATCATCTTAATTAACTGATTACTACTACTTACAATTAACTTTAACGACTTACATTGATACAATTTAACATTGATAATAAACTTTAACTATAAAATGCTTATGAGAAATCAATGAAAAAATGAAAGTCATTATTGTTGAAATAAATACATTCAATGCCTAGCTCTTGATTAATTTAATAAAAAATTAATCCCAGGGAAGTTTTGAAAGAAGCCCATTTCACATAACATCATAAAGTAGTCCCAAACAACCTTGTTTCATCCTCTGTAGAAGTTTGACTATAACACGTGTAGTATTGTTGACAATATTAAGGCATTAAACAGTTTGCTGTGCTCAGGCAATATTCAGATATACTGTGCAACAACAGTGTACTAAACACTGAATAACACACTCGCTCAGGTGATATTATGAGCTAAATAAATGCCTGTTCTTATATTCTTTTTATACAATAATACAGGAAAAAATAAAGAGAATTTTCGAACATTCATGATCTTAGTTAAGTGAGTACTTTTACTTACAATTAACATAACTCGCATACATTGATGCAAATAATTTTAAACAGTGCTCCAAATATTGATTAAAAAAATTTTAACTATAAAATATTTTCAATGCTTGATGCTTAGGACAAATTGATAAAAAAAATTGACAGTCGTTATTGTTAAAATAAACACATTCAATGCCTTTGTTGATTAATTTCATGAAATTTTTTAAAAAAATCCAAGGGTTAAAAAAGTTTTAAAAGATGCCCACTTCATATAGTAGTTATGAAGTAGTCCAAATCAACCTCATTTCTTTAATAACTATTATCTCTCTGTATAAGTTTGACTATTACATGTGTAGAATTGTTGACAATATTAAAGACGTACTGTGCAGTCTGCTTTGCACAGGCAATATTCAGATATGCTGTGCACCAGCAATTTGTTCACTTAACTGAATGTATGTAAACTTACCTAAATAACGTTTGACTTTGGTTGACAAATACTTGACACAAAAGATACTGAAGGACAATCAACAAGAGCTGCATGCCTTTTAGAAATGTGGTTGTGAATGCTAATAACATCAATTTACCTGAAATTTAAAATTTATATAATGAAGTACAATCATATAATTCTTAATAAAGAAATTATCTTTATACACAATGGAAAACATTAATAAATCAATATTTCTTCTTGATTGTGAAAATATGTTTACAAATAAAAGTATCCAAAGTTTTTTATGACAATCATTTATTCAGTAATTTCACAACGTTTCGTAACTCGTTTTGTTACATCTTCAGGTGCTAAGCTTAATGAGGGAATGCTATCCCATTGAATTACCACATCAGCAGAACATTCAAGGAACCATTACGAAAAACCTCACTCTCGCACAGTTGATACCACATAACTAACCGTTACAAAAAAAAAAAAAAACTTGTGGTAATTCAATGGGATAGCGTTCCCTCATTAAGCTTAGCACCTGAAGATGTAACAAAACGAGTTACGAAACGTTGTGAAATTACTGAATAAATGATTGTCATAAAAAACTTTGGATACATTTATTTGGAAAACATTATCTGTATCGATATAAAAATTAGCACCTCATTCCACATTTTATTTGCATATTGTAAGAATGTTAACTGGTAATGTGTAGTAATTTGTGGCATTTATCCTGAAAACTTGAAAAATTAGCTAAAGTGAAGTGAAATACTTCAGTTTAAACAATACCAAAAACATCCATTTGGAAACCTATAGTAACCTATTGCAACATATTGAATGTATACAGTACAATCTAATTAACATTTATACTAGTTATAATAACTCAAATGTATCTTGTTTCTTGATAGATTCAAGGGCAATTATTCTAAATTTTAATTTTGAGAAAATCATGACTATAAATGCGATGGAGCAACATAATATATGAATTGAAAATTCATGACATGAATTCTATAAATTTTATTAGCACACTTTCAAAAAAAAGACTTTGCTACACCACTTGAAAAACAAATAAGTTATTACACTTCTTAAAAATTATATTATCTGCCATAAGTAAAAATATTAACATATCACATAAATGTAACCATATTTTCTTTCCAAGTCAATATTTTCTTTTTCCATTGAAATCACATGCAATTTTGGAAATTGACCAAATTACTGCCTATAAACTGGTGGAACTTAAGAATCTTCATAGCATGGTTAATATGTAAACACAAGGCATTTGAATATCCCAGGCCATACTACACTATATTATCAGTTTTTCTTTCTATCACATCAATAATCGGAAGACCACTCGGTACTTGAGAGAAGGTGACCCTAATGTTTTGTTTTTTTGTTGTTATCCCTTAAACAATAAATATACTATTATTATTATTATTATTATTATAATTATGTATATATTAAATCCAGCCACAATTAAAGAAACGTGTTTGCTTGTCATTAAACATGTTAGTGTAAAAATTATTTCATGTGTAAACTTTTTATGGGCTACCAATTCATTAAAGATATGAAAGTGTTTACCATTAAACATGGTTGCGTTTGGTAATTTCAAGAGTTGGCATTCGATGAGACACACATCCAGCACAAAATTCGGAATGAAATTATGCTATTTCCACAGTAAACTGCCGCTTCACGAAATCCGCACACTGACCTCTGATTCATATGTAGCTCTACTGCAACCTTCTGAAAGGGCGCGATCTCACTGCTACTAACCAAAGCTTGTTTGCTTCCTCATCACTCCAGCATTAATTCAACATGATATAAAAATTCCCTTTTAACATAACATTCACCACTGTCACTTTAAATAAAACATACGTTCCCGGATCTCGTGTGTCTCACACATGCACTACTTCATGAAGTACAAGTTACATGATGTATTTAAAGAAATTAACGTGTGCTTGAAATGAATGTGTACTTATACCGCTTGTGGAATATTTTAACAGCCATTAAATGTACGAGTGTATAGTGAAATGTGTGTGGCATTGAAATGTATGTTGAGTGTCAGGCAAGTGCCACAACATGGGAGAAGTGGATGTGTGCAGTCCATGAGATTTATTTTCAAAAAATGAAAAGATATCAGGAAAATGGGCGTAGTTCTGAGCATTTAAAAACATAAATCCTACGAAATTGCGACTCCAAAATGCCGTGCATTCAATCATCCATGACGCACAGAATTATCACACTTATTGTTGAGATTGACAATTGACTCAAATCCATAAACATATCCAGATTCGCATTTATCCTGAACTGAAGGTTTTGATGCGGGCGGGAATGGCTTCCTAGAGCACGTAATAACCTTTGACGAAACGTGAATGATGTTGACCATCTTCTGGGACTCACAAAGCCTAAACGTGTGTTTATTTAAAAGAACAACGTACCATGAACAAAGAATATTAGCCTAACATACTCCAACAGAATGTGAGATTCTCGATAAAGAAAAAAATGTTAGGTCACAGGGTTAAAAGGTGTGATTCTCTTGCATGACAATGACACCTCTTCCCGTCCGATTTTCGTTTGTTCGGCCCGTTCAGGCGTTTTGCAGAATTGCCATTTTTTTAAATAAATTTACAAATATGTCCTATACGTCTAAAAGTTTTTTTTTATTAATTCAAGACTTAAAAAGTTTAATGAAAGAGTTTTGTATCTATTTATAAAACAGTGAGGTAAGTATGCTTACACCATGTACTATTAAATTAATGTATTTATTTATTTTCGACTCTTCAGTGTCTAAAAAGAGTAATTAATATAAACTAGCCGAACCCATACGAAAATTTCCCACATTTATGCATGTAAAGAATACCGAAATACTATAATTTTTTAACCTATATGCAATTCTTAAATAATTAAAAGTTTTAAATGAAGTATTTCAAGCAGGGTTCCTAAGGGACACGGAAATCTTGTTTTAAGGCTCCAAAACGCATCATATTCGATTTGTGCACGACACTGTGCTGCAGCGGGTTGCATCTACATGCTATGTATTTAATTTAATTGTAAAGTATTACAAAATAAATTAGCTTTCTTCACGCCTCCATGTGCATTTTAACTATGCCAAATCTCACATTCCTCCGTGCGCGCAATATGCTTAAAAAGGAGTAAAAAGTTTTCTCTTCGTATAAATATATAGATTTTGTAATCAACTAAGGCTCTCAATATAAATGATAGCACTTGATGATGAGACCAAATCCTAGGTCTCGAAACGAGAAAAGTGTTAATAACAAACGTGAATAAACAGGAACTCTTTTTTTAAATAAAAAATTGTAAATATTTTCGTAGTGAAACTCCCTTTTTTTATAAACCTTAGCAACATTTTCAAACATTTCTAAAAAATTGTTTCAATTTTTTTTATTAAACTTTGTCCTCGGATAGCATAAAGAACGCTGAAAGGAATGGTGTATGTCTCATTTTCGTTAAAAACCCTGATTTTTTAAAAATTGCATAAGTTCGATTTTTTTTCATCTTCGTACGACTATAATAAGACTTTCCTGAATGAAATCTCTTCTTCATAGATAGATCTTGAAATAAGGTCGTGTACAATTTTTCGAAAATATGAATAGATATCGGCGTAATTTTGTGGAAAACATTACGTTAATTTTTAATTTTTCTCAAACAATTTTCTTTAAATTTTCTCCTCGTTTGTATCAATGACGTTAAAAAACGTGGTGCTAGTCTTATTTCCGGCGAATTCTGAATTTTTGAAAATTTCAAAATTATGACATTTAGAAATTACAAAATTGAAGAGCAGGTTTTTGCTTTAAAATCTGTTCTTCAAAAACGTTCTGGTACATTTTTTTTGAAAACAAATGTTTTGCGTAATTAGTGCTCAAAGTTTTCTTCTCGTATGTAACACGGGACGATAAAAAATATGATGATCTCATTTCCGGCGAAATCCGTATTTTTGAAAATCGCAAAAAACTTTCAACTTGAAGAAAATCGTCGGAACGGTTTAGGCGCTAGCATTGAATACGGAGGGACTGGCAGACAAGTGTTTTTCCGTAAACCAATTTGTCGTTTTCAAAAACCCACAAATCGTGTATTCTCCCTACACAACATAGTAGTAATTTACTACTTATATAAGAACAAGACTTATCTACTTTACGCTATTAGGGCCCTACATTACGAGTTTTCTGAGGGAAAATCGCCACATTTCCTCTACAGCTTTACAATACTTTCTTTGCAACGTGAATTCGTGGTAGGCGAGAAAGAAAAAAAAAACTGATGCCATTTTAGAAAAAAAATGAAAATATCGCAGGGGCTCCATGTAAGTACTCCCCAAGATTATAATACTCCATTGAGATCCACAGGGCCGTGGGCGCAATCAAATCGGTGGGGGAAATATCCATTTGGAAGAAAATTCAATTAGCGATATATGCGCCAATGTTATCCAGCAGGACTGGTGACACGAGTTCAGTTCCCCTCCGATGATAGTTTTAATTTGTGGAAGGCACACCACAGAAAGCCTACCTCAAGTCTTTTAAATAAAACGTAATGTAAAAAGAGCTTCTGATAGAATGTTTGATTACAATTTATATGAATATATATGGGTGTGTTTGAAGGACTCCATTTACTTACCCTGCGTATTGTTTGGACATGTGAACAAATACTAGGTTCAAAGATTATAGTAGAACCAAAAAACAATTCCTGGAACTCTTATTAAAAACTGTTTGCAGTTAGACATTACATTTTTAATTACCGTACTTTACTTCAGTTGCGTACGTTTCACTATATTTTAGCGTTCTCTAATTTTGAGAATAATACTACTTTCATCATTTCATGGAACTACAACTCCCATATTTTTTAACAGAGGGCACATCTACAATGAAATCCTTGATGCGAAGATTGAAAATTCCATTTTTAAATGTATATATTTATTGGTGTCAATTTAATGAGCAATGATTATCATTCATTTCATAAGTACAATTAATGTAAACAGCACAATTAATGCAAATCCCTCCTGGGGTCAAATCCAACTTTTCTGATGCATTCCTGTACCATCTTGTTTTCCTGATTTATGTTGACACGTTTTCTTGCGAAATATTTTTTTCGTTCTTTTGTTGCAAGTTTCTTCAGGATGTTTAGTATGTTTACATTTCTGGTATTTATGCATCTTGTCGTTGAATATGTGCCCAGATTACCCTAGTTAATGAGCTACATATTAATCATTTTTTTACTTTCTATCCTGTGACAGATTGAGGAAAATGGAATCGGTTCCGTGAATGTGCGCGAAATTTTACTTGAAATGCGTAAATATCGAATGGGTCTAATTCAGACGCCAGATCAATTAAGATTCTCATATTTGGCCATAATAGAAGGAGCCAAACTATTTACTAATAAAAACAACATGGTAACTATGTGATCTTTCTAATAAATAAATTAAGTAGTGTAAACATTTGTACGTACCAAGATTACATTGTAATATTCCGATGAAACTTCTTTTAGGATGATTCGTCTTTCATGGATACAAAGGAAATAACAAGAAACAATGCAAATTCAACAGAAATAGCCCTTGAATGGATGAAGGAAAAGGATGAAAATGAAATCGAGGAGCCTCCACCACCCCCGCCACCTAGAGGAGAATCGTTAAAGAAATCCATTCCTCCCACTGTTCTGGAAAACTACTGTGGTGGTAAACGTAAAATGCTTAAAATGTTTATCGTGATTTATAAATTTCCACAATTTTCGTTTCTCGACATTTTAAGTTCATATGATGATTAAAGTACATGGAAAATTTTATATTGCAGGTACATCAGAAAACGTTCTTCCGCCAGACAAACCTCTTCCAATTGAACCTTCCAATAATTCGTCTGATATGGATTTTTGTACTGAGGAATCAACGACAGCTGAAAAACTGACTAGCTTGCTTTTCAGGGATCCTCCTGTCGAAACGTCGAAAATGGGAGAAGAAAATGAATCGGAAAGGTATAAACGTTTTCATTTAAATGTTTTTTCTTTGTCTTATTAGGTTTTGGTGGGTAGAATTTTGATTCCATTTCACATATACCGCTTTTATTGCAAGTTACAAGTTACGAAGCAATTGTAGAAGTTCTAATTGCAAGATCCACTTGACATGAAGTGGCAGCGGATTAAAGACCCTACAACAATTGAGCAGCAAATAGACTTGCCCACGTATTAAAATGTAAACTTGTGTAGAGTAAATTATAATAAATGAAAGTTTTATCGCAAGAAACCTAATAGAGCTTTATAAAACGAAAATAATGATTGGTGCAAAGACCCCACTTTCTCGCGTGTGACTCGTAGTTGCACTTCAATTTCATTATACAAAAATTTCAAATCCGTTTTAATTTGCAGGAATATTCCCATTAAATTCACGCCAGTGTATTACGATGTAAATTTGAATAATAGTTTAAGAATGAGAAATCTAATTCAAGCCTTATAAAAAAGTAAGAACTCTACAAATAGATTTATAGGGCCAGCATTCACAACAAATGATTTTTACCACAACAAATACAAAACAAAAATAATCTGTTTTAATTACTTTTATAAACATGTACATTTCGAGCCTCGTAATTGTACGCAGCCGTGGGAAGAGAGCTCTTCAATATATTCCCAGTTTTACACGGAATTTGAATGTTACCTTCCGCCAAAAGTAATTTTAGAGTCAGTTTAACAAAATGCTTTGGATAATACACTTGTAACTTCATTAATGTTAATGCCACGTTTGGAGACATGCTATTTCTCTTACAGTAACACGATTAGAAAGAAATTTATTTATTTTATTTTACGTCAAAAAGTTAAAAACTGCGTATGACGTGTTTGCCATCTAATTTCATTGAGATATCTGAATTTGGTTGTATTGCAATACTGCTAGAAAACGTTTGTTGTGTAGTAAAGATTTTGGCGGTTTAAAAGTTTTAAAAGTACGTTATAATCCCCTGCACGTACAGTGAAATGGCAGAAGAATTATGCATATTTTACAATTTCGTGCGGTAAATTATGCTCCAATGACTTGATTTATTTCTTAAATAACGATTTTTAAATAACCTAAATTTCACGTGTAAAGTTGAAAACTGCCTAATACTGATACAGGCTTATCCAACTCAGCACTGTACATTGCGGGCGCCGGCTATCCCGCGCGCAGACAAGTGCACCGCTGGCTGAGGGGGAGGCTTGTCTTATTACCACTGCGCGCTTCCCCTTTCTCGCTTTGTTGTAAAAGGTCTCGCACCAAATGTAACATGGTTTGCAAAGAAAGTTACGAAGTCTCACATTCTTATTATATTGTTCTTAATTTGAATTGTACGTTTTCTGTTAACCCTATTCGGAGCCCAGGTATTTTCGCCACTTCCCAACCAAATCGCTCCCTTGTTTGGATATCAGCGACAATGATTAGGGCAGTTCGCTGCCGCAGTTTCGATACGAGCATGCGCCGTTAAGGTCTGCGTGATGCCTTCGCTCTGGCGCCTGGACAGGAGTTAAAATAGTCTGTTGTCATGTAGACGAGAGACTTTTAAATCTTCTCATATACTGAAGGACGCTTACACAAAGTTTGTAACAAAGTTGGTTTATGTCAAATACTAGGCCGGACCGGGAGGGAGCCATGAAGAGGAAGTCTTTAGCAACAGCTAGTGTTTATTCAATAATTGTTCTGTCATAAATCTTGCCGTTCCATTCGTCACCAGCATCCGTGTGGATGACTGCTACCATAGTCATATGAAAATCTCTGAGGTGACGCGAAAACCCTTCCGAGTTCCGTTCAGGCGGCAGTGAAAATTGCCGTCTTGTCCGTCTCGTCCCGTTGGCGACGTCGAACATTCTGACCTAGTTCATTCCCACTCTTGTCCATGTAGCCGCTCACTTCACGTAGCTCCGGCCACGCGAGGGGGCCAATTGATGGGCTGCGCGCGCTTTTGGGAGCGAGTAAATCTGAACACCTTCGTGAACGCTCGGGAAGTGGAATGCACGTTCACGCTACCATGGGGAGACCATTCCTACCCTTTTCGGGAGCCGTTTCGGCGGCGTGGATAATAGCAGGCGACAGAGTAGGGGCGACTGCCCCTCTCGGTTTGTGGGGGGTGCGACGGGGCCCTATGAAAACCGGCGCTCGCCTACGCCTAGCGGCCACGCTGCTGACACCGAAATTGCTCTAAACCCCTCCTTAAAACAAATGCATCAGCTTTCTGACAATGGAGCCGTGATCACAAAAGTAATAAATCCAAACCGTTGCCACGCTTTAGAAATGCTCCTCCTGCCTCAAAATTTAAATATCTGAAAAGAGGACATCAAATTTCTTCTGCCTCGTTAAGCACCCTGCCCCCTCTTCTTACTTGAAGTTGCTCCGTTGAGGGCAGGAATCCCTCCTGTCCAGATGGCTTCCATCTTCGCTCGCCTCGGGTGTAGGGCTAATGCTGATGACGGCCATCCGTGACCACAGACGAGCGTTGAAAAATGGTAATTTCGTATATCGCACACCATGTATTACGGAAACGCGATTCACGTCTATGCTTTTACGTATACACCTCCAGTAATATGTTGCACCCGTTGTATTAGCCTTACTGTAGACTGCACATATGCTGTAATAGCCGTACTGTCTCCATTTAAGTCTGCGACGGAACCTCCCAGCTTCTCCGTTAGTGAAATGGAGAGGGAGAGGGGTAGGTACATCGTGATAACGCTTGGAGGAAAAAAGGAGGACCGAAAGGAGCCAAGGACGTAAAATACGAGCGCCGACCATTGTGGCGCTTCGTTGAAAACAGCTTGTAGATCGTGATGAACCTATGGGTCTTGATTAGCTTGGTATCCGGAAAGATGGGGCCTTGTGATAGCGGGGAGAGAATGCCGGGTCGGGCAACAAGGTACGGTCCGAGATCGAGCGGGCGCACTACCGCGCCCCAATTTGTAGTAATAGTTGCCATGCATCAGGTAGGAACAATCCCTGTCGCTGTTGCAGTTTGGTGCGTAAAGGATAAAAAATTGCGTATTGGGCAAATCCAGTCAACAAGAAACTACTTCTGAAAGCTAGAACAATCTCCTCTCTTAGAACGAAACTGCCAAAAACAGTAGGATTGTTTTATAAAAGTCTCTGACATAAGAGCAGACATTTGGAAAATAAAAAGAATAATGCAAACTTAATTCCACCAGCACTGTTGGATTTTGATTCAAACAACACCATTTATGATCCAAGAGTAAAAGCCGAAATATTTTCCAAAATGCTTAGAAAAAGTTTTGACCCCGTTACCACAAAAATGTGAACTAAATCTAACCCAACATTCTTCTCCACCACGATATTGGAAACAAAGATATGTTTTTCGACAATATTCTCACCACTGTAATTTTTCGGTCAATGGTCGAACAATGACTCTCCTGATTTCCGCACGTGAACAGTGCTGTCACATGCATTCTACACTACTACGCACGCTACAAACTCCTTGTCTTCTAGCCTGTACGTTTTGTTCTGAACATTTAGCAATCATAATCGGACAATGGCGATCATAAATAAGGTCGCATGACACGGTACTTCTGCAGATGCTTCTCAAAAGCCATGTATGGACAGCACCAAGTAAGTGTCTGCTTTGAGAGTCTCTACATTTAGATGTCTACAAAAGCCTATATGGGTTTTGTAGACTGATTTGTAACTCCCAATAATACATGTACAATCCATTGATTTAGTGTTTCATTGTAAAAATGAGTTTTCTTTATTTTTACCAAAGAAGCCTGTCAGACTACGTCTTTGAAACACTGCTTGGTACAGGTTCGCATTTGTAATTAGGGTTAAAAATAACTCGTGAGTAAAGAGAGGATTTTTATGCACTAAAAATCTTGAAATATGCTTTTAAAAATATATACTTATGACCTAAAAATTCTGAAATATGCATTTTAATATGCAATTAAAATTAACAATATTTCATTTCCTATATAAACCTTTCTTGATAATATTCAGGAGAAGCATTCTTGCTGAAAAGATATATTTTTGTGCAAACATAATATAACCTTACTTTATACGAAACACATGTCCATCCGCTTCTAGTTGAAGCTTTGAAAAACATTCTTTAAAATTTGGGAGTACTTTACGTGAGACCCCTGGACATTTTCAGTTTTTTTTCAAAAACGGCTCCAATTTTTTTCTTTAAATTTCTTGTAAGAATAGAGTAAAATACACTTATATGGGTGGGATAGATCCGATTTTCACGTTAACTCTGAATTGTCGAAAATTGCAAAAGTGTGAATTTTTTCTGCGTATTCGTAGAACTAGAAAATTGGAGATAGATTTTTTCCTTCAAATAAAATTTGTTGTCCATAATTAGTTCTTTCATTAAGGTCAAGTACATTTTTTTTTTATTTTGTTCGATTTCGTGCAATAGTGCATGCAATATTTGCAATTGTAAAAAATAACAAAAACAAAATTTTCTGAACATTTTTCTTTAAATTTTTGGTAAGGGTAGTGCCAAACGAACCCTATACGGTGACATAAAGGCCATTTGCTCTATTCTTTGGTTTTTTCAATAATTACAAAAATGCAGTTTTTTTTAATTGTCTGCCACGTCAATAATATTTACATTAAAAGCAATTTCTTCACGTTATTATACTTATGGGTACAAGTGCTTTAAATAATGTCACAAAGTTTCCCGAAAATTCAACAGTTTTGTGTTAAAATGAGCTAAATGTTCCGCATTATCAGAAACGTTCAAACGTCAATTTCTCAAAAATTGCTCCAAATTTTTACTTCAAACTTTTCCAAGTGGTAACGGCAGTTTAATATGACGTAAAGTTCATTTTGGTGTTGACTTTATTTTTTAAAAATTTAAGGGAAGTGCTTCAAATGACTTCAAATCAAGTTTTTTAAAATCTCAATAGATTCCTGTTAAAAAGAGCTTCAAATTTTTCAATTAAAATTTCTGTTTAGGACGAGGTTTTAATATTCTTTGAGTAATATCTCGGTTCTAGTATTAAGAAACCGAAAAGTTGAGAAAATCTTTAAAAAAATGTATTTTGGGCAACAATAATGGCGGCTGGCCAGAGAATAGAGCAAGACCTTAAGGCTAAATGTACCGAAAAATACTTGTAGGAAAATTCAATAGATCGCAGCACCAACACTTGACCAATAACGTCTGAACATAAGGTCTGTAAACGGCATTGAGAGATTTTAAGATAAAATTTACGCCACAAAGCCATTTTTTCAAAAAAAGAATTCAAATTCTTTTAAAATTTCTCTCATAGTTCCGGGATGATATTAAAAAATGTAGGCTTACAGCGCGACGACGACGTGCTTCCTGAATCCAATGCGTGTCAATTATGCAAATCGTATGAGTAGGAGCGTCGTAAAGTGAAATTTGGGAAAGCACCTCACTCCCTTCTCTGTTCCACGTCATTACGTCACACGCACGTTGTTGGCCCTTCCTCGACGGTGCGGCACAGCCAGCTCCGGCGGCTTGCGGCACCGGAGGAGGCCCAACTCTCAGGCAAGCAACCCGGGCAGTTGTGATGCTATAACAGAGGCAAAAGGTCTCCTATTATCTGTAATAGTAGTTTAAAACTGTTTATGTTGTTCACATATTTCCGTTTTCCTTCAAATACCATCATAAAATTGTTTGAGGCATTCCTCAAAATATCGATTCCGATTTGGAAACTGATTTCAAAAAGAAAATTGAACGATTAGTGTAAACATCACCAAGATACCATCTCCTTCCATCGTATTTTTATATAATACATTTTACTTCCAAGATCTTCCTTTATCATTCCACTACTGTAAAGAATGAGCAAAGATTACGCACGAGCTCTTTTATCCTACGACTCGATTCAAAACTGTGTTTGTTGATAGAATTCACCTGGTGAATCTGTTTCTCCAAGTAAAATAGCGGAAACTAATTTTGAAACTGTTTTCATACTTAGGACAAATTTGAAAAAGTGGTAAAATAGCGTGCTGGCGAGATACGTCCAGAACCCAACACCATATTGTACACTGAAATCGGTTAAACAGACTTCTATAGTGAAATGTGGAAAACTGAAGATCTTCAGTAACGTCAAAATTCTCTTTCGCGGAACTGCCCGGCGATCTCATGGCTAGAGGCCGGATTCTAGCGTAATTACTAGACATCAGATGTTTAGGCACTAATAAATCGTCTTTTAAGCGCCTAAAAAAGGCACTGAAAAAGTCAAGAATAAGGGGAAAAAAGGCACTGTCATAAGTTACATATACAATAAAATGGAAAAATTGTAATTTTTGTTTATATTATTTTGTAAACTTAAATGCACAAAATCAGTTCGTATATATTAATGTAAAACTAGATTTACATATTTTCAACTCTTCTTCGTTTTATTCTTAATAGTTTCCATTAACCAGTAATATTTACATATTACCAGTAACTTTTCAAGGAGCAAATTTCAAATTTGCGACGACTGGGAGACAAAATCACTTTGAATGCGGAGAAGGATATCTGGAAATATATGCAGAGGACTGGCATATATTGTAGCAGTCCAACACTAGCAACACTGAAATCTTCTGGGAATTTATATTTATTTCCACTTAAAATTTCGGTTCCCTCGGTGTATTGTCAATCGTTCATGTTCTCAGATCATGGCTGGTATTTATGAAACAGGGAAATGGAGAAATATCAGTTGGTATACTTTCAGGAATTCTCTTGTAATTTTAAATTTTAAGACGTGTATTGAAGGTTTCGTAATGACCATCGTAAAACCATGTTGTGACCATCGCCGATTTTCCGATATCTTAGCATCTATATATTTCAAATAATTAGGTATTCTGCCATGGCTTCGTTTAGAGCTTCTACTGAACCGATTGTAGTATTTTTTCCTTTAAATGAAAGAATATGATCCCTAGATGTGTTATTAAATATTGTTTGTGTTGATTCACCAACATTTACGCTGTAAATTAATTAATTAATTAAATCATTCTTTAATAGTACGCTTATCAATAGTCAATTGTTTTCTTCAAAAGGGTGGCTGTTTCAAAATTGTTATACATGGGATAGATGTGAGTCTCCGCTGCTTGATGTTTTGTTTTGATTATTGAGATTTGTTTACAATTCGTCAAGGTTTTGTTTCAGTTTAATAATTGCATTGCGTTGATAGTTTGCATGTATTTGCTTTTGTGGTGTATTTTGTAGAGAGGTGGTGTTTTGTTTTGATTATTGAGATTTGTTTACAATTCGTCAAGGTTTTGTTTCAGTTTAATAATTGCATTGCGTTGATAGTTTGCATGTATTTGCTTTTGTGGTGTATTTTGTAGAGAACATTCGGACAGTGGGTTGTACTGAAGTAGTGAAGTTGTTCACAGTTTATGTCGAATTCCGAATCGTTGCCCACGAGCCCCAAAAGACGCAAACGCACATTAACTGGACGCAGGGCAAGAGAAAGCCGGTGTAGGTGTCGTGATAGTGAGGTCATTTCATTTTCTGTTGGGTTGTTGTCTATGAAATGTCAGTTTTGTTCTGCTTTGTACTTCCCACGCGAGAGAAATTCTGCAAACAAGTTTATTCTGTGTTGCTTTAATAGGAAAATAAGTTTGATCAATATGCCAGAAGTAATCAAATTTGTTTATAGAAGATGATGACACATCAAGAAACTTCAGAAATAATATCCGTCAGTATCATAGTGCTCTTTCTTTTGTGTGATTTGGTGTATTATTGCAATATGTGAATCATATTGCATTGCCACCTGGTCATGGGCCATATGTATTCTAAATTGTGGGAACTCCACATCACAGAATATCTTCGTTATACCCTGAAGATCCAAACAATGCTACATTTTGTGAACATTAGTCTGGGCACAGTATTTTACATTTATCTCAGATCTCACCGTCAAATTTTGATGGGTGTTCACTAGTTGTATATAAATATAATAAATAAAAGGCAAAAAAAGTCCAAAAAATGGTGTTTATGCAAAAAATAGGCATTTATGCTAAAATAAGCATTATAAAACTTCGTCATATGTCATCATTTGTCATGATTCGTGGACATATATTATCAGCATTTAAATAAGTTCTCTAGAAAAAAAATAGGCATTTCCCTAAACATCCGATGTCTAGTAATTACATATGCTTTGTCTTGTCTTTCTATGTACTGGTCGGAAATTTGTGATATCGGCGAATTGTTGCAATCTTAACAAAATATCTAAATTTTGCGTTACATATTTTGTACTGTATAACGTATTTTACACATTTTGCTAATTTTACAAAACTACAAATATTCCTGAAACTATTTTCGAAAATATATTTGATAAATTCTGAAAATAGTTTTTATTTAATATGTTATTTTTTAGCAATTAAGATATTTTGTCTTAAACTTCAGATTTGCCGCACATGAAGATTTCGAAGAGAGTGCTTCAAAGATTCTCTGCTCATTCACGAGTTTTCTATGTGCATTGTACATTGTTGTACGTACATTGTTTTCATTGCTGACAGATCAATGTATTCTCTTTACAAAAACAGTAGGCTGATAGTGTTTATTTTTAAATTTGGTTATAAATATTTAATTAATAGAATTTCAAATTGTGAACATTTATTTTACTTTCTCCCTCTTTTTAATCTTCGTAAAACGAAGTTACGTAACCGTGCAACCTAAAACTCTTTATTTCCGGGCCCTGGTAACGGATAAGTGAATAAATCCCGTTGCTATATAGTAAATTTCTTTCCCTATCTCGAGCTGTTGCGAGAATCCATGTTTTGTGGGTCCTTGATACCGAAAAATCTATTGACCAAATATGTCAGTCTCTCCATCCATTTGTGGTCAACACCTAAACCGTTCCACCGATTTTCTTTCAAATTGATATTCCCCAATCTACTTGGACAAACTTGAGCCGTTGGGAGTTTCAAACGGATATTTGAGGCTACTTTACATGAAGCAACAAAACCATTTTCAAAATCTTCTCAAAATGGCACCAAATTATTTGATTAAATTTTCTCCTTGGATAGCATAAAGAACGCAAGTGCAAGTATAGTGTTTGTTGACATCCCTTATTTTTAGAGAATTGCTAACATGCTATTTTTTGGGGTGTCTTCCTGTAGGAAGTATAGTATTGAAGATTTTTTTCCCTGACTGAAATCTGTTCTGACAGATCTTGAAACAAGATCATGTACAATTCTTCAAAAATATGAGTAGTTTTCGTGTAATTTGGCATGAAATATAGGCAATGTTATAGGCAACTGTTAACATTTTTTTCTCAAAATACACCCCAATTTTTTTTGTTGAAAGACAATAAAAAATATGGTCCTTGTCCCATTTTCGCCGAACTCGACGTATTTTCTTAGATTGCAAATGTACAGTTTATTGAAAAACGTGTAGTTTTAGCAAAATTTGGGCATGAAATTGATGCAAATTATAAAAAAAAATCTCAAAAACCGCTCCAATTTTTTCCATGTATAGAAGGGACGCTTAAAAGAATTCCCATTTTCGTTGAACTCTCTAAATTTTCGAAAATTGCAAATTTTGAAATAATGTTGTGTAAGTGTACTAAATGTTTTCTAATGAAATTTGATCTTTCATGTTGTTTGAAATTGAAAAAATTGATTTTGAAAAAAATGACTTCATAGCGTAATTTTTTATGTGTCCAGTGCAGTTTACTTACCGAAATCAGACAATTTGTTCAGACATCAGTCAAGTGAATTTTGCTTATTTCGGTGCTGCCACGTGGTAGTGACAAATTGAATTAGTTTACATTTAGCCTTAAAGCCAGTGTACACTAAGGAAATTTTTAAAAAAATTCTGCGAGAAAGTTTGTACCATTGTACCTCTAGTTATTACTAAAAATCAGTAGTATTGACAATGAGAGAGCGATTTTTTCCATCTACAATTTCTACCAATGATGATAGTTTAATATCATCTGGCAAAGTGTAAAGTACGTACATGTATTATAAATGAATTTCTTGTAGTGGGCTGTTGATACCAACTCCTAATGAATGTGATTTATATGGCGTGTTGTAATAATAATTATCAGTATTGCAAGAAAATATGTTCCCACTGTTTGATTTTGACAAAAATTATATTCATAAATAAAGAGGCGAGGCAATGGTAAGATTCCAAGCTCAATGAAGAAAGGCTTGCAGGAATCACATAGATGGCATTAAATATTCTTATATTTTATTTGCAATCTAAAAGTCTGGGAACTGTAGGATGGGCTTCCTTAGAATATTATGCTATATCTCAGGCAGGAATGTACATGTGCGTAATTGAAAAATACATGCAAGGTGCATTATGGCTGACAGAATTTGACGGAATTCTTAATCCTTAACATAATGAATGAACTTAATTTAGTGTTTAATTTAGTTATATTTCAGGTGATGATTAACTGAATTTACAGACCGAGAAATTTTGTTACTTTTCCATCAGCCAGTTGCATATTGTTCATTTTCAATGGTGCAAGTGATTGCCAGTTTGAAACACAATATTTCATTGAAACAGTTTTTCCTTCATAGACTATTAATTTGTTAATATGAAACCAATTTAAAACTTCTGAAATTGTATTATTTATTGTTTCTCTTTTCAAAGAACATTCATGTCAGCAAACAGAACTCTTCTTCCATTTCTAATGAACGAGGGCATATCATTTACATCTAAAAGAAAGGGGTCAGATACTAAGATCAAACCCTATGAAACCCCATACTCAATTGGCAAAGAATTGGAAAGATAAATAAATAATGTTCTTTTGTGCAAGGACGGTATTTCTACTCTTTATTTACTTTCTACTCTTATGTTTAAGGTATCCAATCTACAGCAATACCGTGAATTCCATAAGAAAGTACTTTTAGGAGCAAAATGTTATGATCAATGGCGTCAGAACATTTTGAATGATCCAAAAATATTCCAATATTTTCCAGGTGTTCATTCTGATCAATGAATGAAGCTAAATCTTCAAGAATGGGGGAAAAAATTGCAAATTTCCATAGATTTTTATTTTCTAAATCCATGTTGAAAGTCTGAAAACGCTTTGTTTTTCCTCAGAAATAATTCAATTTCTGAGGAAATATAATATAGATAAGTCTAACAGTTTTGAGAAAAATGACAGAAAAGAAAGTAGCCAATAAATACTTGCTATCCACATGTTGCATTAGCAAACAGAAACTTTCTTCGTGATCTTCGTGTGTAAAGAACTCTTGAACTGTTTACACACACACGCTCGTCGCTCACTCACTCACTCACACGCTCGCTCGCTCACTCACACGCTCGCTCGCTCGCTCGCTCACTCACACGCTCGCTCGCTCACCACACGCTCGCTCGCTCACACGCTCGCTCGCTCGCTCGCTCGCTCGCTCACTCACACGCTCGCTCGCTCACCACACGCTCGCTCGCTCACCACACGCTCGCTCGCTCACACACACGCTCGCTCGCTCACACGCTCGCTCGCTCACACGCTCACTCGCTCGCTCGCTCGCTCGCTCGCTCACCACACGCTCGCTCGCTCACCACACGCTCGCTCACCACCACTCACACGCTCGCTCGCTCGCTCGCTCACCACACGCTCACCACCACACGCTCACTTCTCACTCGCACACAAACTCACCGCACACCAGGTGATCATTATAAAACGCAACCTACAGCAGGTCGAACGAAATGCACTGGCAACCATGTTTGAGCGGGTCGAATAGCAGCTGATGGTTTCAAGCAGGTAAACTGACGGGTAGTACACTTAATCCCCGCTCCCACTACCGCCACCCTGAGGAGGAGGGCAGGTGACTGCCATGGCCACCAGTTCAAAAAGAAAGGCACGCGCATGGTTTTTTGGCGTTGAAAGAAAATTGAATTGTCAAGAACGATGATGCCTTCATATATTGTTTGAAAGTGAAATAAACTTGCCATGTAAAATATACATTGAGGTAAATTTAATAGTAAACTGCTAGTTTTAGTTTCATAACAAGATACATACGCTCCAGAAGATTTTTTAAAAATATTAAATTTATTGTAGTGTTGTGTGAGATTATTTTAATTATTGTTCTTAAACAGCATGCGTGCTAGTTTTTGGAAAACCATTTTATGTACTTTTGTTCAGCAGCATTTTTGCTGTTGCAGGCTTGTACTTTAATCTTATTTTGTCATCATTGCAGCCTGTGCTTTGCACATTTGTATCAATAATATGGTATTTGATTAACCGAATTAATGAAATAGTACTACAATTATTCAAAGTTATGAGTTTTCTAAAATAAACAAAAATTTATTACTTTGTTTACAGATCAATTTTGCGGCAGAGAAAGCAAGAGGAGCGAAGAGAAAGAAGAGAACGGTTAGCATCACAAGTGCGAGAAATGAAACGCAAACAAGAAGAGTCTGAAAGTTGGCAACAATGGAAAAAATCGTTATTTAGTCCGTTGAACCTCGGTGTAGGAGTAGGAATACTCTTGATAGGTGGAGGAGTAATGGCATATGTGTATTATTCCAATAAAATGTGAAATGGTACAATTATTTTGGCCAAGTTGAATGAATATTTTCACCATATACCTGCGATATTATTTTCTTGTAATTATTCTTCTTCATTATGATTTATAGTGTTTGTGTGGAACAAATCTTCATGAATTCAAAGTTCTGAACAAGAATGCCATATCTGATAATCATAGTGCCTCAAAGAATCGAGTCATTTAAGAAAATGAGTGCAATTCTTAGTGTGATTGTTGTGCATGCCTTGTTGACATTGTGCAGCAAGCAATACGAAAAGTGACTTGTGGTTTGTATGGAAGTTTTTAATAACAGATTAAATGTACGTTGTGGCGGTTGGATGATATCAATGTACAATATTATGGCAAATTTGTGTGCTAACTGCATGTGTGACTTACTTAACCGTACATTGTGACAGGTTTTAGTGGGTCACTTGCAAAGTATATATGTATATACATGTTTAAAAAGAGGTGGAGAAACCGAACAAATAAGATGAAACATTAAAATGTACCCAACTTATTTCTGTATTTGTGTGTGTGTGTGTTTTATATATATATATATATATATATATATATATATATATATATATATATATATATATATATATATATATATATATATATATATATATATATATATATGCATACATGTATATGCATACGTACACACACACACACAATTCAACTATACACTTTTTTCTTTATGTAATTTTGCAAAGGTGATAAAGTTGCATAATAAGAAGTAATATTTTCTTGTACCTTCATTTGTTACAACAAAGAAGAAAATTTCTTGAACTGCATAAATGGCATGCAATTTCAAGAACCTGCTTTCTCCTTATGTTCTTTGTAGAATTACTGGAAATGTTCCAAATAATAATATAATGGTACTTGTTATGTTGATATAATTTCATAAAAATTAGTTGAAGTGTGATGCAGTGATATAAAAAACTTGTCGAATCCTTAGTGCTTATTTTCTACAAAAATGTATTTAGTTAGTTTATGTAAATTAATTTTTTCCTGTGAGAAATTTTGAAACTGGTTACATTTAATGTTATTTATACAATTTTACACCAATAAATCCTCTATGAAGTACCAGTAAATGTCACTGATTTTCAGCAGTATGAATAATATTTTGTACAAAATAGCACGAATGTATTGTTTTTCATAAGCAAATTCAGTATAAGGTTGTAGAAGAAATAATGTGATATATGTGGCATTTTTATTTTGAGACAGAATCTGGCTCAAGATTCCTGAGAAAGTAACACATACATTTTTATGCAAACTCAAAAGATGTGCAAGTATGAATGTAACACTTCAAGCATATGCATTCAACCACAAACATTTTTTTTATCTAGTATTGCAAATGTGTTTTCTTCAGCAATGAACAAAAACAAACTTGTGCAGCCAAAAAATTTATTAGGGGTCTTTCAACAAATACTCTCACAAAAATCTTCAGTTTATGGCCTTTTTCCCCTCTTCGCACAATTTAAAAAAAATTTCCCCCCCCTTACCATCCAAACCCCCTCTCTTTACAAATGACAATTACAAAAATGTAATTAAAAAAATTAAAAAAAGGAAAAAAAAAAATTTCATCATAAAAATTTTAAAATTAAAACTAATGCATTATAAAACAATGAGAAATTCTTAAGGTAATATGATTTGAAATCATTAACTCAAAAATGAACTGCTAATTAAAGAAAATGTAAATTATTTATTTGCATGAAGAACCCTAGAAAATGTGGTGTTATTTTAGTATGAAATGTTTAACCCAGGAGTACACTCAATATATCTGTGAGATCAGTTGTTATTTTCAAATAATCGTAAGAGTCAATCTACCAATGAACGGGAATATATACTCCCAATGTTTGTAACTTAGTAATCCTACAGACATGCATAGACTTTATTAGCCAATCAACAATTACATGCTTTACAAGCTATTTGTATTCTAATTTTGTATTACATATGAGAAAAATATATTTTAAATATTATGACTAATTTTTTGGGGGGAGGGGAAGCAACATTTTTTTTTGTTTTCACTTCCAAAGTGTACTAGAGAAAGCTAAGAAATTGTACTTGATGGATATATTGATCATAGGTAATATCACAAGTGCTTTGTAATTTAATTGTAATTTCCAAAGTATAAGTGGTATTAAAGACTAGTATTTCTTGAATGAAAGCAAATAGGCATATATAGAGTAACATTTCTTAATACCTGCAAGATACGAATTTTGGTTATCAACCAATTAAATCCCAGTGGCTTCATTTGAGGATGCATAGTAGATGAAAACGGCCGATTTTGGAACAACGGGAATAACCCAGCAGTAAACAAACGTTTGTAATACACAATGTCGAAAACGAAATAAAAATTCAAAGGCAATTTCAATAAAAATATTTTAATACTCTCGAACTTTCGTCGATGTTTGAAGTTTCCAAATTTTAAATAGCATATGAAATAACTTAGCCCGTTTCTACAGATAGAAATCAAGAGTATACTCTTGATTTCGCGGGAAGGTCAATGTTCTGATATTTTTTGCATCGACATGATCTCGAAAATAAAAATTAGAAGCATCTGTTAGACAACATATTAAAACAATTTTCAAATCAGACTTGAAGAAAAGTCTAATTCAATTCACTTCTCAACGTCCTCGCGGCAGTAAGTCCATTCCTTCATGTAGGCTACGATTAGGGTTAATTACAAAAAATTGTAGTTAATTTTCCTTTAAAAATGGTTTTTGTTTCATGGGAACAAATATTTTCCCCAAGTTCAGAAACGCCCATTGCTACCTGTGTTCATAACGCAATTTAAAATGAATATGAGATAGTGACGCCAGAGCTCAAGGAAACGTGCGCAGCTTGCACTTCTTCCCACAATCATTACACGTCAGTTTTAACGGTTTTTACATTAAATAAAAAATAAATTAAAATTAATTTTTCTCTTTGTTAGTGCCGACATAACTACTAAAATATAACTGGACTGACAGCGGAAGACGTTGGCCAACGGTGAATAGGTCAAATTGCTGTTGTCCGCCGTCAGAAAATATTTACATTGACAATTTTCTGAAGGCCGATTTTAACTGTGTATCTATTTAATGCATTCGAGATAAATAAATGTATAATGTGGAAGTCCCATCCGGTCGCGAGCTGAGCTTGCGCCACTATCTCGCCACCCGTTGCTAGCGGTAAACGCAGGAGTTCGCTTGCGATTGACGCCAGCGCGAACGGAGAGCGGTGCTAACGAAGCACTGACAGACCGTTAGATGATAACATTTAAATATGAGCCAAAGAAATGTTGGAATTTGTTTACGAACCAATCAAATGGTCGAGTCCCCCACCTTGCTCCACTCCACAGATTGCTAATACGCTCCGCCACTCCGTACACGCAGTCTGTATCGAAAATGTTGAGCTGAACTCGTGGCTCATTGCAAAGTCGCAAGCCTTTCGCCACTGAGATCCGGGTTCGATTCCCGTCAAATTTCATGTGAAATTTGTTCCAACAAAACGCGTTCGGCTGCTTCACAAGGGCTAGTCCAACCCCTGTGAAGTGTCCTAAACCCTACCCGTATCCGTATTCCTTCCTAATTCTGACCGCAGGAGCGCGCGGTAGGATGCGCGTATGCGGAGATGCTACCTGGCGGTCCTCTTGACAACCGATTGCGACAAGACGTGACAGACAATATTAACGGAAGATTACTCCAAAAAACAAGCGCTGTTAGTAATGGGAGGATTACTCCGAGAAGCGCAAAGCGCTCAACGCCCCCCAAGGGGCTTTGCGAGAGATGCGTTGCGTCAAAGGAGACGCAACACATTTTTAAATAAATCGTCTTTGCGCGACAGTAAAGTAGTCAATACGGAGCATTCATTCATCGATGCCTGCCGGGAGGGAAACCGCGACACAATAGGGTGGTTGCTCCAAACCAATCCTAGGTTGATGAAAGTGGTCAGGCGCAACGGACGACCGCTACACGTAGCGGTGAGCGTCGCCTGGCGGTGGGCGCTGGGGCGTCTATGGACGCCTGCGATATGTATGGGAGTACCCCCATACATATCGCTGTCGCCTATGACGCCAAAGACGTCTTCGAATTTTTGGTCAAAAGTGGCGCAAATTTGTTTGAAAGTCTGCTTGCAATAGGCCCTCCCCATCCCAGACTGAAAGACATTGCTATGAAATTTATAGTTGGTAATCTCGCCAATGTCACGGGGGGCTGTGACAATATTGCATTCGTCGACACCGCTGCAGCATTTGCAAGATCAAGTGTCGCCAGAGCTTCCACCACCGCAGCAGCATCAGCAGATACAACAGACACCTCCACCCCTGGCGTTTCGTACGCCTACTCCGCGCCAGGAGACGCCGCACGCGTGCGCGCGGAGGCCCTGGGGGGCGAATAAGGGAGTTGACAATGGAGGCGCCGACACCACCTGCTCCGTTGGCACCTCTTCCAGCTCTTCCGATGTCACTGTTGATACCGGCGGAGCTGCAAAGAATACGGCGGCGGCAGTGATATTAACCAACTATAATGGAGATGTTAGAGAGGTTGCTAGAAACACCTTTGCCATATCTCTGGTAAGTTTTTAAATCTTTTTGACAGTTGATTTGTTATGTCCCAAACTTTTAATGTTATTTTTATCTATTTCAGAAAATGAAATCATTTTGGGAATGTGAAGTATATTCTCTTTAAATTTATATTTTTATTCTGATTTATATTTGTTATATTAGATTATAATCAATAAAATTTTCAACAATTGGTGCAATGCTTTTTACCCTCACTATCTGCATAAGTTTTGTATAAAATCAGTTTTCCATTACGAATAAAGAAAGTGGGAAATTATTTGATACAAAATAGATTCATTTAGGAATCCGACAAGTGAGAGTAATCTTCCAAGCATTAATTTGGTGAAACAAATAACTAAGACTAGTGTTGAAGTTTTGAATAATAAATTAAATTCCTTTCAAATGATTTGGTTTAAAATATTTTTTAATTCAATTAAGAATTATAATTAAACATCCAATAAAATTATTTATTTGCAAATCTTCATTTCTACAATGAATTATTGAAAATTATTTTGAAATGAAAAACGTCCTATAATACAATGTCTTTTACAGACTACGTAAGAGCTATTTACATACACTTGTATAAAACACAATAGAATTACGCAGTGCATACTTCCTACATGAATAAATCATTTAAAATAATTAACTTTACTCTAATTTCCATTATGAATAAAGGAAGGAGATGAATAGGACAAGAAAAAACTGTTTATAATTACAGAAAATGTTAATTTTCATAACATGAATAAATTCAATACATATCTTTTACAATGTTACATAATTATAGCAAATATAACATTACATTTACATTTTCCAATATTTTCTTCCATATTCCATTATCCTTTTCCAAAGTTATTTTTGTTTTAATTGTTTGAAAGGATAAAATAGAATAACATACGCTTTATTACTTGGATTGATTCCAAATAAATCACATGCGGCATCAGTTCCATGAATTTTCCAACGCCCCCCTCATCAATAAAGTAAAGTCTTTCGAAAATAAAATGAAAACATTTACAAATTTAATTGATTGTACTTACTTCTCTCTTGGGAGCGCATATATGAATATTGGACATGCATGGTCCGCAACAAGACGATTCGTTTCTTTTTTCACTCTAATGACATGTCGAAGCACCTATTTCATCAACATTAGCAAACTTCGTCATCACCGCGTGACAGTGATCATTCTCGTCATCATCCATAAAAGTAGACAAATCTAATATGGGAACGTCCATTCACAACATTCTTCTTTCCAATATCTCCATACGGATATTTTCATTCACACTAAAATAATATATTTGCAAATATAGTTAATAAATAAAAAAGAATGAAAAATACTTACGTATTCTTCCGCTTTTTCATCGGTGACAATGATGTCGAAGGAAGCGCAAGTCCGCCCTCTTATATCAGCTGAATTAATGTCATTCTCAACAACTACCTGCAGCAGGATAAAGAAGAGGTTCGCAGCAATTCTCATACCCACAGGAGCACTTATACCTTATATGTACCATAAACAGATGTCTGCCTGCAACTTTCTTCACATGAATTTGCAAGAACGTCATTACTCGTTTCTAACAACTTCCGACCTTGCGGTAGTTTTCCCCTCAAGTTAAGCGCCATCATTACCATTTCCGGCGTCGTGGTCAGTTATCTTTTCCCGTGGGAATCGAGACTTCCGTTTCCTTCGTCAACAGAATAACCGTCGCGTCATTACCATTTCCGGCGTTGCTGTCGGCTATCTTTCCCTGTGGTGAACCGCGTCTTCCGTTTCCTTCGTCAACGGAATAACTGTCACGTCGTCAATAACGTTTCCAGCGCCCTGCTCGGTGGACGCTTCCGTCGTTAATCTGCTCGTTAGTATCCGTTCTGTATAAAAAATGTGGTGGCTCCTAATGGGTTGTACTGCGCATACGGTTTGCGCATCCTCCACCACTACTTCAACGCACTCTAGTTAAAGAAACCGCATACTTCGGCAAGTCGCATCTTGGTGCACGATGTTCTCCGTAGTCGTGATAAGCTCGGAGACACGCCGCTCTTTCGCCGTGCGAGGGGGACACCTCATGACGATGCTTTTTTCTCATCTCTGTTGGTGCGGACATAACTATTAAAATAATCCCGGACTGACAGCAGAAGACGTTGCGAACGGTGATCAGGTCAAAATGCTTTTGGCTGCCACCAGACAATATCTACAGTGAACATTCATTTTGTGAAGGCAGATTTTAATTATGTGTGTGTATCTGTACTTTATACATTCGAAATAAATAAGTATGTGCTCCACCACATTGTGGTGTTCGTCGTATTCTCCCTACGTCACCGCCAGGCAGGACCTCCCAATCCCCGCCTCCTGTAGGCGCATCGCCCTTTTTATTTTTCTTAGGTTGGTAGTCATACCACACCAGCTGGTGTGACGTCACAAGGCGCGGGCGCCTTCCATTAGAACGTCCCACCAGCTGCGATGACGTTACAAGGACGACGTGACGTCAGATGTTTGTTTACACTGGATGATGTGTTCCAGAATCGGCTGTCTTCTTTTCTTTGTTCAAAAATCGGCCGTTTTTATCTACTTGCATGTTTCTCATCAATTCAAATTTGTTTCCTTTGCATTTGTATCATCAATAGACATAAGCCTCCTAAACAAAACAAGCAATTTTGTATGTCCTTAAAAGCAAGATGTTTATTTAGCTGATATCTCGAAGGCATTTTATGCTCCTAACATTGTATGTGTATACATAACTTGCAACGTTTTGAATTTTCTAAAACTGGGCTTAGCTACTATACAGGAGCTTGCTGTTTAGAGAGGCACGCCAATGTGAGATAAACTGTTGGTACCGATGTACAATTTTGAATTAACGAATACTGCACATTAACTCTTTCCCTCTTTTTTCTTTCTTTCCTCCTTTCGGCCGTTTCAGGGAAAAAACCCTCCTCATTCTCAGCCTGCCTTCGAAAAGGACATTGCTCTGAATGAATGCTATTTCTCTACTTGGGTGTCAGCCGCCGCAGATTAATATGTATTATTCTAGTACTACCAGTCACAAAATGCCTCTGAAGATTCACAGTTTGTACGCCATATCCATGGGATCTCTGACATGTGTCAGAGATTCCATAGTAGATGTATTTTAAATACTTGTATTTGAAATACGTATTTTAAATACATTTTGAATTTGAATAACTATTTTTGGGCATGTATTTTAGATGAGTGAAATACGATTATAAAGCTGGCATATGTTCGATTTTCACTGTTAACACTGAATTTTCGAATACTAGTAGTT
Organism: Teleogryllus oceanicus; assembly: GCA_964035755.1. Taxonomy (NCBI): domain Eukaryota; kingdom Metazoa; phylum Arthropoda; class Insecta; order Orthoptera; family Gryllidae; genus Teleogryllus; species Teleogryllus oceanicus. The sequence continues at coordinate 200,590,742 of CAXIVR010000001.1, read as the reverse complement.
TTCACGCAATATTGCCTGCAATATGTGCAATTTAAAAAACAAAAAAACAAGATTTTCTTAAAAAGTTTCCAAATCTTTGTTAAGGGTAATGCTATATAATACGAGATGAAATAAATGCCATAGTTCTGTATTCTTTTGTTATTTTCAAAAATTAATTTTGTGACTTGTCTCTCACGCCGATAATATTTTCATTAGCACCGATTTGTTAACATGATTGCATTTACGATTGAATGTGCTTTAAATGATGTCAGATAAAGTTTCTCGAAAACTCAAAACTTTTCTCTGAAAACAAGCTCAAAATTCCGAATTTTTAGAAATGCTCAAATGCGATTTCTTCAAAAATGGCTCCTATTTTTTCTTCAAACTTTTCGTACGGATAGTGCTTATTGCATTGCTTAATATGACGGGTAAAGTTTATTTTGCTCTATTATTTTGTTTTTTAATAAAATTACAGAAATATAATTATTTTAATATCACTCACGCCTTTGATATGAATATCTCCATCGATTTGTATACATTATTGCATTTGTGAGTGGAAGAGCTACAAATGTTTCGAAAACTCAAAAGATTTATTTTAAAATGTTTCAAATTTCGCATTTATTGTAACGCTTAAACACCATTTTCTTAAATACTGCTCCGAAGTTATCAACAAAAATTTCCTTATAGGACGAGATTTTACTTTTCTTGAACATTTTTAGAGTAATATTTCGGTTCTACCATTAGGAAACAGAAAAATTTGAAAAATATTAACTTTGGGCGGCCAAAGTAGGCAGCTGGCAAGAGTACAAGACTGTAAAGCTGGCTCTGACCAAATAAATTAGAAAATTACCTACTACGAGGAAGTCTGTGCCATTCCGTAACACAACTAGCTTCAATTGCTGAGCTGTATTTAAAAAAATAAAAACAGATTTTTACATTTCCCCGTCTTTATATTACATTGACTTAAAATGCACTTCGAAAACGGCTGCAACAGCTCTGTGCATTAATTTTAGTATTTATTATAAATTTGTAAAGAAAATTGTCCTGTTGTCCAAAAAAATGAGACTTTCTGGTTGATGATTCGTGTTTATAATAACAGAAAATTGAAATCATTATAACAGCATTGAGTATAACAGAAAATAGTCAGTTGAGATAACAGGTTCGATTTCTTCTAGTGTACACTTGGCACAAAAATGCATGAGTTACATTATATCTTACATTATAATGGGAAAACATACAATATATAATGTAATAAACCGTTTTACACCACATCATTCGTATATTTTCACTTTTTCAAAAATTGTAAATGTGCAGTTTTTGGTCTCTAACACACTATTTTCTCGCAACAAATGCCGGAAAAGTTAATCAGTCGATGGTTTTTCCGAAATGTACCTTTCGCAGCGTAGACAAATTTCTGCTTTTTTTAAAGATTCGTAAAAGAAAATCGTTTTACTGCATGGTCGATGTCTAAAGTTTCAGTTTGCCGACTACGCTTCCGTAGGTTACAAGGAATGCTGAAAAAACACATGATTTTTATCGCACCGCGTGCCCATGAAACGTTTCATGAGAAGAGTTTTTTCGGCGTTTGAAATATAAAAGAACGTTAGGAATGGAAGTAATTTATAGTATAATCATAGTATACGTTAATTTGAGTGATACAACTCATGATTTTACACACGAAATTGTTAATTTTCTAAGTAAATTACGTTTAAAAGCAATATAATTGAAAGATAAGGTATTAATACGGGATATTTTCAGTAACGCTGACCACGAAACTTAGGTTCATCAATTGAAGAGGTCACCAGCAAAACGTGTGGACATTTTCGTCGAAAGTTACATTTCAATGTAAAACGGTAATTGTATTGCTGTTGCAAGCTCGGGAGCGTACGCGTACTACAAAGCATTATTTTCGATATTTGAAAGTTGGCATTAGTTGCAGAAGGTGCTATCTGAAATGTCGACAATGTAGAAATGTCAGACAACACACGCACGTCGCCCGTATCGAACATTGTAAAATCCCTAAATAAAGGGGGAAAAGGTAGGTAAACTATGATTATTGGCAAAGGGTGAAGAATAAGAAGTTGAAGGATGCTGGAAAGGAGTATAAAAACTACATGGGGGATGCAGTTCAAGCGAAAACATCTCCAAGTACGGTAAGTTGCAAAAGGTGTTTTCTGCCATGTATACTGCACACCAAACTTACTAAACGAAATAGTTCTTTATTAACACATTGTATTGAATTTTAGAATCATCCTTGCAAAAATTGGAACTCTTCAGCGACTTCTACGACTTTACATACAACGAGCAAACGATGTTCCTGTGTCATTGTATAGAACTCGAAAAACCGAAAAGAAGAGTATAAGAAGCAGCTGTTTCTCGCCGACAGTGTTCACCGAGGTATGCTCTGCCTGCAGGTACCGTTAAAGTCCAAATATGTAGAAATTTTCTTCTTGATATCACAAGGAAAAGTGTTAATGTCCTTGTTGGTAAAATGAAAAAAGGGAAGCGTTTGGATGATGGACGAGGTAAACATGAGAATTTGCGGAAGATTGCAGATACTGACATAGAGGATATAATCAAATATACTCAATCCTTTCCATCACAAGAAAGTCATTATGCTGAAAGTCTTGATCCTGATCTAAATGTTCGCAAAATGTATCAGCTCTTCGTAGCAAAGAATCCACACACCGCACTCAAGCTTCATACATGTCGCAATATATTCAACACCAAATTCAACCTAAGATTTGAAGTTCCGCGTTCTGATACATGCAAGGTTTGCAACGGATACTTCATTCAACTTTCTCCTACTAAAACGGAAGAGGAGATGAACAAAATTTGTGTTGCATCAGAACTTCACCATACGAAAGCGGAATCTGCTTACTCCTCTTTGCAGATACAGAAACAGCTAAGAAGAGTGGAAATGTAATTGTTTTATGTGTCGATTTGCAACAAGTGGTCTTCACTCCAAATTTGAAACATTCATTTAAGTACTACCAAAGCAATATTCAAATTATAATTTTACTATGCATAATATGGGTACATCAGAGGTAACTATATGTTATTGGCATGAATGTATTGGAAAACGTGGATCTGCAGAAATGCATTGTGAAGTATATTACAGAGAATTTTAGGAAATTAAAATGTAATGAAGATAGGGAATTGGTTTCGTGTCAGACCATTGCGTTGAACAAAACAACTGGAAGATGGACTCCCTGTGTCCCTATCTTATAATGGTAAATCACTTCACTGAAGAAAATGAGACGTTTTTAGTTACTGGACACATCTTTTTACCGTGATTTTGCTTCAATCAAAAAAAGTTAAAAAAAAAACTGTATTCTCAATGTTCCTTATGATGTAATGAAAATGATCACATGTGCATGATCAGTAAATTCATTTGAAGTGATGTTAATGGAAGGAGAGTTTGTGGACTTTGCATTCATTGAATCGCAAATATATAGAAACCCACAGCTCAAAATTAGTGAGGTTAGGTGGTTCAAATGGCATTACATGTGAGGACATCTCACAGTATGTTAGAAGGCTGGGCAATTTATAACATCCTGAAGAGGCCAAGAGGTTATATACCGGATCGTGTGGACAGTTTATACACAAATTGAAATAAAAAATATCTTTGTACTTTACAAAGAACGTTTGCCGATTTCATTAGCAAAAAGAAAGATCTTCTGAAAATGATACTATATTTGCCTCACGAATGTCACATGTTCTAAAAATCGCTTCCTAGCAGTTAGATGATTTGTTTCAATACTAATGCGATTTAAAAAATGTTCCTTCAACAAATTTAAGCTATTTAAACATTCAAACATTCTTTAAACAAACAAAAACAAGATATAGTATAATGAATTAGTTTACATTTGCATTGTATAATTTAAAAAAAAGACTCAATATGCCTGTAACAAATAATGTACTTCCGAGTCAGTGACCCCCATCTCGATCGGGTTTTTGTCCAGTTTCCCTGATCCATTGAGCAAATGCTGAGATGGCCCCTTGATTTGCTTCTGGACGTAAATGTAGCTTCACTATGCGCACGTTTTGTTGAACTTTCCTTTTGCTTGTAGTGGTAGTAGAGCTTAGGGTGAGTTTCTATTTGTAAACAATACAGAAAATTCAAATCTGTTTGTTCCTTTACTGTTAAAAATAAGTTTCCATAATTTGGCAACGAAAATATCTAGTTTTTGACATGTTAATCCCTCGCTTTCTTAAATTTGTTTATTATTATTATTATTATTATTATTATTATTATTATTATTATCTTTCAACTATTAATAGTTCAATCGTTAGGAAAGGGCTCTAAAACTAAAGAAAGCGTGCGCAGATGATTTTCTCCCCCATACGTCACATACAGTTTTTGACTTATTTTTACTAAATAAATAAATAAACAATTATGCCCAAAGTCATTGAGTTTTCCAATACAGATTTTATTTACTGTGCCTCTCAGTTGTCAAAAGGTGCTAACTGCCGCGCACCTTTTGCCAGTAGATTGTTCCCAATAATGCTGGCATATTCAAACGTGACAGTGTTCATGATGTACACTCAGTTACTCAAATAGAAACTATTTATACCAAAAGCAATGCAGATATATCAATACTTTGGACAACAAACGTTTTTTGTGGTTCCTGAAAAATTAAGTTTTGTTAGCACCTTTTGCTGGTGACACCTTCAATTTATTAATCTATCGTATTAACGCAGCTTAATAAAATTATTGTTCGCTTAATTATTATTAAATTTCGTCTGAAAATACAGAAAGAATTAAGTCGTTTATAATACAAAAATTTGAAGATCTGTGAAAAGAAATGTTTTTAAAAACTTGCTCCAACATTGGGGGGAGCAGTGCCCCCCCTGAATCACGCCTCTGTATTACAGTATCTAATGATAATGAACGATTGCAATATAATGGAAACTGAAAAAATGAAAAAGTGAAACAACATTAGTGAAGAATCGTTCAGTGAAGTCCAATATGTCTTATCCAATATGGACGAAACTAAATACACTTCGAAAATGTAAAATCAAAAATTATAAAATACAATGATTTCAGTCATAATTAGGGCACGGATGTTTATGGCATGTCATATTTTTCTTTGTGTTATTTCCATGAAAATGTAAGTTAAGCATGATTCACCTACAACGACTAATTATTAATTAATTAACGATTAATGTAATTTTCATGTGTCTTATACAGTCACATTTGGCTTTTTAACCCTTAGATAAATTTTTGTTAATCTTTCGCAATATGGTCACATTTTCATGAAGTTTTGTATTTTTTGTCATATTTTTACCTTTTTTATTCCTCTTTCTCATGCTTGCAGTTGTTCGAAGGAGATTTTTCCAGACATCTCCTAACTGTTATCTAATTTCTTACAATTATATCTAATTGTCTGTGAACTTTCTTACCACGCGTTTCCATAGTGATCATATTAAACTATTTTCAACACAAAATTAAATGGCGTTATTTCTAAATCAAAACTAAAAAATTGTTATTCATTAAATGAATAAGATGGCTGGCAATTTCTTAAAATTACTGGTTGATAATTGCACATTAATTTAAAAATGAACTTCCAGAAATAAACCGTTTCTGGCCTCGCGTTGGGCTGCCATCGGTGATACTTTTTGAAGAAGTCCTCTTGCTTATTATAAAACTGAATTATTAATTTATTAAATTTAATTATTAAATTTACTGCTTCTAAATCATGGGTTTGACTCACAACATTCACTCCTTACCCGTTGCATGTGGACGTATGAATCAATACAGAATTACGAATCCTATTGTCACGAGAAGTTCCATTGATTGGAGTCAATTATTAGATTGATGACTACTACTACGGATTATCAGCCATTTTCAGCAAAAAAATAACATTTATTCCTATCATCTATACATTACAGTTCTGTCAAATTTATCTGAATTACTTTCACTTTAGATATTAGAAACACCGCACGGGTTTTACAATAGTTCGTAAGCTTACATTCGTAATTAGGTTCGTAATTACGTTCGTATTCTTGATCGATAGCTTCTCGGCTGACTAGCAGAATATTGCTCTTGGTGTGCCAATTCTTGCGTAATTCTAAATTAACTTTCTCATGGCCAAGCGTGATATTGAAACATAGCTGTCAGTTTGGGGGACCCAAGTGACCCCATCAAAAGTTGTTACAAGAACGCTGTTATATTGAGTTTAGAATAGTATTTTCTTTATTACGTTTATTGTTTATCATCTTAGAATATTGTACTTAAACATTGTAAATTTGGTAAATATTTTGTAATATATGGAAACATTCGAAAAACAATGCTTTTGCTTACTCATCTAAGTCATGTTATCATCTTTGGAATAACTATTGTTAAATATTTGCAATTTCACATCATTATTATTACAAGATCACTTGGACTCACTTATACAGAACTTTTAGAATATATGTAAAATAAATATCTACCTCTGAAATTTCTCGCTTACTCATAGCTGTCGTAAAGGCAATTTCTTACAATTCACGCAACACAACTGACAATAACGTAAAACGCTGCCTGGAGAGTAAGCAGAAGAAAATCGCTAGCTATCAGTACTGACAAGTTTCTGACAATAGTGATACATTAGTCATGAAGCAATTGTCAAATACACCAGAAATATGAATGTGAAGTCAAAATATCATCGAGAAAGAGAGATAACTTGAGTCCTCCAAAAGCCATTCCTAGGTAATAAAACTGTATTACCATAAAAGTGTGTTAAAATATTTGAAATAAAAGAATATTTACATACACGAGAGAGAAAAATTCTACTACATTTTTCCGTTATTTGTAAGGGGGAAAAAAGAGAACTGGGGAGAACTTAGGTCCCCCTCTCGGCCATGCGAGGATTAAAGAAAAAAATGTTCTAGAATGTCCTCTACGATTGCTAATTGGACTTAATATTCCCACAATTTTAACACGCGGACGCGGCTTTCCCTATCTGTGTTTCGTATTAAACACTTACTCGCGACTGACTATATTCATCTACTTATTGGAAAATTCTTCCATCTACGGAGCTACCCTAATGTACATCTACCCTAATGTACTCCACGAAACAGGGAGTCTGTTTAATTCCGATTTCCAATCATTATATTGATAAAAAATGCCAATTTCAATTTAATATCACAATTTACACAAGACCAATTTCTCAAAATTCAAACTAAACAAATTCCCGGCTTACTATCATCAAATCATCAATATCATACCAGATTAACATTGGAAAACCTTCACATTCATCTCAATTGTAACCTACTGAATGTAAACATAAACTACAACCCCTCCCCTCTGCTAAAATTACTTTTTTGACACCACAGTCTTCGGGGGTGACACAACACAGCACACCGCACCCAGGCCATTAACCCTCCTCCACCCCACACAGACGGTACTTAAGGCTTCCGAGGCACGCCCGAGACGCGCAGTCCATTTTTGTGGCTCCCAGACAGCAGGTAAGAAACGGCTCAACTTACTTTTCGTATTTTCTCTCTCAAAATTGTACATGTACTACATTTTTCATTCATTTCTTGCTTAAATTTAAAAAACTACTATATTACATAAAGATATAACTCTCCGTCCCCTTCTTTCTTTCCTTTCTTTAATTCTTCTTCTTTCATTTCTTAAGATGTTTTAAATTATATAAATTATTTATTATAAAGATCTAACTCTCCGCCCCCTTTCTTTCTTTCATTCTGTCTTTTCCTTTTCTTTAATTCTTCTCCTTTCATTTCTTAAGATGTGTTTTTTATATTAGGTAACTATGTTAATTCTAATTTTATATTTTTCTTGTACCAGAAAACTGATGATGATGGCTAAGCCATCGAAAGCTGCTATTTGTGAAATAAATACTATTGTTGACGATGACAACGCCTTCAATCATTCCAATTACTATCATCAACATGATACCCAGCCTATGTTGAAAACCCGATCGCACCTCAACAGCTGCTTTCGTATGTTCGCTACGAAATTTTTCTAGAGAGTGAATCAATGCGTCCTTCCTGACGATCACGACAAACCAACGCCCTCTTCATATTTTCTGCACATCATGTATTCGGGGCCGTGTCCATTTGCCCAAAATACTAACAGAAAGCATGGAATGTTAACCCTTGTTGATCCGTTGTCCTGAAAACTAGTATTCTTTTGATTGAAAACGATGTCATATTCCAACGCTAAATGTTGATTTTATCACTAAAAATTAATTCCAAGATTCTTGACTTATCACAATATGCATCTCTCTCTTTTTCTCTTCCTTTGACTGATTATAAAATAAGCTGTCGAAATAGCCGCGCAAATAGCTGGATCCATTGTACAGAACAGAACTGAAGCACTGCACAGTTTTGCACCGTGTGGACAGGGTAGCGCACGTGCGGTGTGTTGAACGTTCGTCTTTCAACTTTGCGCATGCACTTGTATTCCTGTGACGGACAGAAAAGATACATCGGGTTGACGCGGCTTAACGTCAAAATTGTAGTTTTGCAATCTTGTATTTTTGTTGGCAATTTTCGAAAGTACAGAAAGACCTGCGTCAATTGCTCTATCCCCAATGGCAGTCGAAGTTCTGAGAAACGGCAGATTCTGGAATAACAACCAGTGTAAACATCCCGTTATGGTTTGTGGTCACCGGAAGTGTTTTTCCGGCGGACGTTTGGCGACCTTTTGACGCCACGCCGTCCTTGGGACGTCATCGCAGCTGGTGTGACGTCCCAAGGTCGCTCGGCTGGCGCGAAGGTCGTCGCCCGCGACTTGTGAAGTCACAGCTACTGGTGTGGTGCCCGCCCTGCCTACCAACCTAAGAAAACAAAAAAGAAGGGTGCGACTGCGGGAGGAGGCAGGGAGTGGGAGACCCTGCCTGACGTAGAGGAAACGTAGAGGAAAGGTAATGGTGACGTAGGGGAAAGAAGACGAAGAACAGTGAAAACACATTTTAATGTTGGAGTACATGGTCATCAGCTACAAACACACAAAGTGAAAAGCAACTTGTTATTGTTGAAAAGACGTAGTGTTCTTAAGATTGATGGCGTTATGTTCCTCGCCGGGGTCGGCGACGGTGACGGGTCATTTTCCTTGAAAGTGGTAGTCTTCGGCGTTTTCACCGTAGCGTTTTGAGGCAGCGTCGTCTTTGTGAGTGGGTGCCGACAGGTTCACGATGTGCGTCTTCTGCACGTTGATGTTGCCGAATTTTCTGAGTCGAAGTTTAGGTATTTTTCGAGTTGTTTTTGAATGTCGTTGACCTGGCGATCGACGTACGATTTCGACGTCGCGTGCCTCTGTTGATTTTCCAATGTTTGAAATTCGAAAAAGATCAGCGTTGAAGGGTCCACCGGTTTGTCATTGGCATAGACACTTTGATTGGCAAGCAAGGTCTGTAGATCGGTGCAAACATCCTCGTTCGATCGAATGTTCTGTAACAAATAATGTCCTGCGAGTTGTCGTCCTTGTTCGAAACGCGCCTCCACATACGCCTTGGTGGTTGTCCGTCGACGTGATCGGCGAGGTTTTCTGCGCGTCGCTTATGCGTGTTTGCCAGGGAGTTGGCGGCTCCACCGTTGTCATCTTCCCGTATATCGTCGTACACCTCAGTTGAATATTCGTCGTCACTCATGTCTTGAGCAGTTGTTGATGATGAACTGTCGGCACAGCCTCTCTTATGACGGAGATCCCCTCCACCATCCCATTCACCAACATCACGTGATACATGTTTCCAGTCATGTGAGGGATGATTACAGATTGTTTTATTCCATAGGCTAATACCACCTTGATGCCAGACGGGACAAATAGTATCAGGTGGAAGAGCACGTCCGCACACTATGGTAAAAAGAGTGGGAGGAGTAGTAAAATCTGTCGTGGTCGAATCCATGATGGACTGACGTTCACAGCATGTCACATTCAAAAATTAACTTCACAAAAGAAAGCACACGAGAGCAGCGGTCACCATGACTATTTGAATGATACTACCGAAAATCATCATACGTCTACCCAATCCATGACGCTGCTAGTGAAATTATATACACTTTCATGCATCCCACGTCGACAAGCCATGCATTTTCGTTTCTGTTGCGCCGGTCCGTCGATGTGCGTGCGTCCGATGTTATAATGTTTTTGACAGGGTAGAAGTTCGAGAATGCAGGGAAGCTTTGAACGTCCTCAGGCAGTCGACTGAAGACAGCACCCACGTTTCTCGCTGCCAAAAATGACAGAGAAGTGTAACGGGCAGAAGAACTCTCGTCGAGTGCTCTGAATGAGCACGTTGTGTAGTATTGTTTGATGGCTTCGCTGATGTCTTGGAGTAGTTGCCTTTTGGCTAATGTGATGATAAGTGTGTTCTCTTCGCTGCGAATTCATGCGTTTCATGCAGATACTTCGATCACGGTGATAGACAAATAGAAAGTGTGTTGCGTCTTATACACGACGCGAAGTGAGAACAGGAAGTGCTTTAACCGCATCCTGTCTGCTTAGGAAACGGTGACAACAGGAAGTGTCCATGCCGTCACAGAGAAAGTGGTAACGTGCCTGCCGCATTTCGAACGGGGTTTGCTTCGTTGTTGTCGATCATGTCTGGTCAATACGTTGCAAGCCAATGTATTAGAGCGAGAACGTATTGTATACCTTTTCCATCGATCAACGATAAGACAATGTGCCACGTCACGTCTGCTTTACATATGTTACGATTCTAGTTGGAGAATTAAAACTCTGGTATTATTTTAACAAAAACGTTTATTTTGTTTCTTATGAACTATTTTTGTTCTTTCACTAGAGCAAATCATGGGTTGCATGCTGCAAAAAAATTATATTAACTTTAATAGTTAATGATTTATGATGTTTGACATGCATGAATGTGTTGGAAATTTCCAATTTCGGAATATGCATCTGAAGTTCACTCACCAAAGGCTTGACAGTTGACGTTCTCTCTGAAAAAATATTTTCTCAAAAAACAAGAAACGTAACAAGAAACGGGTTGAAGCATTACGACCCAATGAAAACTGAAAAACACGAAATTCCACAATCTTTCATGATTCTCTGGTACACAGGTATCTTAACTTCATTGGTTACATTCTTTAGTGTAAATCTTTCTTCTTATATGCTTTTATTTTTACTTCTGTTCCTTCATCTGTATTTTCATCAAACTCTTCATTGAAGTCAACAAAATCTCTTCAAAACAAGTTTTTCAGATACGTTATATAGCTTACTTTTTCTTTCTTGTTCATTTTATTTTAATTGTTTAAATGTTGATTAATACCGTTCTTGTCACAATGAATATGTTTGTCGTAGGTTATCGAAACTTCTTTCTTCCATTCTGCTTCTTGTCCAACTTCTAGGATTTGATTTGATTTTTTCGTGTTTCCGGGCGCGTCAACTGCTTCGGTCATTAGTCCCGTTAGTGTAGTGCATGTTTTTTCTCGGGAGATGGCGGTGACCTTCCCCCGCTGGATGGCGAGATCCGGCGCCGACCTACCGTCGGCTAGTGGGGTTTCCCCCTAGCCCGTAACCAGGACTCTCCCACCAACGGGTCACCGCCCCAGTCGGGACAAGCTCTAAGCTCCCGACCGGTCTCCCGGAATATGTGGTAGTGTAGTGCATGTTAGTGTAAGTGTGTGTGTAAGGGGAGAGGATAGGACAAGGTAGAGGAAGGACAAATCGCGCGCGGTCCGTGGCCCGTTTGGTAGGGTACTGCTCCGGCATTCGCCTGGTGTTGATCGGAGAAACCACGGAAAACTACCGATCAGAGAAGCTGGCCGCTAGAATTCTCCTCCAGACAGCAGCTGAATTTGACCTAGCTGAAAAGCAAGAGTCGAAAATCCTGCCGCCGTGAGGACTCGAACCTAGGACCTCCCGGTTAGAGGTGCTGCAGTGACATCAATTGATGCACTGAGCTACCGCTATCGGTCCAACTTCTACGAGATCGCCAACGATGCGTGCCTTGATTTTGAACAGTCGTCGTTAATCCAGTTTGATTTCTTCGTTCCTCGCTCGGCGACATGTCAAAGCGAACTTTGTTCAGTCTGTCGTCGGTCGTCGTAGCAGTTGGACGTGCTTTAGCGGAGCTCCTGGCGAGACGAGTTGCTACCTGCAGAAGTATCGGGTTCGCATCGGGGCGTGGGCCGTTCGCTTTTCCTCGTGCGCAGCGCCGGCACCCTCGGCATCGTTCCGCGGGGGCGGGGCAGCTGCAGCATCGTTGCGTGCGACCACGATAGCGGTGCTATTGTTCATTGAAGGTGTCGAATCTAATCCGGGACCTGCAGCTGAAGCGAACGCAATTCGCAACTTGTACAGTGGATGCAAATGCAACTTAAAATCGGGCAAACAGTGTGAATTGTGTGGAGTGTGGTATCATGCGAGTTGTGGTAAAATAGAGACATAGATCACGATAAATGGTTTTGCAAAAAGTGCAAAGAAAATAGAGTGTGTCAACTGAAAGAGAAACTGGAAGCTGCTCTTCTTCAAACCCATGAGTTGCAGGAGTTAAACGCAGCTCTGGAGGAGAAACTCCGAGCTGTTCCAGAAGGAGACGCCGCGCAGCCTATCAGAGGCGCTAACTGCGAAAAAAACAATTCTCTTTATTGGAGACTCGATAGTAAGTCATGTAGGCAATGACAATAAACACATGCAAAATGTGTCTCCCGGGAATCCTAACCGAGCAGCTGCGAAGGTATGTGGGCAATAGGGACCTCGGAACGCCATATATCATCATTTTACATTTTGGTACTAATGATCTGAGGAGAAGAAATATTGACTTCGTCATGGAGGATATAAGTGACCTCGTGATGAAAGCGCATGAGAAGTTTCCAAGAGCAAACATATACATTAGTGGCATTCTCAGGCGTCGCGGCATTCCATGGAGCTCTTGGAAACTTGTCATGTACTTTCATCACAAGGTCACCCATATCCCCGATGACTAAGTCAACCCAAATGGACCCAAATACGTGGCTGCAGGACGGTCATTTCAGTCGTGACGGTTTGCACCTGAATCGCTCGAGGTCCAACACGCTGCGTGGACTCTTCTCGCGTTTAGGAGGCTTCCCGCGACAGGCCTGTGAGGCCGCATGGCGGGGGCGGCAAGGGGTATCGAATCCCCTATGATGGTTTGTGAGGGAACGGCGGCGGAGTGCAGTGCGGCGAGTGACGGCGACGCGGTGGCGGTGATGATGAACGACGACATATCGGCGGACAGTGACGGGGCAGCGGTGGCGAGAGACGGCGGCATCATAATAAGGAATTACCCAAAAGGTGAGTCTCTGTATGAAACAGGGCACTTAGGCACAGACAGTGACAATATTTCGAAGCCGCTTAATGCGAGAAAGTACGCGCTGTTGTAGTATCACTAGTTTATTTTCTTGTTCGACATCAGATAGTGCAAACGGTGTTATCTTTTGCTGCAGTTAAGCCTGGACTCATGATACCCTCTGGCCAGGCCCTCTCTCTCTACATACACACGCATGCACGCGCGCACACACGCACGCGCGCACGCACACACACGCACGCGCGCACGCACACACACGTGCGCGTGCGTGTATGTGTACATGCCGACATGAATGAGAAGAAATAAGAAGAAATAAAAGAGGTCATCTTCGTCAACATATCAGCTTTCCCACAATCCCGACATGAATGGCCGAGGTGGCTAGAGCGTGTGCCGACTCAGCGCCCCGGTCCAAAAGGTCGCGGGTTCGAGTCCCGTCGTGAATTTGGTTGTATGTCCCTTGTCTTCCATATATGTGTATTGTCGCGGAAGGCATTATGAATCTGTTGACCACCGACCGAGGAGCCCGCATGAGCATGTCTAGTGAAAAGGTTAATGTGTCCCCATGAGGGGCATAGTGGGTACCCGGCGCGGATAGCCTCAATCAATTTGGAGAGGGTAGCTCGACGACTCCGCGTCAGCGTCCACCGCACTCTGCCTGCAGCCGCCAAACCATTTTCACATCCAAGCAATGAGAAGCCAACGTGGAACGATTTCAATCAATCGAAATCAATCAACATAAAACACGTTTCGCTGACCCGTTTTCTTGTGACATTTTTGAATCAATAATTAGGGTTCATTGATGAATATTTTACGTGGATTCCCACGTACCATAGCATCCCATAGCATCCCATCTCAATACCATAGCATCCCCTAACGCTACTCCATTGTTCCCTGCTGACTATTCTCTTTGAAATTCTTTTATATATCAGCGTTTTGTAAACGACTTTTTCCGTTGCAAGATATCGTTTATAAAAGGGCATTTTACGGTATAAATGATGAAGTATTAGAATTTACGGTACGAATAATTGCGTTATCTCACATTCAGCCAATCGCAGCGAGAGAATCATGGGAAGGTAGTGGCAAACGGAACAACCGACCACCTTTTTCTCGCATAGATGTCAAATACTCGACACGTCACAAAAAAAGTTGTTTCGCAAAATTGTAGATTCTCTTATAAATTTATACTGCTGTTATACAAAAAATACGGGTGCAACTCGTGTATAGTTGCTTTATTGCATTCGTACAAATTTGAAAACTCGCTCCTAACGTCGCTCGTTTTCGAAACATGTTCTCAAGGAATAAAGCTTAACATTATAAACTATCTGCGCAAACTACTGTTACAACTTATTCTGACAGGTGTGTTTATACCTGGTGTTTTCTTTGACTGGACTGTCAATACCAATCATAATCATTGACAAATCATAACAATTTATTTCTTTGCTCATTTCCAATATTCCTTTCATTGTATTTAAACCTATTAGCCCGGGAGCGAGCAAGAAAGTCCACGTATGATAAGCTCAAAGCTAAAACATTTGCGAAGTTAGCTAGTATTATGAGGAATAGGGAAACGCAAGTATGGCGTCCTGTAGGTGTCGGCGTTGCGCTACACAATTTCTTGAATGTACCGAAAAAAAAAAAAACATGTCATTGGGGAATGAGTACCCAGCTAATTCTTGTTGTATATTGTTCTTTAGAAAGCCGAAGTGTGAAGGAGTTGTATACCATACCGATGTGACGTCTCAAACTGTACGCCATATTGAATTCAGTGTCATTTTTTTAATGCTTTCTTGTATTACGAGCTCCAAGCTAATGTTCTGCTCTAATGGTAGAAAATTCTTTTTCTTTGCCGATTATGATCACGCCATACATTGTCGGCGTCTCTAAGTAGCCATATTGATTCAAAGATGCCCAATTTGTCGCTAGGTTTATGTATCATATATACACACCCGAGAATTTTTTAAAATTCCTTTTAATGTTTACAAGGCGAATCTGTAAGTGCCATTAAATTTTTCAAGTATAGGAAATATAATGAAGTTGTAATTATTCTGACTATATGTATTAATATATGGAAAAGAAAGTTACTGCGGAAATTTTATGGCAATCAATATTTTTACTCTGAGGTATCCTTTTTTTCCCTTTTTGATCCATTCATGTACACATAAAAAAAAAAAATTGGTGCTGGAGCACGACTTTTCATGTAATATTTATACACACCAACAGATATGAACAAAAAATTAATATACTTGCCTGTAAATGAAAAAAAAATTGATGATATAGGATAAAAAATAAAATTTCACAGTAATCAGAGATAAAATTATGGAATAAAACAAGTTTAAGAAAGATATATGTAGGAAGTAAAATAATAAATAGAGGGGGAAAACTTACCAAAATATGTTATTAATAAACAACTTTATAAAATTAAAGAGACAAATCCAAAATAAATATAAATAAAGAAAAAATTCCTATTGTAAAAACCTCCCTTCAAGGAGAAGATGGCAATTATAAATTGAGAAGGAACATAAACGAGGGAACTGAGAGATTAAAAAAAATAGTCATTATTATTTGCAAAAGTTAATAACGAAATCAAGCAAAAACAGAAATAAACAGAGATGGAATTGGGAAGAAACAGTTCAAGAATGGAATACACTTACACAAATAAAGGGAAAAGGAATATCACAAAATATAAATATGTTTCAGGGAATTCTTATTTTAGACAGAACACTGTCATAAATGTTTGTGAATAAATTCAATTCCAACATGGCATTAATAGTATTGTGTGTTTTTATACGTAATATATCCAAGAATAATTTGTGGGCTCATTGTCCAAAATGGCAGGTCTGTCAAAATTAAAATGAAAATCTACAAGATGATATTAAGAAATTGAGTTTAATTTTGTGCCTGTCTCCTTAATGTTATTAACATATTCTTTAATTTTTTGTTTGAAAGCACATTTTGTCTGTCTCATAGACAGAGAAAAGGCCAGAGAAATCATGACAATTACAGCGAAAAAAATAATAAAATTCTTAGCTGTCAAAGAGACATTTTCAACAGTCCTACCATTTTGGATAACCAACCCAGAAAATAGTCAACATTAATCTCAGAGACATTACATATAAATCTATCTAAAAGTATTGTATAAAAATACCATGTAGTATTTCTTTTAATAGATTATATTGTTCCTAATTTGTCATAAAACGTTGCAAATCAACCATTTACTTAATTTTTTATTGTTGTTAAGATTATACAATTACTTTTCAGCGATTACCAATGATTTTACGAAAATTTTGAAAGAAATAGATTTTTTGGTATGGCGGCTATTTAATGACATCTCATCAGTATGGCATTGCATCTATTTATCTAAATGAATCACATGGGGTCCAAAAACTGTACCACCATACTTGTACCTATGATACATACGTACATGGCCTAGTGATAAATTGGACATCTTTTAATCACTGTGGTGGCTACATAGAGACACCAAAAAGGTATGGCATAGTCATAATCAGCAATGAAAAAGAATTTTCTACCATTAGAACAAAACATTTGCTTGGAGCTTGTATTTCTTTAGTGAGAATGAACTTATTTAATTTGGACTTACTTAATATATATTTTGCCATGCTGAATAAATAATCACTGGAAGCAATTGTCAATTATAGGTCATAAACTTGTTAGTTAGTTAGTTAATACCTCATTTTATGCGGCGAGACTCGGGCCATTGGGCCTGCTCTTCCGTCTAGCCACGCTAATTTCGTTATGCTCTTTTCACTATCTACTGGAGAAAGAAGGTATTATGTTGGTCAACGAAACAGGCGATTTTGAATTTAGCTCAGAGGCTTCTTTTAGGTTTGAGGATCTTTTTCATGCAGTAAATCTACTACATGGGACAGCCGACTTAATTTCCCCGCCAAAAAAGGCGTGTGAAGGATTTTTTCGCCCTAAAAATTCACAGTTCGATTGGGCTTGAACTTGCAAACTTGGGTGAGATTTATTAAAGGTGAGATTTTGCAACTTTCCAAATTCCAGGTGTTTTAATGAAAATTGAACCAATGTGATATTACTATGCAAACTTTGTTCCATGTGAACTATGAAATTTTGAAAAATGTGGCTGTTTTGAAAAAAATATTGTTTATGTTTGTTTTTCTTTTAATTATAAAAATTTCACTCAATATTACATGAACTTTTTTAAAAAATTAAGTGATATATTTAATGATCGAATTTTGAACAATCTTATTAAGAAAAAAATCTCTTTCTTCATAATGTAATAGTAGGTGATAAAAAATTAAGTTTTGCCATTTTCAGAATTTCAGAAATTTGACTGAAAATTGCCCCTGCAATATTTTGAGAGTATACTTTCTTCTATTCAATAAAAAATTTAAGGAAACAATTTAGGGATATTTGAGAAAATTTTTAAAATGTCCTGGGATGTAAAGTTCCCCCC
Source organism: Teleogryllus oceanicus (assembly GCA_964035755.1). NCBI lineage: Eukaryota > Metazoa > Arthropoda > Insecta > Orthoptera > Gryllidae > Teleogryllus > Teleogryllus oceanicus. The sequence goes on along the minus strand of CAXIVR010000001.1, from coordinate 200,573,087 downwards.
AAAATTAGAAGATCCATTTAAAATTTGAGGATCTCTAACACAGGCAGATTCTTAGGCAAATATATATGTTCATGAAAATTCTGTGTCAATTTAGGTGTTCATGTTGCTCACAGATGATCAGACAGACAAACAAATGAAGTGACATAGATATTTTGAAAAAAATACTTTTTCAGAATCAATGGCCCCCAAATGTGTTTTCTTCATCAAAATCTTGACATCATGTTCCTGCAGCAATACAAAACTTTCTCTATACTTAACATACGAGAAAGGAGAATTGTACCCGTTTAAAATTTTGATTACTCAAATATTATCATGAAGATATTGAAATCAAATTGAAGAGTGATATTTTTAAGAAAAAATATACCATTAGGATTCAAAACTAAAAGAATAAAACTTTTTAATCACCATTAAAAGTCAATCCTTCATTTATCTGGTACTTGTGTTCCAAATAACACTAATATTTGTTAATAGTATTACGATGTTTGCAAAAAGGATTATTTCATTCATTGCCTGGCAAAATATTTCAAAAACTTTTTCAGTCATATTGTTAATCAGTTAAAACTTATGGAATATAAAGTAATTAATGTAAATTTATAAAAGAAAAATTGAAGAAGAAACAGTAAATACAAATGTGTTTTGGAAATACTGATGAGCTTACACTATTGAAAGATTGCACTAAACAATATAAATAAATGTTGAATTAAATCTTGACATCTCATTAATAATTCACAATAAATTTATTCCAAGGATAATTCATGTTCTTCTTATAGGTGAAAGCAAGATTGCATCTTTGTTTTTCTTTATATCCAAATATTTTCTGAGAATGATTATTAATGGTAGAAATCCAAGATTAATTTCAGTTTATGAAAATATTCTCCATAAAAACACTTTCAGATATAACGTTTCTACATAGTTGCTCTCCATGTATCACTGAAAGATTGAAAATTTCATTTCATTTCAAATGCATTGCTTTACATTTTCAATTTTAAATCTTAGTTAAGGCAACATTTGCAATGTGCATTCACGATAACAAGTAATATCTTTCATTTTGAAGTAAATATTTATTTTCACGAATTAATAACAGGGACATGGAAGCACAACAACACTGTTATAAGATTTAAATCTCTTAACCTTTCTTCACTCCTCAGCAATTTTTATGAGCTCTTCAGGCTGTTAATAATATGATCTAATTTAGGTACTTAGTTTTACTTACATTTACATAATGCTGGCTAAGTTTAAATTTATCAGAATCTCATTCAACTCTAAAATTAAAGAGGATGTTTTTCTTCAGAAACACACAAGATATTTTTCCTCAAAATTTATTCTTCACAATGCAGTATACGAGTATAATGTGTGAAAAGTTTTTATTTCGTGAACTGTACACATTTCATTTAACAATGTCAACATTGTGTAATACCATATATATATATATATATATATATATATATATATATATATATATATATATATATATATATATATATATATACACATATATATACATACATATACATACATATATATATGTAAAATATGTGTATATGTACATATGTATGTACACATATATAGATACATATATCTCAAGGAGAGAGAGATTCTGTAGCAATATGTAAATAAACTTACTACTTTTTCTGTTATAATTTGTCATAAATTGTAATAAAAAAGAACAGTTCTTATATTTATGAATGTGTTCGATATAGTTGTAATGATGTATATACCCTTATATGTATGTTTAACACCTACATAATAATAACATTGAAGAGATATCTTCATTTTTATATAATTAGTAATTTTCAACAACAAATTGTATACACCATAACCAAAAGTATTTTTCCCAATAGTACCATTTGGAGGATATATACATATAAATCAACAGTGCTGTACAATGCAATTTTAACAGTCTGAAGCACGTAGTTCTATGGATCGGGCAACTAGGTAGAATATTTCAAACTTTTTCTATCAGCTTTCAGCTTTCTGAGGCATTCCATTCTTATCACATATTAGTCCAGAATGTCTACTAAATTATTTTTTTATCCATTTTAAGGCCAACTAGTAATTACTATGGTAGCCATTTCTTTTGTTCAGTCAATCAGCAATAATACATACAATAAATAAGTTTTGTACTTCTATTAAGGATGGCTGGTTGTTGTCAAACCTTCTTCATATTATATGAGACTGTATGTAATAATAAATTATAAGTAAAATCTAATAGTATCAAAAATGTACCATGTCATTAAGTACTGATTTAATATTTTCCCAAAATATGACTTTATTTACTATAAAAAAAAGAATACAATAGGTAACAAATGTCAGTAAACCTTGATACCAATAACATGAAAACTACAAATATACTTTATGAAAGAATACATTTTAAAATTGAAAGTCAATAACGACCAAATCTCACTACTTATTTCTGTATAGAAATATCATGTCAATGGTAAATCAAGGTTTATATCCTCATAAATATCAATAATAAACATTACAGGTGTTCTCTATTATATTTTGTCAGTTCTCATGACTATTTATACAAAATAACATTAATTTAAAGAAAAAACATAGGTTAACAGTATAAAAAATTTCCAATCAACCAACCAACCTTAAAATATTATAAACAAATTTACAAGAACTAACAGATTAACATTGTACAAAATAAGTTTTCTCTTTTTGTGTTCAATACTATAAAGTAACATCAACTTGTGTGTGACATATTTGAAGTATTTCATTATGATATTTTGAACAATAATTCTCTGGCATTTTCTGAAAGTATCTATTTACTAAGCAGATATATCTGGATAAACCATTTCATGATGGGTATTCTTGTTTAATGAATTTCACCTATTCCCAAAATATCAAATTTAGTTAGTCAAATTTTTATCTAATAAGAGCTTCTTAGAAACATATTTGCAATATTGAAGGGGCTAGAGTTCAACTTATACATTCATGTCTTGTACTGTACAGCTTCTTACCATCTATAAACATAGTACTTCCTATATTTTTATTATTTTACATATAATTATTGATAATAAGGTTTTTAATTTCCCTCACTTAATTTGTGTATTATATAACTTGTTCCTACATACTTGTCTGTGTTTTTTCTGTGAAATGTCACTTTTTGTGAAGTGTGTACATGTTACATAAAGTGTTTATATATTGCAGTGAATGGTTAATGTGTGTTGATAACTGATGTATTTTACTTTCTTCATATCATATAATTTTTAATATACATCTACAGAATATATACACATAAGAATTTTTGCATTTTGGCTTTTAAAAATTAAGAAAACACTTCTCATTTTATGAAATATTATATAATCTACTGCTTACACTTCAATGTTTAACATATGAAAATGAACACAAATTCTTTGAGGTGAAAAAATAATTGTTTTGAAGATTGACTATAAATAAATAAATAAACTTCCTACCAACAGTATTTCAGGCTGTGGAGATATTTTCTTAACACCAATGTATTCCTGACTCTAGTTTAAAATAGGAAGGAGTAGAAGAAAACATGACACAATAAATACACCAGCTTTTATACAATTATTAAAGAAGATTAATTTTTATATCATAAATGTAAGTACAGTTTATAACAGAGTCCTTTTCTATGTGGCCCCAAAACAAATCATTATATTCCAATTATACCCAATGGGCCATTGGAAACACTGGGCACCTATGTCAACTACTAATTCCTTTACTAGATATATCAACATTACATTACAATTTTTAATTTTCTGTAAATACTGTTGGCAGGATACTTCTTGTTGTTCTCTACATCACTCTTGAAAGAGACAGAACGTTAGTCATAAGTCCCATTTCTAGAGCTAAAAATTGCCTCTACTCTCTAGTTCCATTCTCTCTTTCCCTCAGGTCAGTCAACAACCTGGAAAAGTTATCAGAAACAACAGTTTGTACCTACAGAAACATTACCAGACTCATCCAAAAAATACTATCGAAGTTGACCACATTTCTTCACAATTTTTGCCTTCTTCATTATGCTTCATGGATATAAGAATAATAACAACTTTCCTTTAAGAGTCCAGCTCACTTGTAACAAAATGTGTGTGTGTGTATGTGTGTGTGTGTACATGTGTGTGTATGTGTGTGTCAGTGTTGACAATTTGACATCCCCTACAAACTCCGCAGTTTCTGTGTGAAATGTCATGTGAAATGGGTCATTTGCACGCCACAAGGCAACCTTTTGCTGTTGTAGTAACTGCATCAGATGAGCAGTGAGAAGAGATGCACAGTTCCAAATTCCTGTAATAAATACAATAAAATTTAAACAATCATTATTTAAAATAGATAATTTTTTAAAAAAGAAAGATATTTTTCAAGAGAAAGAATATGAATCTGAGAAATAGACAAATATCCAGAGAGATGAATTCAATGGTCATAATCAGAAGATCATACAGCACACTGTAAACCTATTCTACCAAACTTTGAGAATTGGAACTAAGGGATTTAATAAAAAAGTTAGATGCAGTTAGTAAAATGTTTATAGACTATAAATCAGATAATTAATTTTAAAAGGAACCTTGGTGAGCATTTGCTCACTTAAGTTCAGCATTAAGAGAGCCACTGTTTCAGAAATTGTAATAACATTGCAACAAGCATTAAAAATGAGCAAAATAACACATTTTGACATGTCAAAATAGTAAAAATTGTCACTAATTATATTGAATGAAATTAAGAGTACAATTGAACTGTTTATTTCAGAAACCTGTCAAACGCCAAAATTTAAAATGGGCTTTAGCAGTGGACTATTGTTCCATCTGGATAGACACATTACTTAGTGCACATTTACCTGAAAAATATTCATTTATTAACTGCTTTAATATTTTAAAAAATTTCGAAATCAGAAAAACAGAGGCACTTTTTCTCAGTTTTCTCGAAATGAGAAATTTGGCGTTTGATGGGTTTCTGAAATAAACGATTCAATTGAATTCATTAATGAAAGTACAATTTATTGATTTCTTTAGTACATGATATTGCAATAAAGTATGAATAATTTTTGTAACTTATAAACTAATAAAATTCAATAATTTTACAAAAATACATTGTCCGAAAAGTGAAATTTCCAGGAGAAAAAAAAGCGGGAGGAGTTCAGTCTTTCCTTCCAACTTCTCCTTGAATGGTCTCAATTTAAAATACAGTATATTTTTCCATTGAAATATCAGAGCAACCTGCACAATGTTTATAAACTATATGGTATGCCAAATTAATATATTTATAATAAACTAAAAGGACATAGAGTGTGGGAATGCTGATGAGGTGTTGACATAATTAAATGATGTAATAATTGAAGTCATCTTCATTTATTCAGAGTTGGCTTTCAATGGCTTTGCCTTCATCATCAGCCCCTCTCTATGAGACAAATGTCAGCACTGTCTCACTATATGTGGCAATAGTCGTCACTGTCTCCTGACTTTTGCCACATTTAGCAAAACTGATGATGACAGCAAAACCATTGAAAGCCGGCTCTCTGAATAAATTTATTAAATTGACGAAGATGACTTCAATTATTTCATCATGGACATAGATTTTGTCAAAACTCATGGATGAAATTATTATTTCCTGATCAATGAATGTTTGTTACTTTTCTCAGTATTTATATACTGAGAATATGAATACAAACAAAACATGAATTCTTATTGGTCAGTATCAACTTTGAGACTGATGCTCTTCAGCTTCAAGACATAAAATTAAATGAATTCTTTGTTCTGGGGTTTTATGAGAATCAATGCTAATCTTCTTAGGCCTTTCAGTTTAGATATTTTTTAAAAGACCGTTTTCCAATGTATTTGGGTAATAGCATTCAAGTTGGGGACTTGGCATTGCACACAACAATGTGCTCCTGAACACCATTGTATACACCACTATATACACTAGATGTATTGGCAGATATTTTGACCATTTGTTGGCCAGATATTTTGACCACCTTTGTTGCAAAGCTTCATAAATAGCTTGCCTGCTTCAAAAATGATTTTTTGATTAATGATCTCTAAATTTAATGGTAAAGAATTGACTCCCCCAGCTTTGATTATTTATCTCATCCTAACACAAATTTCTGCAATGTTTTTTCCCTTTCTTTTTAGCCTCAAACCATCTGAAATCTTGATCATTAAGAAATAGATGTGACCTCTGATGGGGGATATATGTTAAGTAGTTTTAAATAGTTTAAGGAAATGAACTAATGTATAGACAAACTACCATATACAATTTTGAAATTCTTAAACAACATTGATGTTACATTATTCAAAAAACATATATTTTTTTGTTTCTTATACTATGTGTTAATTTTCAAATTCGTGCATCCTAATTTAAACATTATTAATTAATATAAAAATGTAACTTTTGTACTGACATAATTTTGTTTCTGATACACTTATAGAGGCTATAATTAATAAAGAGTGTAGGCTTAAACATCACTAATTAGCTAAACAATTATTTGACTCATTTGTATCAATAAAAAATATTGATGGTACTGAATAAATGATTTAAGTCAAGTTTATCAGTAATGAATCTGTGTAAAATCTTGGCAGATCATTGATGTAAATGAGAATTATATGATAAAAATACATACTGTGCCAGCTCCTAGTTGAACTACACTCAGCTGTCAACAGAGAAGAGTTCTTTGTGGAGCGCTGGAAACTCCAGATGTGGGGTAGAGCGCTTAAATTTAGCTAGTGCATCCATGTGTAACACACTGAGTTCTCTGAAAATAACAACAAAAATCATTCATACATATTTATGAGTATCTAATAACTGGACTTAAACTGAAATCTTGAAGAGAAGACAAAAGATATCAAATACTTTTTGTACAAGTACAGTAATATTGAATTAATATAAATATTTTTTATTAGTATATATACTTTTTACAGTCTACTTCCAAAGTTGCAACATGAATAATGAAGCATTTATAATGAGTTATAATGAAATTTAACGGTAGATTAAACAGCACCAAATTGCATTACTTCATGCATGTTTTTTCAGAAACTGTAATAATTTAGTGCAAATGTTATCCAATTAGTAATTTAGAGGACCACCCCTCCCACAAGTACTTAAATAATCTTGCAGTTTTAGGTGAATTTAGAACATTCCTTCACTATAAGCGGTTTTACTCAATTGGGACCGGACTTCATTCTTATTTAATGTTGGTTGATATTCTTGAAGGACCAAGTGGAGTGTCCTCACTTTTAACACTATTAGATTTTTATTGCAAACAATATTTTCTCGTAGTGGCTACTAATGCATGTTTCTTATGAGAAGAAAAAAATTCAATAGCATAAATTACTTCAAATGAAACAAACAAATTAAATTACATACGTCCACTTGCAATGAGATAAAAGAAAACACTTCACCTGGGGATCCACCAGCCCACATTCTACGATTACACTGGGCGCCAGAAAAAGAAAGGGGCTAAGAAGTGCAAAATTGTGAAAGATAATTGGTTGATACTCAAAGAGCCCATAGTATTTGGATTTATTATGTCAACAATTATCAAACAAACATGGAATTTAACATGGATTAGGAAAGGTGGTGGCTGATGTATACACAAATATATTAAATGAAAAGGGATAGAAAATGTAAGCCCAGGGAAAACTGATAAGGTTTGACCCGCTTTTTGTTAAATATTTTCTCTACACTCCTTTTGATCGTAAATATTTTTTCTTTCTTGCAGTTACTTCGTAAGAAGAAAAAGTTATGTAATCGTGTGCTGGAAAATGGCGAATTTTTGGCAGAAAAACTGTTATTGGTAACCAATCTGGTAACAAAAAAGTGGATAATCCCTGTTGCTAAATATTGTAAATTACTTGCTCTCATGCATGGTGTAGCTAGAATCCATGTTTTGTAGGTCCTTGATACCAAAAAATTGAATGATGGCAAAACGACAATCTGTTTGTCTGTGATCAACGCTAGGGCCTAAACCGTTCAGCCAATTTTCTCCAAAATTGATATTCCCTAATAGATTTGAATGAACTCGATGCCTTGGGAGTTTCAACTGGATGTTTTGATTTTTGAGGGTACTTTACATGAAGCCTCAAAAATATTTTCAAAATGTTCTCAAAAATGGCCCCAAATTTTTTATTTAACTTTGTCCTTGGATATCTTAAAGGATGCCTAAGAGAATGGTGCAGGTATTATGCTCATTGAAATCCCATATTTTTTTAAAATTGCAAAAGTGCAACTTTTTCGGGTGTCTTGCTTCAACTATAATATTGAAGGTAGATATTATTTTCCTTCATGAAATCTGTTCTTCCTGTATGGCATTGCTATTCCCCCATCGAGCACCTCCCCAGGTGGCAGATAGAAGGATGCCCGGCCAGACTTATCTGGTGGGTATCAGGGAAATTAAATACCTGGGGTGGGCCAAAATAAGTGACGAGTAAGAAGAGGTCAGCGACAGCTGAGAAGACGGAAGAGAGTGTTTGGCAGCTCCCCAACAGCAGAAGAGGTGGAAGACTTTAATACTTCTCTTCTCTCAAAAAAAGCTACCTTGCTGAAGATGATGGCTCATTGAAGGTTACGGGAAGGAAACCTCGAGAAAAAATCCCTCATCCTCCAAGTTGGGGATTGAGATTTTGGGCCTGTACCCCATCGCTCATAAAATACTTGACATGAATGAATGAATGCCTCATTTTACATGGCGAGACTCAGGCCATGAGGCCTACTCTTCCATCTGACGATGCAAATTTTGTTACGCGCCTTTCACCTACCAGGGAAGAAAGAAGGTATTACTTGGGCGACGAAACAGGCAATTTGAATTTAGCTCAGAGGCTTCATTTAGGCTTGAGGATCTTTTACATGCAGTAAATCTACTAACATGGGACAGCCGGCTTTACTTCCCCTCCAAAGGAAAGGTATGAAGGATTTTTTCGCTCTTAAAAATCCATGGCTTCAATCGGATTTTAACCCACGAACTTGGGTATAACAGCACGATACGCTAACCGTTACACCATCGCCGCTGCCAAAATGACATGCACGAGTCTCCAGCAATAAGACTTGGAATCATGTTCATTCTACAATGACAACTTGACCTTCGAAATAGGTGTATGTATATTGGAACTTGGAATGTACAAGGCATAGCAATAAAGGAACCAGAAGTGTTTAACCTTCGCATGGCCGAGCGGGGGACCTAAGGTCTCCTATTCCTTTTTTGCCCTCATGATTAGTAGAAAAAAGATAGTAGAATTTTTTCTCTCACGTATGTAAATTTTCATTTATTAGAAAGATTTTAACACTCTTTTCCTAGTAATATGATTTTGGGATTACATAGAAAGGACTCTGGGAGTCTCAAGACACCTCTCATTTGCTATTCTCGTTGTTGATATTTTGACATTCATTGTATTTGGCTGTTGTTTCATAACTAATATGACACTATCGTGTGAGAGAAACTTGTAAGTACTGATAGCCAGCAATTATCTACTGTTTTACTCTCGATGCAGCGTTTTACATTCTCATTTCAGTGGGTTGTAAGAAACTGCGTTTACGACAGCTATGAGCGAATGAGATATTAGACAGTGGATTTCAGAGATAGATATTTATTTTACATATTTTCTGAAAGTGATCTGTAAGTGTATCCAAGTGTTCTTGTAATAATAATGATGAGAAATTACAAATGTTTAATGTAATAGTTATTCCAAAGATGATAACATAACGTAGATGAGTATGCAAAAGCATTGTTTTTTCAACTTTTCAATATATTACAAAATTTTGGCAAAATTTACTCACATGTTCTTGTACAACATTGTAAGATGATAAACAATACACGTGATAAAGTAAATGCTATTCTGAACTCAATATAACAGCTTTATTGTAACAATTTTTTGTGGGGTCACTTGGGTCCCCCACACAAACATCTGCATTTCAATATCATGCTTGCCCATGCAAGGGTTAAAGAATTAGATTAAATTTATATGTTGCTGCTCTATCTGAAACTACAAAAATGGAAGGGTTTGGAAGAGAGTCAAAATTACGTTCACATATACCGTGTAGTAAATACTGAAAACAGTGTAAAGAAAGGAGTATCCATTGCCATACGCAAATCCTTAAAACATCATTTTAAAAAGCAGGATGATATTAATGAAAATCTACAATGATGACCTACGTCTAAAAGAGTATGATATGGTCGTAATTGCCACCTATGTGCTCATGGGCAGTGCAACAGATATCGAAAAAATAGAATTTTTTACCAAGTTGATGAACCCTCTGGATCTAATTGGAAACAGGAAGGAAATATATTTAATGGGTGACAAATGAAAAAGCGAGAAGGCAATATGGAAGAAATGTGATGGGAAAATTTGGGGAAGATGCAAGAACGGGAATGGGAAAAGACTAATGGACATGTGCGAGCAATATGAATTGAAGATAAGAAATGCTTTTTATTTTCAGCACAAAACTATCCATAAATACACCAGGTCTCAACCACAAGGAAATTATACTCTGTAATTGATCACATCTTTGGTAAACAGAGTGGAAGAATGTAGGGTATACAGTGATGCAGAGTGCAGATCTGACCACTTCCTTCTGCAAGCCAAATTCCTTTTTCCCTTCCAAAATGGAAAAGTAAAAGATTAAATAAGAGAGGGAGACTCTAAGAGAAAAGACTAGAAGAGATAGCAAGTATGAAGTGAGCTGACCATCAATTCTGTTCTAATATAAGTTCAGGCTATGTGGGAAGTTGCAAAATGTGGATGAGTCCACTCTGAAAGAAATGTACAGAGGTATTGAAATGTACAGAGATATTGACTTGCAAAAGGCATACAACAGTGTCCCCCTTTCAAAATTGTGGATGGCCATGGAAAATTAATGTATTAATAGCATGTATATTAAGGCCATTAGAGGGTTACATATGGACAATATTGCTTGAGTCAAGTTAGGAAATAACATATCTAAAGAATTTAAAGATAAGTAAAGGGCTACAGACAGGGGTGTTGTATGGCATCAACCCTGTTCAAAATCTATCTAAGAGAAGCTCTAAAAATTGAAAGAGCTAATGTGAAAAGGTGGGAAGAAAATTAAATGACAAAATGTCATATTCACTAAATTTTGCAGATGACCAAGTGATGGATGAAGACAATGTGCATTATATGATATGGAAATTAAATGAAGAGTATGGAAAAATGGGTATGGGATATGTTGAATTGTATTATCAACAGGCCATGAGAAAGGATGGGGAGAATACAAAAACTCCTGACAGGAAAACCCAGAATGGCAAGGCCAAGCAGAAAAGTAAATCTACAGGAGACTTCGTAATGTAAAACAAAAAAGTGCAATTAAATGGGAACATTTAACTAACAAGTTTAGTTGCTATTGATTTTTCGCTATAACATTTCTTTCTTCTATGCATTTTATATGAACAATTTTTAAGTAAAAATTTGGTAGTGGAATAATCGTAGTACTAAAAACAAATTAGTTTCAAAACCAAGCTAATTATTTTTATATGATTTACGTATTTATTGTGATTTAATGTGAATCTTGGCCATAACCAGATCATTTTTTTAATCTGTAAAGTTTTGAAATTGTTAGATTTTAGAGAAAAATGATAAAGTTGGCAGATTAGATATTTGTATTAGAACTGGAATAATTTTTAATAAAAATACATTAAAATTTAAGGGTTATTGTTTGGAAGTTGGTTTAGATATTATAAAATCCAGTTTGGAAGATGTTTTCAGTTGCTAAGACTAGCGCTTGCTTGATTTATAAAATTTGAGGTCAAGGGATGTGTCCTAAATTATTAATTTAATAGAAAGAGTCATATATGTAATAATTTTATAATAATAATAATAATAATAATAATAATAATAATAATAATAATAATAATAATAATAATAATAAAACAATAATAACTATCGTATATTTTATATATTTTAATTATATAATTATATTTTTTTTTTTGTTTTTACAAATAACTTACACTCACTCACTCAATAATTTACACTCATAGAATTGATACAGTTAAGTGAAAAATTATTTAATTTTGAGTTTACGAAAGTTGGTTGAACTAAAAATTGAAGTGTTTGTCCTCTGCTCTTTGTATATTCGTTCCTCCTTTATTGTTCCAGAGGTACCAGAACACTGTTCCATTGCATTTTGCCAGAAATCAATCTCTGGCTAAGACTAATAGACTAATATTAATGGTGACTAATATTTATGTTGGTGAATGAAAAAGGTTTTCGATCAAAATTATGAAATTAAGTAAAAGTAAATGTAAAATTACTTTGTAAATTAAGTGATTGGAATTGTTTTCTGGTTCTTGAGTGTAGGTCATAAACATAAAAATTAATTTTACTCTGTTTTCACGATGAACTAAAAATATTTTTGAAACTTAATAATTTGTGTGCTCCAAGAAACTATTAATAATTTGTGTGCTCCAAGAAAGTAGTATAAGGTGGAAAATTAATGGTAGAGAGAATGCAGAGAATGATACCTCTGTTTTAGAAAATCCTTTTTATTCAGAGAATCAGAGTATACTCTTAATTATCCTCATATAAAGTAATCACCTGGATTAGATACATTTAATTATGAAATTATTTCTAAACTATCCAAGTTTAATTGAAGAATTCTTTCAGATTTGTTTAATGATATATTTCATAGCAAAACATTCTCAGATCAATGGAAAAATATGTAGTCTTGTTTATACCCAAAGGTACAACAGACATGTTTAGGTCTATCTCACTTGCCTCATGTTCACTGATAATTATGGTAAGAATGATAAAAAAATACTTTTAATGGTGGTGCAAGAGGAATAGAGTGTTATCCAAATCTCAATTTGGCTTTTGTAATGGGAAGTCTCTATAGATAAATTAAGAACCTTAACCTTGGATTTTCAAATAAATTTTTATCAGAAGGAACCCTTTTCAGCCTTGTTTCTTGATTTTAAAGGTGCTTATGATAATGTTATTCCATAAATTGTAATTAACAATTTAATATAAAAAATATTACTGTAAAAATTATGGTTATTAAAAATCCAATTTGTTAGAAAGCTATATTTTGTACAAGGACTAATATAATTGACCCTTTCAACGAGACCCTCTTGAGGAAGTGTCTTAAGTCATTTATTGCAGGCAATATATAAAAGGAAACAAGATTCATCTCTTCAAGTATTGCATTTTGCTGACAAAACTGTTGTCGGTTTTAAACAGATACTGGCACGGTAAATCAAGTGAGACAGCTGGAATGTCATCCCTTTCCTAAGTGAGAAAGGCCTTGTAGTAATTTCCTTGGAGAAATGGGCTCTGCTTGCTATTGATCAGACAAATACTACTCAACTAGAATACCAGAATAAGGATAGCTAACGATACTGTTTAAGCTTGTAAGTATATCAAACTCTTACAGATGCTTTTGAATCATCAACTTAATTTCAAATACCAAATCAATGTGAATAAATGTAAACTGGCAATGAAGCTTCTGAGTTGTTTGCAGAAAAGTAGGTAGGTTGCTAATTCCATTTTTGTGTAATTAATTTTGCACTAGCTGAAGTACTCTGTATTGTCTGGGTATTTATGAATAACAATCTTCTATCAGAGGAAAAGGAATGAATTCTTCCATAGTTTATCCTGTAAGTGTTCCCTAACCTGCCTGCCCTACCCTCATCCACCCTCACCTAGCCTATTCTGAACCTTTCCCATCCCATCCAATCTCCTCTTACTTTGTCCCACCCACCCAGCTTCACCCTGCCCCTTGTCACTCTACCCCACCCACCTCATTCTGTGTCACCCGCCCTGTTCAGTTATGCTTGCTACAATCATTGTTGCTACCACCACAGTTGCTATGGGCTGTAAATAGATGCATTTTTGCATACTCCCAGCAAATTTCCAGAAACAATTTTGAGTTTCAATTACTCAAAGCCTATTTGCTCCATTGGAATTAATCAAATTGAAAATCAAATTGAGTTGGAAATTTAATGGACTCTCAGAAGTGTTTAATTCACTTAAGTGGATTTACTCACTGGTTTTGAGATATTTGTGAAAAACTGAAAGATTGTTTAGCTTTAATTTTGCTTTACAGGATAGGAAAGTGGGATAGGGATAGAAAAGTAACTGTCTCTCAGAGGCAGGAACTGTTATCTTGTTTCATATTGACAAATTCATTAATATTGGAATAAAACTGTTAAGTGAAAAAGCAAACAAACAAATGTTTTTCTTTAGAAAGGAGAAAATAATAATTTGAGAAAAAAGTTACTTAACCCATTTAGACCCGCTGTTCCCATACGGGAACAGTAGTTTTCAATGCTCTAAATACCAGGAAAAACAACAGTTTCCTATTGTTGCGTTGCGGAACGATAGCATCGTATCTGTTTTTATCTCCGGCGATTATATTTCTCGGTTCGTTCATTCTGGATGCAATTGTTTGTGAGAAAGCAGTAGCGTATGCGTTGCAATGGCTTAAACGAAAGGTATGTATTTTATATCGTATTTCATCGTGTGTATAAATTATTCTGTAGCTATTAGTATCTCGAGAGATCATTTTACAATCCTTTAAATTATGATTGTTGTAAGTGTTCACATTGCAGAATTATAAACATGCAAATTATAATGTTCCCGTATGGGAACAGCGGGACTGAATGACAGGGTATAAACTTTCTTTCTTAGGTTGACTGTAAGCGAGATTGCAGATCTTCTGGCGGATGAAAGCGATGTTCTGGAAGGTGATATAGTAATTGTACCACCCGAGCGATATTTCTGAAGAAGATAGTGGAGAAGAAGATGAAACTGAACTGGATCGTTTGTCGAGAAACAACTTTTATCTCATGCGGAAGGAAATGTAAAGAAAATTATATCAGGTGAGGTGGTGAAAGAAGTTGTTTCAAACACAGTTTCAAATTTGAAAGTAAGTGACTCAGAAAATCTGAAAAGAAAGAGAAAAAGAAAAGAAAATTAAGAAATTGGATAAATGAAGATAAAGAGGAAACTACTCTCACAGAATGGGAAATTCCTGATTGGATTTTGAATTTTGCGAGGATCCTGTAAAGCTTTTGAGTTATTTTACAGTAATGATATAATTCAAATGATTTGTGATTATTCCAACTTGTATGCCCGTCAGAAAGGTGAAAACAATCTCAATCTTCAACAAGATGAAATCAAGGTATTTTTGGGAGTTTTACTTGTTAGTGGTTATTCTCAAGTACACAGAATGAGAATGTACTGGGAACAGAGGCCAGACAGTTATAACAAAGCTATATCTGATGCAATTTCTAGAAATAGATTCATGAAAATTATGAAATATCTACATGTGTGTGATAATCAAAATTTAGATAGATCGAATCGCTTTGCAAAGATAACGCCTCTTTGGGAGATGTTGAACAAGAAATGGTTGCAGTACTTTCCAGGTGACATAAATTTGTGTGTAGCCGAGTCAATGATTCCGTGCTCGGTCGTCATGGGGCAAAACAGCACATCCACGGGAAGCCGATCCGTTTGTTATAAAGCATGGTGTTTGTGTACCGATTAGGTTACCTTATCCAGGCAAATTTGTATCAGGAGCAGCTACTGGTAACACATACCCGACGTTGGAGTAGGAGGATCTGTGGTTTTATCACTCCCGAAAATCTTCCAGAAAATAAGTATAACTTGTACTTTGATAACTTTTTACCTCCATAAATTTGTTGGAGAAACTGAAAGAGCGAGGATGGAGCAGTACAGGTACAATCGGCATAAACAGAACTGAAAAGCGCCACTAATGGATCCAAAAGACGTCCTAAAAAGAGAAAGAGGATTTTACTGCCTTGTCACAGATACATCATCAAAAGCAACTCTTGTAAGGTACAATGATAACAATGTTGTAACTGTTGCTTCAACACAGTGGGGTGCTGCACCTGTTGGGAAAGCTAGAAGATACAGTGCTAAGCACAAAGGCATATAATGATTGACCAGCCGCTGGGGTAATTTATTATAATATAAACATGGGAGGTGTTGATCGTTTAGATCAAAATGTCTCAAAAATGAGAGTAAATATAAGAGGCAAAAAATGGTACTGGCAGTTGTTCGCTTTTCCATTGAATGCGTCTGTACAAAATGCATGGCATCTTTATAGATTGTGCACGAAGGGCTCGAAAGTACAAATGGATCAGCTTGAGTTCACACGAACAATTGCTCTCACCTACCTTCAAAAATACTCACAGCGTCTGACTCCAGGAAAATCACCTCGTTTGTGCAAGTGTAGAAAAGAGAGTAACAAACCAAACACGATATGACACGAAGGTCATTTCATTTCCAAAGGAGAGAGACAGTCTCGTTGTGGACAATGCAAGAAAAATTCTCGAATGAAGTGTATCAAATGTAATATATCTCTGCATGCTGACTGTTTTGTATTATTTCATCAAAAATAAAATTATCTATCTTCAAAACTAAGTTAAATCATTAAATTTATGTGGACTTTCAATCAAAATGTCTTAATTTAACTGTAAATAAGCAATTAAAATGTGATTTATACATTTTTTTTCACAAATAGAAATGTGGGTCTAAAAGGGTTAAATTACGCTCAACAAAATTAACTAAGGTTCGTTGAAAATAGCATCAAAATCGATTCACACATACCAGAGATTATTCCAAAAATCATAAAAGAGATTGAACTGTGTTTTATATTATCTAAATAAGTATGTGAGATTATAAAAAGGTGGTTAGTCTGTAATCACAGACATTCCAATTTCATTTATACAGATTAATTATAATTAGATCCTGAGGGTTTTTGATATATGACATATGACAAATTGATGTATGACAAAATGAAGCTTTGTGGAGATGCTTCATGTTACAGAAAGTTCAGAATGTGGCTTTGAGAATGATTATGAGATATATGAATAGCACCCCAATAAATTTGACATTAGCAAAATTGAAAGTTCCCTTGTTAGAAATCATATTGAAAGAGATATGTTTTAAATTTAAAATGTATTGAGCAAAGTAAGTCCACTATTGTAAATAGTGTGGAATCAATAATGAAATTGGTGGTTCAGTATATGTACAAATGCATCTTTCAAAAAGCACTAATTTGAAAACTTCATGAAGAGGTTCATTTAGTAAATTATTCAATATTGGAAGATCAATTATTCACTTTAAATATATTGATAAATTTCAGTTTTTGTTCTTCCAACCAAAAAATGATTTTTCTAGTGGGCAACAAATCTTCAAGTCTTTTGTGATGAAGGCAGAATTTAACTGCCTTTTCCCAGTTACTATGGGAAAATGAATGTCTGGATGTTGGTTTTACTTCAAGGTGTGCTAATGAAAAATATGCGTAGATATGCATGCAAATAAGGCCTTAGATTTTGCTTCAATGGTGTGTAGGGGATTGTATCAGGCTACTGAAAAGTCTGTAGAAGGCTATATATTTCAGTATGTTATATTTTCAAATTCAGAAAGTGCTTTTAAACCTTCAGACATGTGAACAGTAGATTTAATTCTTTTCTCACAAATTACCTTGAACAAAAATTAGCTATTGATAGATAAGCAAATCAACTAGTGTCGATCCCTGCACTTAAACGCATAATTCAAAATGAAAATGAAGAAAGAATTGCAAAGTTGGTGGCTAAAAACAGTGTTTTGCCTGATGAACCAGATTCTATTTTTGATGCATTTGCTTTCTGTGCATAAAAAAGTAGAGCAGAAAATGAGAAAATAATGACTACAAGTAGAAATAAAAGTAAATTTTGTTTTGAAAATTTGTATTGTAAATCTACCCAACCATGATTTATTAAATATATTTTACTGAGAAAGGCTATTACTTTTTATCAATAGGATAAAATATCTTCACTTAATTCTATATTGATTAGTCAAAAAGTAGTAAGTACTAACCTGTGTAAATATGGTGAAATGAGAGAAGCAAATGGATAATATTGTAAATTGTAGATGAGAGATCAATCGTTCTGTGTGAGATTCATGATTAATTCATAATGTAATTTATAAAAGGAAAAAGATGTGTTCAAGAGTTTAGTAGGAATTACTTCATGAGAATGTCTGTATTTAGTAGCCTTGAGGAGCACTACGAAATATGTATGATTAACACAAAAAAAATACACATGGAAAAGCTGGGAGTTCCTCCTATGTGTGTTTTAAATAGTTTTTGTGATGTCTAAAAGCAAGCAAAGTTTAAAACTTGATCAAAGTAATTTCCACATAACTACTAACTAAAAAAATACTTTCCTTAAATATCAAAACAAATTCTTTATTTGTTAATTACATTCAGAAGAACAAAATATGTCCTCACATATTTTGTTCTCCTTCTTCTCCCCCCCCCTTTCTCCCCTGAGAAACTGCTGCTGCTTGCAGTTACAAAATCATTTCTTTGTATTAACTTCCATTTTATCACTTCCTGAAAACCTTATTTACCTTACCATCATGACAACAACCTATTCACTAATGGCTGATGTTGGTCTGTGGAAATCAAGAAGGGCTATTCCAATCCACTTCCAATTCAATTTTATTTCATTTACTTTTGCATATCATTTTTTAAATCTTTATTTTCTCATAAATTCTTAGCTCTGATGGTGTTTATCATGCTATTGAAAAGTACTTAAGATAATAAATTAGAAGATACCTAAATAACATTAGAGCTTCATCAATTATATCACAATTACCAATCTCTCCAACAATGTCTTAATGATAAATTCTTTCATAACCTTTAAGTAATTTTAAGGTTACTAAAAGCATCCTCAGTTCTTTTAACCTTCACATAAAATGTTGTTAGTTTTCTTCTGCAATTTCCAGTTTATTTCAACAAGACATTTTCTTCCCTTCCAAGAAAAGTAAAATCCTGAAATCCTGCCTTGCATTCATTTACAGGCTTAGTTACACATGTTTTATACTACATGGCTTTGACACGAAACTGAAATCTCCTAGCTGACCATTAAATGGTGCCTTATAGAATTATTGGCTTTACCCCCAGAAGTTACCATACTGATAATAGTAAATTTTAAGAGGTTAATGAAATTAAATTTTGTTATACTATTTGTGCTTTTGTATCTAAAATATAAATTAAAAATATTACATGAGTTTCAACAAACAGAGCAATATAAGTATTTTATATATTATTTACATTTTGCATTTTAAACTATACAAATTCAATGATTTACTATGAATAGCATAATGAAACAACTTATGAAGAATAATTAACCTAAAATGTAACAAAAAACACAAAATTAGTAACATGTACTATAAAATGGGACATATTGGGGATGCCAGAAATTGCAGTGAGACTACTACTGTCATGAAACATCACATGACTTTTGAAGGGTAATGAAATGAAAATTTATTTTAATTATTTTCATCTTGTGGAAAACGTTTGCTCTTAGAAAAGACATTTAATAAAATAATAAAACTCATTGGTGATGGTAATCACATAACTTCTATGTATATTGATAGCAGTGATAGATATGATATGAGGGTTCATTTGACAACTCCATACAATTATTGTAATTAGAACTTAGTATGTAAGTTTTAAAGATAGTTCATTTCAAATCTTGTAATAAATAACATATTACTGGTTTACACAAGTTATTTAATGAACACTTTATATTTTAAAAATATAGTTTATAAAAAAGTAAAATCAATTACCTTAATGTTGGAATTTTTGCTAACATTGCATCACATACAGTGACATCACCTTTGATGGGTAAAACATGATTGCGATCAAGTTCCAGTCGCAATGCACGCAAAACAGCCTGACTGAGGCGACTAATCTCGGCAAGTCCCTTCAGCCCAGGTCGATCTAAACAGATAACACAGTCTCATTTACAAACATATTCCTGGGATAATTGCTCCTTGTTAAATTGAGAAACAAATAAAATATTTTACATATATACAGATTACCATACATTTATAAGTGGTATGACATCATTTTCTAAACATTTAAATTTGTATGTTCTCATTGAATGTATCAAGTGAAACATAAAGAAGATTATAGGGAAAAAAATGTATAGTTATTTACAATGTTGCAAACGAAATGTGTGTTGTCCAGATGAGAACATATTCACAAATAAAAGAATTCCAATGTGGATTTAATGAGACTTGTACCAGAATAAACAGAATACACCTCATGATCTTGATTACATCTCAAGAAAACCAGTTTCATTATCTTCATTTGCTCCCATGATGAACAAAATTATAAGATTAAGGGTTGCATTCACCAATTTGTGAAAAGTTTTTATTAAGAGCCTCTTGGTTTGAATGTTGGAAATGAAATAATGATTAATAAATTAATTGAATAAATAAATAAATAAATAAATAAATAAACAAATAAAAAAGTATTGAAATTTGTCCAGAGGATTAGGCCATTTCCCTTGCATTCTGTCTGACTGCTTTAAAAAATATAACAGATGTAATACAGCAATTAAATGTAAAATTGCAATAATATATAAGGAAAGAGCTCAGTCACAGAGAGAGATTTCATTCTGACTCCAAGACCAATATCGGAACCTCATTTGTGTTAGTTCAAGAACTTGCAAATTATATGACATATTTGCAGGATCACTGCTTTCTAGCCGTAATTAAGGATTTATTGAGGTAATTCCATTTTTTTTCCTGAAATGTTTTGTTACTACACCTTCAGTCGAAATAACAAGTGGATATGTTGTTACATTCTGTGGTTTCAACGTTTGTTTCATTTCTAGAGCAAGATCTTCATACTTAGTCATTTTCTTGACCTCTGTTTTCTTTAGATCGTGTGTCAATCATCAATCGTACAGCCATATCAACAAGCATAGCTTCTTTCTTGTTCCTGTCAATAAACACTATATCTGGTCTATTGAAAGTGAGAGTTTGATCTGTTATTATGGGTCTCTCCCAATAAATGATGGTATTATTTGCTTTCATTACAGGTGCTGGGTTGTATTTATAATACAGTGGAGCTGCACTATTTAACATTCCATCTTGAGAGCCAATTGTTGATGGATAATCTTAGCTAGTTGGTTGTGTCTCCCCAAGTATGCCTTGTCGGCAAGTACGGAACATCCAGCCATTATATGTTCAATTGTTTTGCCACTGGTGCCGCATTTCCTGCATTTGTCAATCATGAGCATGTTCATGCAATGTTTCTCATAGTTTCTAATTTGACATTTCTCTATCTCGGATTGCCATTATAAATCCCTCTGTTTCTGGGTATAGATAGCCATCGCAGTGAGGATGATGTTTCAACATGAGGTTCATGGATAGCTTTAGGAAATTTGCTGTGCATTGCCTTTTGTTGCCAATCTTCTAAATCTCTTTGAATTGTCTCTTTTGCTGTCATGCCTACTACAGTTGCTGTTCCTGTGTTGAAGTTGCAACATGCAAGTTTCTTGATGTCTCTAATTGGTTCATTGTGGCTTTCGATCTTGTCCTTTCCAATGTCTATTATGGCACATTTGTCTAGTCCAAAAGTCATCTTTATATCTTCACTGAACACTTTCACTATCTCAGTTAGACCCTGTAATTAGTCTCTGCTCTCTGCATAGAGTTTGAGGTCATCAACATACAACAAATGAGACATGCATGATTGCTTTTGATTAATTGACCAATTTTTTTTTTGGACATAGGGTTCATTGCTAGACAAAACCATAATGGTGACAGTGAATCTCCTTGGAACATTCCAGTTTTAATATGGACCACTCCTATATTTTCCGAACTCATTCATATGTTTGTTCTCCACTTCACCATTATTGCACTAAGCATCTGTTTGATTTTTGGACATATACCATTTATCTAAAGAACCTTTTGCAACCAACTATGCAGGACAGAATCAAATGCCTTCTGGTAATCTATATAGCACATATGCAGATTGTGTCATTTTTTGTGAACTAGTTCCAAGGTAACTGCATCAATTGTCAGCTGATGCTTATAACCCATCGTTCTTTTGATGCAACTTTTTTGCTCTCTTCTAGGGTGGAATAATATATCAGCAGAATATCTTGCTGCTGATTAGCAATGTAAAGAGCTTGTAAACAGTCGATAGGGAGGTGATGGGTTGATGGTTTTGTGATTGTAAAATGTCCCCCTTTTTCCTCTGCAGAAAGGTGTTTCCTTCCACAAGAAAATCAGGAATTGATGTTGGACTTTCAAGGGCTGTGGTGTAACACAGCTAGTGACTTGTGAACAGCAGGAAAGTATTTCCGCCAGAAATTATGAATTTTGTTAGGCCCAGGGGTCTTCAAGTTGTTGGTTTTACTGATGGCTCTTGTGATATTGTTGGTAGTAAATTCTGTAGCATTCATTGATGGAGTTTTTGATGCTGTCATTTCTATCTCTGGCAGGCATTTGTTGAAATCCTTTGGATCGGACCATAACATACTCCAGTATTCTTTATAATTATTATTATTGTTATTGTTGTTGTTGTTTTT
This sequence comes from Teleogryllus oceanicus, assembly GCA_964035755.1. Taxonomy (NCBI): domain Eukaryota; kingdom Metazoa; phylum Arthropoda; class Insecta; order Orthoptera; family Gryllidae; genus Teleogryllus; species Teleogryllus oceanicus. The sequence goes on along the minus strand of CAXIVR010000001.1, from coordinate 200,550,778 downwards.
TTTTTTTTTTTTCATTATTATCATTATTATTATCATCATTATTATTGTTGTTGTGGTCATCATAGTCATTATTGTTACTATATTAATAACTGTAGATAAATGAACTAAAAATAACAACTGGGAAAAGATAATGAAGGTTTAAAAAAAACGGTTCACTAGATTTGTTTAATGGTTTTTTGCTCTATTATCATTTTAATTTTGCAAATATAAATACATTTTTAGAAACAATAACTGCTTGTAATTGCATGAACATTTGATTTTCATTCATGCAAATGATGTGAAATTTCAAAAGATGAGCAAATTTGTAATTTATTATTAGATGTTTTAAAGCTTTTTATAAGAAAACAATTATCAATTTTATTAATAGTTTTAGAACTCAATGGAATCTTGATCTTGATTATATTGGTCAGTCACCTGGTGCTTATTCAACTTCTGATCCCAGTTGACTCCTTGATCATCATTCATTGCCTTTAAAATTTCATCAACCCCTAGATGGTCATTATTGACCCCATTATGAACCATTGTCCTATAGTCATTTATGTCTGTGTCAAATTATTTTCAAAAAATATTTTGTTAATAAGGTAAAATAGGAAAATATTTTACACACAATAAAGTATAAAAATGGAATAAATTCTTACATGCACAATAATCCATAGAACAGAGTTACATTTTAACATCTTATAATGTGGCTGTGTGGCCATGACCATGGACAAAGATAAAAATACAACTCTTTTCTCTTGGAATGTATGGCATGATCCAGTTTCAAAAAGGGAAATTCGAAAATGAGGGTTTGTCATTGCCCATTATCAGTCCTAAAGATCTGGCCAGAGAATGTTTTCCAAAAAAAATTTAAATTATATGATCATACAATGTACAATGCAAATATTAAATACATACAGGTATAAAATTGAATTCTGTTTTCATGCTAAATACAAATTAATTTTATAAATAGTAGGGTAAAGCTAAAGTTGAGAGCAAAAATAAATGAAAAGGAGAAGAAGGAGAATCTTCATGAGATGGATGCTTGGGCTGGATCTATCCTTTTATATCCATCAATCAGCTGGGGGCTTCAAGTCATGCAGCAGAATATGCAACAAAAAAAAAATTTTATTAGTTTATATTGATGTTGATATGTGTTTATGGTGTAGGTATTCCTTTGTACTGTAGAATGTATGGTTTAACAGGAAAGCTTTCAATTTATTTTTGAATGTGTGTATTGAGTTTAAGCTTTTAAATTCACTAGGGAGTTTGTTATATAGTGTGATGCCTTCAAAAAGGGTACTTTTTGAAAGAGTGAAATTTCACAGTGTGGGACATGCAGATTCTTGTTTTGTCTAGTATTATAGTTATGAACATCAGTATTTAGAGTAACAGAATCCTTGTTTTCCATAAGCGTCTTCTTTGTGAAGATTAATATTTCAAATATGTATATGCATGGGAGTGGTAGGATTTGTAATTTCTTGAAAAGTGGTTTGCAGGACTCATGTTTGTGAGTGTTTGTCATTGTTCTCAGTATTCTTTTTTGGATGATAAAAGTGTGAATACTTTCTGGGGAGTTTCCCCAGAATATGATTCCGTATTTTAGATGCGAGTGGACATTTGCAAAATACACTGTTCAGTAGTGTATCCAAATTTGAATTTGACTTAAGGATGTAGATGGCATAGCATGACTTGTAAGCTTGTTGTTTAGATCTGTGATGTGGGAGTTCCATTTTAAATTGTCTTGAATTGTCAATCCAAGGAAAGTTGTTTTTTGGGCTATTTTTACAGGCATGTGTTTTATCATCAGTTTGTTTTCCTGGAACCATTTTATTAGTGCTTCTAGAACTGTTTGTGCTTCTTTCTGTAGAGTTTGTTGGGTATTTGCTTTAATGATAATGTTAGTGTCATCTGCAAATAGGACCATTTTGCTCTTTTGTAGAGTCAAGGGCATGTCGTTGATGTACAAGAGAAATAGGATTGATCCTTGGCCCTATGGTGCTTCATAGAGAGGTTCATTTTTGATTGTTCGCAAAGAGGCAATTCTCCTCACAGGAGATAATAGTGTGAGCAGAATATGCTAAAATGACTTCCTCCTGCCTGGACATCTGGGATGATGGTGTCCAAAGCTTTACAAAGTCCTTAATCAAACTCAATTTAAATTGGGTGTGTACTACTCTTCTTGTCATACCTAGAGGATAAAGTTTTACAAACTCTCAACATCTGATCTGGGGGGCACACAGGATATTGACATTAGATTTCTGGGTTGCCAATTTTGGAGCCCTGTCAGCAAATTCATTTTCTGAGATTTCCAGGTGCTCCTCTCCTCTCCCCCTTCCCCAAAACAAGAAATGAAAACATAGTGCTACAGCAATAGGAAGTGAATATGATGTGGACTGTTCAACTTTAAGGGGTCTGAGAGAACTTTGGGAATCACTGAATATGGCTAGATGATACTGTGTATTCTAGATTGAGAGTACATACAAATATTGTACTTCTTGGAGACACTGTCAAATGAATGTATTAAATAATACTTGTGGACACTCTACAATCCACGGCAATTCATGGCAGAGCAATTGGTATAAATGAAAGTGAGGTCAAGAGGCTGGGTCTAGCTTCTTGGAAGAGCTTTTGGTTTCTATGAGGGAAGTTGTCTGCTTGGTGAGATTTTGCGATCTTTTTCTAGGGATGGGTCTTCAATATTTTCGGTATTTCGATACTCGGGTGGTATCGATAGCGATCGATACTTTCGGAAAATGACTCGATACTTTATCTATACTTTCAAATTTTTATGCCAATCCCCATCTCTTCTGATTTTACAGAATAATTGTCTTCTTCCCATTTCTCTCTCTCCTATTTTTCGTGGAACAAGGAAGTGTCAGTCTGTTGGGATTCACATACAGTCGTTTAATGCTGCAACGTCGCAGTCGCCACTGATTTATGGACTTCAACAGCCTGCAATGATTATATGAGTATTACAGTGCATTTCGTAGACAAAGATTTTCAACTTCATCACATTTGCATCGAAGTAATACCTTTTGAAGAAATCAGTCACACAGGAGCAGATATTGCAAATTTTCTTCGAAACACTTTGAAATTATGGAGTCTGCAGGATACGTTAGTGACCGTAATTTACGACAATACTCGTAATCTAGGAATAGCAATGATCGATGGAAATTTTCCGCGTATTTCATGTTTAGCTCATACTTTGCAACTCGTGGTGAAAGAGGGACTGTTGAGCAATACTAAAATTCAGAAAATTACTGCTTAGTGCCGAAAACTTGTGGTGAGTTTCAAACATTCCTCTAAATCTACCGAAGTGTTCAAAGCGGCCCAGAAACATCTTTCTGTGCCTCCACTTCGTTTAATTCAAGACGAGCCGACGCGATGGAACATGCTCCAAAGACTTCAGGAACAAAAGAAGGCTATTGGTTATGCTTCTGCCGACTTAAAATTGTAAGTTCATCTGTCAACTGAGCAGTGAGAACTTATTGATCAACTCCTTAAGACTAAACATTTTTGACCAAGCAACAGTAACGGTCAGTTCGCTTAATGTGTCAGCATTTGGAGTTATTCCTATTGTAAATAGTATAATTTGTGAACTCGAAAAGCCAAATGAAGATGATTCAGGACTTGCTACTACGAGAAAGACCATGCTGGAATCTTTAAAAGGAAGATTCAAAGATACAGAACTAAACGAAAAATTTTCTATTGCTACAGTGTTGGATCCTAGACTGAAAAATCGAGTTTTCCATTAGAGTGCTGCGTTCGAGACTGACAGAAAGAGATTATTGGATCTTGTAAGTCTGGAAGCAGATACAGCGGTTTCAAAAGATGAGGTAAGAGTTTCTGAATTCTAATTTTAATTTTAAATGACCCTATTTGTTTCAACCGTAGATATTTCAATAGTTAAAAAAAATTAAAGTCACTATATATAATTCTGAATAACTCATTTTCAGTATCTGCATTAGTAATTTCAAATTAAAGACAAGCATTTACTGTTCAAAAATTAATTCATTTAATTTATTTTATAGACATCCTCAACTACTGAACCCCAGAAAATGCACGGCATGTGGTCTCTATAGGAATATTCTAAAGAGTGACCACGAAACATCATCAGGCTGCGTACACGAAATCCCAACACAAGAGAAGACCCAACACAAGAGAATTAAATGTGAATCTAAGCGGGGACTAGCTTCCTCCTTATGCAAATATAGTAGCTTACTGGAAAAACAAAGTGACTCACCCCATTTTAAGAAAAAGTGGTGTTCGATACCTGTGCATTCCACCAGCTACAGTGTTTTTGGAGAAACTTTTCTGTACAGCTGGATTGGTATGTGGTAAAAAAGAAATAGAATGGACCCAGAAAGAGTTGGAATGTCAGTTTTCCTTAATAAGGATCTTTAAAAACTTAAAAAAATATATTTTCATCACAATAGTTTTAAATATTAAAATAGTTAATATATGTATGTATGAAGAACAAAAAAATCCTTCCAATTCTGATTGAACCACTTTTGTTGTTGAGTCAAATAGTTGTTGATTCAATTTATATGCAGTTGAAAAAGTTTTTGAAATAACAGTTGTACATCTTACTACGCTCAAAATTATCTTACTTTGCATCTACAGACCTCCAACAAAGCAAGCTTTAGATTATTTCAATTTCAGAGAAAATCTAGAGATAACTCTGAACAAAATTAGTAATCTATCTTTTAAATCACAAACAGCAATAGATCAAATTATAATTAACAAAACCACAACTAGATATGAAATAATAACGAATAATCTAGGTTACAGTGACCATGATGCACAAATTCTTACAATTACTAGTAACATGAATACTGACACAATAAATAAAACACGCATGTGCAGAGCATTTACTACAGTTAACATAAAGTTATTTACGGACTACTTGCTGAAAGAATCATGGGAGGCAGTTTATAACGCTATTGACACGAATGAAAAATATAATTTATTTTCTCAAAGCTTTCATTTCTCTTAACGCATGCTTTCCTATTAAAAGAGAAAATTAAACATTTCACGAAAAGTAATACTTGGATCACAAAAGGAATTAGAATATCGTGTAAAAATAAACGTATCTCTATTTTATTTCAAAACGCCATGACGTATCTCAAGATTTCCTTATATACTTCAAAAAATACAAAACATTGTTACGAAAAGTCATAAGACAGGCTAAAATCATGAATATAAAAAAGGTTTTAATCAAGTAATAAAACTAAAGCAATGTGGAATATAATAAATAATACTACCAAATCAACTAGAAAACCCATAGAGAATGTTGTTTTAAAATATAACGATATAAATGTGAACGATCCGGCAACAGTGGCTAATCTCTTTAACCAATACTTTTCGAGAATTGCTGCCGATCTCACTAAGGGTCTTCAGGCACAAAATTCAAAAATAGACAGTTCACTCAAAATTTTAGACACAATGTTCGTTTCGAAACTTCTTCCTATGAAATTCTTAAAATAATCGGTAAACTAAAAATAAATATTCGTCCGGCTTAGATGAATTCCGGATTCTTTGTTAAAGACTTGTGCGTATGCCATTATACATCCGTTAACTCACATATTTAATGCATCTTTATGCACTGGAACGTTTCCAGATATTTTCAAAACAGCTAAAATTAAGCCGCTTTTCAAAAAAGGCAACAAAAATGAAATTCAAAATTATCGGCCCATTTCTCTTCTATCAGTTTTTTCAAAAGTATTAGAGAGACTTTTTTACGTACGAATGGAAACCTTTCTCACTAAACACGACGCGCTTTCAGATTGCCAACATGGATTTAGAAAATCAAAATCAACGGAAACAGCTATATTTTCATTTCTTAAAGATGTCGCCTCATCATTAGATCAAAACGAGGCACCTATTGGATTATTTTAGATCTTTCAAAAGCTTTTGACGTCATTGATCATGACATTTTACTTTCCAAATTACCTTCATATGGAATTCGTGGTATTGCTCTAGATTGGTTATGTTCGTACCTTAAACAACGATCTCAGAGAGTTGAAATACCTTACTGGAATGATGGAACATTACGTACGCACCTTTCCGACTCTTTGCCCGTTGCATGTGGAGTTCCTCAAGGATCGATTTTAGGCCCTATTCTGTTCCTACTTTACGTAAACGATATGCCCTCGACGATTCAAAACGGAAGAACAGTTCTCTTTGCAGATGATACGAACATCCTTTGCAATAAAGAAACCGTAAATAGTACAATATCAGATGTTTCAAATTGGTTCCGAAATAACAAATTAATAGTAAACGAAAAGAAAACGGTTTTAATGCAGTTTTCCATTTCAAAAAAAATTCTGTGCTCCATTGAAAATGAACAGTGTACCATTGACTGATGTTAAGGCAACAAAATTTTTAGGTCTCTCAATTCAGTCAAACCTTAAATGGAACGTCCATTTAAATGAATTTGAACACACAATTAAGTTCTTTATGCTACGCGTTAAGAATTCTTGCAAATTCAGTCAGCCTTCATACTGCTCGTTGTGTATACTTCGCGAATGTTCATTCCCGCCTGAGATATGGCATAATATTCTGGGAAATACATCTTATAGCTCCCAGACTTTTAGATTACAAAAACGAATTGTACGAATAATAACCAAATCCCACCCACGTGATTCATGTAAGCCTATCTTCATTAATCTAGGAATTCTACCATTACCGTGTCTTTTTATTTACGAATCAGTGGTTTTTGTAAAAAATGACTTGCTCAAGGGCGGAATATTTTTCAGAAAATGCAGAAGTCTATTACTATAACACTCGACGTAGAAATCATATTCATCAGGGGGCAGTATCAACAGCTCATTACAAAAAATTCACATACAATACATGTACATTATTTTACAACACTTTGCCAGATGACATTAAACGATTAAATTCAATAGAAAAGTTTAAATCCCAAGTGAAATCGTTTCTGCTGCATAACTGTTTCTATACAATTAGAGACTATACTGAGCATAACAAGAAAAGTAACATTAATTTTAACAATGATACATAATGCATTATTTACCATTTGGACTGTATAAATGAGTATAAACAACCTGTAACAACTATTGTACTACAGCTTCCGGGTCAATGACCCTATCTCGATCAGGTTTTTCGTCCAGTTTCCCTGATCCATTGAGCAAATGCTGAGATGGCCCTTGTTTTGCTTCTGGACATAAATGTAACTTCATTTTCTGTGCACGTCTTCTAGAATTCAGTGGGAAATACAATTATTCAAGTTATCGTTTCCATGTTGTCGCGGCAGGAAGTAATAAGAGCCAAAATTTATTGCTTATTTATCTTTGACAATAGATTTTATTACATGGGAGTTTTTTGTTTTTTTTCTCCCTTTCAAAATTCAAAACTTATTGCTTATTTATCTTTGAAATAGATTTTATTGCATGGGAGTTTTTTTTTTCTCCCTTTCAAAAATTCAAAATTTAATATCATAGATTTTATTCATGGGAGTTTTTTTTTTCTCCCTTTCAAAAATTTCAAAATTTAAAATTTATTGCTAATGTTTATCCTTGAACATAGATTTTATTGCATGGGAGTTTTTGTTTTTTTTTCTCCCTTTCAAAAATTCAAAATTTAAGTAGTATATGAGTAAGTGTAGGGATCACAGAATTTTGAAAATGTGCACACAATTCACTTTTCCCCATAGCACGTCATACGCAGTTTTTAACTGTTTTTCTGACGTAAAATAAATAAATAAATAAATAAATAAATAAATAGTGTGGTATCGAGTATCGAGGCTCTCTGACAGATAACGGTATCGAGTATCGAGAAATTCAGGTATCGACCCATCACTAAATCTTTCATTGATCGTTCTTTGGTCGGGTGAAGAATTTCCTGGGGGATAGTGAATTGGCCACTGATTTAGAATGGAGAAGGAAGCTAAAATTAAAATAATGTAGAAGTGTCTGGAAACGAATACCAGGGGAAGGGGCAGTGCTGGTCGGAGAGAATATGATTACACTACATATATTACGTCTACAAAAGAAAACTGTTCAAAATTTGATTTGATAGTATCATCTGATCTTTATGCTTTTTGGTATGCTGAAACTGAAAGTGAGGTCAGTTTTTCTTTATCATGAACAGATTTTTAAAAATCTTGAGTTCAATCTAGAAAGACAGTAGTTATAACGACATAAGAAAACAGAATCGGCTGACAGTTTTTATTTATTTACATGTTATTAACAATACCAAATACATTATTACATATAAGCTTACATATAAGCTTTATATATAAGCTTTCCAGAGTAAACAATGATGACATTTAATTGTTATTTTTGTGAAAACGAGTTTTTTTCACTTGGAAAATTCTTTGTGTGAGCTTCCGGATATATGACTCTTCAGGTGATTCATGACGTAGCATCCAGCAATAGTCTGCCCTCATGTTCACGTTCCACTTACCCTGATACCTACGTTCCATCCCCTTGATTTCCTGATGAAACCTTTCCCCTTGTCCTTTGCTGACGTTCCCAAAGTTTTCCGCAAAATAGTCCACCTGCGAGTGTAGGAAGTGAACTTTCAAACTCATGTGGGAACCTAGTATTTGAAAAGCCTTCAACATGCGTTCCATGATACATCTGTAGTTAGGGTCCTTTACGTTACCAAGGAACTTGTCAACAAACACTTGAAAGACCCTGGAATCTAACGGAGTTGAGCCCCTGGCCGAAGGGATTAAAGGCATTGACTGATTGCGACGTGACGAAACTTGACTAATATAGTAATTACTGAGTAACAGTAATGAAAGTAAATTACTCAGTAACGGAGAATTACTCCAGAGAATGCGCTCAACGCCCAGCAAGGGGTAAAAGAAACGCGTTGCGTCAACGATGCAACAAATTTTTAAAAAATCCAGGCTTCCCTCTCCTTCTCATCCATGGTCTGAGCAAAATGTGGATCTGAAAAAATGTCTAATGTCTGGGCCTAAAAGATTCCTTCTTTTATCTTAGCGTCACTTAAACCAGGAAACTTGGAGCATAAGTACTTGAAACATTCATCTGCTTTATTGAGAGACTTCAAGAATTGCTTTATTAGTCCTGGCTTTATGTGTAGAGGAGGTAGCAGGATTTTGTCAGAAGGAACCAAACTTTTCCTAGTTTTTTTCCCTGACAACAGCTTTTCGTAATGGCCAGTATTTTTTTATCCAGTGGAAATTTCTGTCACTGTTCACGTTTCTGTATTACTGTTTCTGTCACTGTTCACAATTTGTTTCACTGCACTTCTGTCATAAGCATAAAAATCAAGGAAACTTTGTGAACCCTGATTGCGGACCTAAGAGCATGGTGAGTTTCAAGTTGGTTAGTACTTAATCTCCAATCGAGATGCTGATGCCATCGCTTTGTGAGTTGTATTTAGAGGGTGATGAGTGAAGGAGAATGTGATCCATAGTCTGTACTGCCATAATCCAACACTGGGTGGATAAGTGCTGAGTATAATCGCAGGAGGTAAATGCGATCTGCGTTTTGCCGTACAATCTGCCATGAATCAGTAATGCGTCGTTTCATGTAGAGCTGAATGTCTGATATTGGCACGAAAGATATATCTGGTTTAGCTGTTGCTGGTCGATTTTGCTGCTGGGTCAGCTTTCTTCTTCCCAATTATTCTCATATGACAGGTGGAAGATTATATTGTATAAATTGAATAATAGCCGGTGTTCATAACTGATTTTGGAGATTTGCTAGTAGGAAATTAGATGAGTAGGGAGACAATGGCTTGAAGAACGTCGCTAAGTTCGACCAAGGAACTATACGCTGTCATTACGATATTTCATCTCTAGTGATGACCTCTTGCGTAGCACATATTTCGGCGGAAAAGTTACCACAAAAGTTGTGTACTATATATGGAAAGCTTTAATACTATAAAAACTACACGTCATTCACTTTCCCTGCCGAGCATTCCACCCGCGTATATGAATCAGTGATCTGAGGAGTTTGCTCTTACTTCCTGGAAATGCCTCTGGTACGTAAAGGGGAGATTTAGGGAGACTATCGGGAAACGGTTTGAAGACGTAAAAGGTTTCGAGGAACATAAAATTTAGCAGAGGTTCCACTGGATTATGTAGTTTGGTGTCGATGTCTCCTAGTAGATTCTTCAGCCGAATTCCAGAAGGTTGGGTTAAGGATATTTGGAGGAGACAGAACTGTCTACAACCAGGGCGAAGCATTGCATTGAATGATGGGTGGTTCAGCAGGCCCGAGATTTGCGCCGTAAATTTCGAGTAGTGTTTGTCTCCTTTAGCTTCTGCCAACTAGCGGCATTATGCAGCTGATGCAATGGACAACCGTTATGCGAATCTCCCATAATGGATCCTAGTATTTAGAGGTTTGAATGTGGAAGGAACTGCTGATCCGCCAAGGAAACCGACGTAGTTTAGAATCGATCTGGTGAGTGCTCTGTATATTCGTAGAACGGTCACAACTGCACGAGATGGCACAAAATGTGAAGAAAATATTTAGTCAAGTCGTTGAAGTTTGCAGTTTCCGAATGCTCCATATAAGCGCTCTGTCAAACACGTTCGAGGAATTTTGTTGTTTCCGCGCGTGGGAGATCTTACCTCAAACGTTCAGCTTCGGATTGCTGTGTAGGAGTTTTATTCTGCAAAAGTAGGCACATTTTACTTTTGTCATAAATAATATGAGACTAGTGAAAGCGCTTCATTTGTACTCTCTGTTCAGGACTAGTTGCAGTAGCCTTTAAATGACTTTCGTGATGCTATAGGAACAGTAGATAGCAAAGTTATCTACGAATAATGATGAATTCTCTGGTTCCCGTTCCGAGGTTTTCCGTATATGGGAATGGCGAAAAGAGAGACTCGGGGTTCAACCCTGCTGACTCCATTTTTCAGTAGATAGGTGTTGGACAGTTTGTCGCCTAGACGTGCTCTGAACGCCTACAGTGATAGAAAGCTTCGTCCACACAGTAGGAGCTGAAGTCCCAGGAGTGCGAAGTCGCAAGCCTTTTCTAAAATCGAGAGAGATGGAGATGAGGTGCTGTCTTACGAAGTTGATATCTGACTTGTAAGTGGAACTAGGTTGTGTTAAGTTGATCGGTAATTTCGAAACCACATTGGATTGGTGATAGTAAGCCTATTTGTTCTAACAAGCAGATCAGGCGAGTATTTATCATACGTTCAAGTAATTTGCAAATGAAGCTGGCAGTAACTAGCAGGTATATCGGGCGGTAGTTAGTCGGCATTGATCGGCCTTCTTAACGAAATGGTATTATAAGTACTTAATGCCATTGAGAAGATGGTGTTTAAGGGGGGAGTGAACTACTTTGTCTGAAACATATTAAAGCATTTCATTGCGGATGTGGTCTGGTTCCTGGGCAGTCCTTGCCTTGAGGAACGGCACGAGAAAGTTCCGTGAAAATGTTTTTGAATCACCCCAAAAGGGACAGCGAGCGTCGAAATTCCTGACGATCAGTAGCCATATTAGGAACAGTTCAGCTTCCAAGAAAACTGTTTGAGTACACACAATTAGCAAAAGATACGCCAACAAGACTAGAAAGATTGTTGACAAGAATACGGCGGTTTTCATGATTGATTTTATACAAACGTACATAAAATAAAGGAGTCTTATAAGAGGAATAGAAGAGGTCGCACGAAAAACACAAAACTTTGACAACTGGCATCATATTGCTCAATCTGGATGGATGGGAAATTATCAAAAAACACTAGAATGCCATTTCCATTGATGCTGATAGTGGATAGTGTGATAAGCCAAGAAGCCGGGAATCCATTTTTAATGATAAAATCAACATTTAGAGTTTGAATATAGAATCGTTTTTAGACAAAGAAGACGCTTTGTTAGCACAACGCATCAACAAGGATTAATATTCCATGCTTGACGTCAGATCGTTATACAAATGGACACGGCCCCGAACACATGGTGTGCAGAAAATGTGAGGAGGGTGTTGGATGGTCGTGATCGTCAGGGAGGACATATAAATTCATTCTCTAGAAAAACTTCGTCGTGAGCACACGTGAGCGGTTACTGAGGTGCGATCGAGTTTTCAACGTAGGCTGGCTGGGTTTTATGTAGGTTATAAGCCGGGAATTGTTTAGTTGGAAGTTTGAGAGCTTGGTCTCGTGTAAATTGTGAAATTAAATTGTAATTGGGAATTTTTATTAATATAATGGTGGAAGTTGGAATTAAATAGACAGCATATTTCGAGAAAATATACATTAGGGTAGCTTCGTAGATGGAAGAATTTTCCAATAAGTAGATGAATATAGTCAGTAGCCAGTAGGTATTTCATAGGAAACACTGATAGGTAAAGTCGCGACCGCGTGTTAAATTTAAGAGGTATTACGTCCAATTATAGCACTCGTTAAGGATATTCTGAAACTTTTTTTTAGGAAAGGGCACGAAAATTGTTTTACTAAGGATCCCGGAGACTTCATTCTGCCAGTCAGCCGAGAAGCCAACAATCAAGATTACGAACATAATTATGAACGTAAGCTTACGAGCTATAATCAAACCCGTACGATGTTTCAATGTTTAAAGTGAAAAGAAATTCACGGAATTTTGACAGAACTGACATGTATGAATAATAAAAATAAATGTTAAATTTTTATTATTGAAAAAGACTGATAATTCAGAGTAGTTGCCATCGATCTAATAATTGATTCCAATTAATAGAACTTCCAGGAATCGTGGTTCTGTGTAGAATCTCACGGCCACATGTAACAGGTAAGTAGTGTATGTTGAGTGTCGAACCCATGCTTAAAATTGGCAGGAAATTTAATAATTTAATAAAAATTCAGTTACAAAATAAGCAACAGAGAGCTTTTATAAATTTATCACAATACCGGCTATTTTGATTAACTAACTGAAATAGGGTGTGGCGATATCAGGAACATGGTCATCACAGAAGTATGTACCTTTCAAAAAATAGATACAAAATGTATGATATCATTACCCCTTTTCAAAAAAATATTCTGCCTGGATATCATCCGCAAGATCCACACTGATATAAATGGCAAAAAGGTGCACTCGAATTTAATTCGATGTTGGACAATTCGAATAAAATATTGGCTTCGTGTAACATTAGTTTTGTAAACGTTTTGTATTATTCGGATTTCGAAGCCGTAGAAAATATTTTTTCGATAACTATAGGAAACGTGGATGAGAATACTACTAATAGTTTCATTTCGCACAAGTAGTCTCGGTTTTAAAATCTAATGGCATTTTATGAAGTGATTCAAAGAAGTTTAGCAAATTAGATAGAAAACTTCCATAGTAATTGATCATGCCGCTAGGCGTTGTCGGGCTTGGTGCCTTGACCACGGTTTTAATCTTCTCTGCGTCTTTGAACATACCCTAGCGAGTGATATGATGATCCCAAAACGTTATTTCTTCCTGAAATCAATTACATTTATCAAGGCTTAATTTGAATTCTACGTTGGTGAATCTCTTCGTAGAGATTTGTCAGATGCTCCCGTTCTTCCCGGATGTCATGTACAAGACAGTTCCGTTTACATCCAGCAAAACTTTCTTGTTCATCAGCAATCTTGCAGATGCTGCGTCGGGTTCCGACCCGAGTAAATGCAATTGCTCATAAGAGAGGCTTCCGCGCAAACTCGTGTCAAAGCAGGGCACAAGAAGCTGATGTCCGCCGCCCATTATGCTTTGCTGCGTTAGTTAAATTGAGAGCGTCGGCATTCGGAAATTAAAAGCATATTTTTTTGGAGCATATGCGGCGAGAAGGTGCTCCTTTCTTTTGGCGCTGACCGTACTTCTCGGTAGGAACATTCAGACTGGTAACCCCACGAGAAGACTCGACTGCGACAAATGTCGCAGTTTCGGATCTGAGCTTGGCACCGAGCCCCTCACAGACCGGCGAGCAGAAAAAAATGACAGGATTCTACAATTTAGGGGGAATTTTTGTTGCCCTACGACATTCATGTTTTGTCTACAAAAATTACAAGCAAACATGATAGAACCCCTTGCACGGGCCCGATGACATGAAACATACACGTCGTCACAGACACGTGCTCTTCCATGCCACTCTAATAGAATCAATCTAACAGCGCCAAGTCGGTTTAGGGATAGCAACAAAAAAACGTCGCATTTAAGCACGTTAACAGGGACGTCTGAATCGAGTATCGATTGTATGAATCGAGGCACAGATACGCGTTTTGTGCTGCGATGGTGGTTCGAACAGGGTGGTGTAGCATCGAAATGCGCCAAAAATTAGGTGTATACTGCCGTATTTCGATGCGGCATATGCGTCCCTTCACGACTTTTTGAACGAGGGTCGCTCAGCTGCGTCCACACTGTGACAGTTCCTTAGGTGAAGCAAGTGAAGTGTCAATTCACCCTCAAATAATAACCAAAGAGAAAAATTACACTCAAGGAATTTGCGCATAGCTACTGCTATTAAAAATCATGAGTTTACCATTCCTGCTTTTTACTTTCTCGCACTTATTTTGTAATAAGAGAAAGTTATGTAATCGTGCGCCGAAAACGTTGAATTTTCGGCAGAAAAACCGTTATTGCCGGGTCCTAATGACGAAAACATGGATAAATCCTGTTCTGATAGATAGTAAATTATTTCCTTTAACACGTGGTTTAGTCAGAATCAATGTTTTGTGGGTCTTTGATACTGAAAAATCTATTGACGACAAAATGTCTGTCCGTCCGTGCTCAACGCTAGCGCCTTAACCGTTTTGCCAATTTTCTCCAAAATTGATATTCTCTGATCGATCTGAACGAGCTCAAGGCTTTGGGAGTTTCAAAAAGATATTTTGTTCTCTGAGAGTACTTTCCGTGACGCCACAACACATTTTCAAAATTTTCTCAAAAATGGCTCCACATTTTTTATTGAACTTTGACCTAGGATAGCGTAAAGAACGCTTAAGAGAATGATGCAGGTCTCTTGTTCGTGGAAATCACTGATTTTTCGAAAATTTCAAAAGTGCAACTTTTTTTTGGATGTCTTGCCAATCTTGAAATAAGGTCATGATCAATTTTTGGAAAATAAAGTAGTTTTCGTGTAATTTAGCGCGAAATGTAGGCAATTAATCTTTTTCTTAAAAAACGCTCCAAAGTTTTTCCACGGACAGAAGAAGGCACGCTTAGAAGAACGGTGCGTGTCTCATTTTAATTAAACTCTCGGAATTATCGAAAAAAAAATTTAGAATTAATGCGAGAAAGTATGTGCTGTTGTAGCACCAGTAGTTCCTGCAATAATTCTCGTAGTCTCGTGTTCAGGCAGCCCGACAACAAGCACACTGCCTGCTTGAGCTTGTATGTCCTCTTTCCATAAATAGGGTTGCCTTATGTCCTGAAAAAGCGGGATATGCCCTGAATATCGACATGTGTCCCGTTCTCCCGCCAGATTTTTCTTTCTTTCTTCCAAATGTCCTGAATTTTTATACTGTTATAATTCCCCACTGTCCTACCAAAAAGAAACTGCGTTTTGGGACACCTTGTGAACTAGATCACAGAACTATGCCCTAAGAGAACGTAAGTGACTTATTTGTTAAGCAAATATTGTTAGGTATTTTAACGGGGCAATCTGAGTGCTGAAAAATAGATAAAGAAAGTACTCTGTGTTTTGAATCCAAGTGTCTCTGCCTCTCTATGTGTCAGTGTAAGAGAATCTGGAATGCAAAGTGACAAAGGTCTCAGTCAATAACAGAGTCTTAATATCGACCAAAGTCATGCTTTATTTAAATATTGTATTTAAATAACCTGAAATATGTCACGAATTTTGTCATGGAAAAATAAGAAAATGACCAGGATAACCTGAAAAAGTCAGGGAAATGCATCCTAAAGAAAGAGTGGTCACCCTGTTATTCTTGAAAGTGTGCAATGTAATTTATCTTGATCTTCTATTTAGTTGTTTACTTAATATACTGTGTCCTTGTTATATGATTTACTTGATGTACTATTTAGTTGTATAAAAATAAACAATTTGTTCTGAAATATATTTCGGGTGTTCTGAATTCAATTGTTGTTATTTTGGCAACCCTATCCATAAAGAGAAGCGTTTCAAGTCAGGGGGCCTTTGCCAAATATTTTCAATTGCTTATGTGTTAGCCTAGAGCTCTAAATGAGATCGCGTGTCGGTTGCTACGGCAACAATCACGCATTTTCACTTACGTGAAGAGCATGTGGTGCAAGTACGTGCAGTGACATAGCAATCCTATTCACTGCGTAAAGGCGACAATGCCTAGTCACAGCTAAATATCAGTCAGAGCTACATATAATACACCATAGATTGCAGCACAACCAAAGACACTATGCTAACAGTTACTGTTCCAGACGCAAGATGCTTCTTAGTAACTTTGTGTGATTCCCAGCAGAACGTCCAACATACTAATTTAGCTTCAGAAATGAACCAAGTTTAAACAAAAAGAAAATGTTATAGTATTATTCCTGTAGTTGTCAAATTAAAAATTATCTTAAAAGTGGATGAGTTTAAAAACTCCAATATTAGTGCTAGCGCTGCTGTTTCTTTCCTTTTATCTTCGCAATTTTCGAATTCTATCACGTAAGATTGTCTGGTTCTTGAGTTCGCGAGTGTCTCTCCTTGCAAGTTTGGTTGTGCTGTGATTAATTTTCGCAATGTGAAATTTCAGACTATTTTTCCTACAAGTGATTTAGTTGTTAGTATTTCAGTCAATATTGTTATTTACCGGAAACTAGAGTGCAAACTTTGAGCAAAACGGCCAGTTGTAGGAGATATTGGCCGTTTTGCTCCTTTGAAGGATAGTAGAATTGCCTTATGCCTAACCTTCAAAACAAAGTAAGTCTTCATTTTCTTTTGTATATTAGCTATTATAATGTTCATGGTGTTCACTTTTAAAGGCGAGTGGTTCACCTGTAGTGACCAAACTGTCAAATGGAGACCATTCTTAAAAAATGTAATATAAAAGCGTAACGATGGATTACACTCGAATAGTGCCGCAGAGTGCGTAAGAAAGCAAATATAGGAGGGGGGTCGTGATACAGCACTTTACCCCGCCAGCGCCGTTTTCTCACTGCATCCTTTCGCTCTCTGTGCGTGTCGCCTGAAATATACACGCACGTTTTCTTGAACTCTGGAAGACCCACTCTCACTCCTATACTAACATTGGTTGAATTGAGAATAAATTATAGCAAGGAGCATTGTTGACATAATCTGATATCCAGAAATGTTCGCTGCCGTGTATTTTGCATTGAAAAACGATTGAGATTTGGTATAATAACCCTCTCTCATCTTGTGGAATGAGGAGAATACGCGCCCCCAACACAGCGCGGGGGAGCGAGGTGGCGGCTAACGGCACTTTCTTCCGTCTCTCTCTCTCGCGGCCGCTGTGCCGCCCCTCCTCGCCGAGGCGCGCAGCGGCTGTCCCACAGGGCGCCACACGTCATTGCATGCTGTAGGATTCCTGTGGGGGTAGCACTTCACCCTCATTCCAGCCCACGAACAGTTTATGAAAGAAAACCTCGTTTTCTATGTTGTAATTATTACACTTTCCAAGAATATTATACACTATTTTTGTTCGTCATTATAATGTGCACATGATTATGTATTTTAGTCTAGGTAAGTCTGCATGAGTGTGCGCTAAAAATAATTAGAAAAATTAGAAAATCGCCTTAAATTTTGGCAATAATTTTTGTTAATGTTTTTCAAAGCAATAGTACAATCTTATCATTTCTATAAAAATGTGGTAGGGTTTTGACATAGCTATAATTGATGCCATGGAACAATAGTAAATCGCGATCACAGTGAGCATTGTTGCAATTATCGTCACAATAAATGAAGTTGTTTCAAATTCATGGTTGGATATAAATGAAGTTGCAATACAGAGAGAGTTGTGCAAAATATTTGAAAAATTCACAGTTTTCCGATGCGCGATTACAATACTTTCTTTTCTTATATACGTCGGGCGAGAAAGTAAAAAGTAATATAGGTATAAAACATTTCCATGAACGTATTTTAGATACGAAATAGTATATTAATAGTATATTATGCAGCATGTTTATAATGTTGTTTATTATTGCGTAAGTACATGTTTTGAAAATGTGCGACATTAGGAGCGATTTTTCAAATTTGTTCCAGTCTAATAAAGTAACATCATAAACGAAATGCGTACGTTATTTTTTAGATAATAGCATTATAAAGTTATAATATAGTACCAAAATTAATTTTAGAAACAATTTCAAAAGCGGTTTTGCAGTTGCCAACGTATGTTGGTATTACGGCGTTCCAAAGGGCGGACGGGCAGTCGGTCGCTAAGGACGGGGAGACAAAGACGGGCAGGGATGACAATGGGAATGTTGGGTGGGTAGGAGAGGCTGAATCATAAAATGCCATGTGTGCCATAAAATGGCATTTTATGAACGATTTCTTGCATTGGGAAAGGTTGTTTTAATGTCGGTATGCAAAAAAACTGTTCAAAATAAAACCAATAGAGACCTAAATCAGTTTTTCACAAACCATTTCTCAAAATATGGTTGTAGCGAAATTATGGTTGAACAATAGAACACTCGCGACGTTTCCCTTCCAGAGGAAGCAAGGAAAGAGCCGAACGCCAAACGAAATCCATCAATGGAAAACTATATGAGAGAAAACCGCTACTTCTTTAATAAGAAGATATTTCAATATAAACATATTTGATAGTCTTGTATTTGGTGTATGATTCAATTTAAAAAAATCGAAGTTGACCCTTCTAAATAAAAACAGGTCAAAGGCGAAATATGCTGTATCTAGAGAGTAATGAAACATTGATTAGTATCTTTTACAGTTCACAAGATAAAGTTTTTGAAAAGTCATTTGAATAGGACGTTCTGTGAAAATATTTATTTACTCCGTCACAAATGAAGAATGTGAATTCTATTTATATTTCTATATTATTATTTCTATTTTATGAGGTATATTTTGGCTCTGTCTTTGTTTTTTTTTTTGTTTTTTTTGTAGACACTTCATTTTAAAATTGGACAAAACATATTCACTCATTCAATGAAAAAATGACGAATCTTAGAACGTGGAATTTTACAAACAACTATTGCATTAATGTTATCCTTGAAAGACACAATCACATAAGATTTCAGGAGTGACGTCATCGCCCCACAGCAGACCAAAATAAAACTACAATTCGGACAATGTTTCTGCAAATATTATAAGCTTTAGTAGTAGTTGCTCAATCTCATATTTAAATTACTTTTCAGAGATTTAAAATTTAAGCAGATGCTCAAAGCAAAAATAAATTTGTATTGTGAAGTTACACAATACTCTTGGAATTTACTTTCGCTACAAATACAATATACATGTTACAAAGTGTGTTTTTTTGTACAAGTTTAAAAAATGAGATAATTCTAATTTTAAATGCATATATTTTTTATATTGCCCACATCTGACTACAGGTTGTGGTAGTACTAACAACAAATCCCAATGTAAATAATAATGATGAACTTTCTCCTCCTCTCCATCTTCTCTCACAGTGCAAAGTCCCTATTTAAGAATTATATTTTAAAATGAAATAATTCATACCAGCTTGCAGCAGCACACAGGCAGAGTAGAGGGCCAGTTCTGTTTCAGTAAGCTTTAATTCAGCTATGCTCTTTGCAAATTCAAAGACACATCTTACAAGATTCATTTCTGCTGTCTCAGTAGTGAAGAAAGCCTCCTGAGGAAGCAGGGTGTCTGAGTAAAGCACACAATTTTGATTGAGATCGAAGTATCGGCTCATTCGCAGTACAGCCAATTCAAAACTCCCTGTAAAAGAAATAAAATAGAAAGAAAATCACATTATTTGAAACACATTTAATATTAAGAAATTCTAACTGATGGAGTGTACCTATTCTTCTCAGATACTAAGGTGTTAATAATTACTGTAAAAATACTCACTGTATTACTCATTACAATATGAAGTCTTGGAAATAATATTGTAAATTTAATCTACTCACCAGCTTTTAGAAGGACAATCTGGTCATCTTGGGTTAATTTCATGAAGCCAGGCACCATTTTGGCAAATTCAATGATTTGTTGGATGACTGTTGTTAGCTTCTGAGCACATTCTAACCATAATTCTTCATGAGCCTACAACAAAATATTTTAAGATTATTTTAAATCTCTCATAAAATGTTCATTTTATTTTATAACATATATTTTTACTGTGTGCAAAGTAAATTTTAATAATATTCCTAAATCAAATTGTGTTTGTGGTGGTCCTTTGTCTAAACAAGCTATTTGATTTTTAATGGTTCAATGTGAATCCTTTTTTGGTAATATGAAGACTGTTAATCTCAGTACTTTATCAATATTTGAATTCATTCAATATGATAATAGCTGTCTGCAATTTCTCTATCAAAGAATATTCTGATAAGTCTTTCACTTTTTATTCTGCATCACACAATATAAATAAACTTCAAGGAAATACATACCTACCATAACATTACATAAAGGTTTGTATGTACATTTAACAAGTCCATAAATATTAGATTTAATACTGCATGACAGTATTTCATTAATACAAATAATATCATATATATTATTTAGACTTTGAATAGAAAAATGGAATAAAGACATAAAAAATGATACCATTGGAAGGAATAAATGTTTTTTATAATTTATCAGACTATTACCTACCTGGTAAATTATTTTTGATTCTCTAAGGGCCAGATACTAACATTTCAACTTGTCAGTATCTTTCTAATTTGTTTAATTTCACCCATTTAAAAATGTCATTGGAATAATCTAGTTATAGTATAAAAAACAATACACAGAATATTTTTAAATAATAATTCCTAAAATGAAAATCAATATGAAATAATTTTAAATAATTCTGAAGAATATACTGAAGAGTATATATTACGAATATAATTGGAATGTAGTTGACATTTTGTTGTGGAGGGGCCGGTGTTTCCGCATACTACCACGTGTTCTCAACCTTAACTAAACAAACAGAAGAAAGGAATGTGAAGAAACTCGTAACAATTTTGTTCGTAACATTTGTTGGCTCGTAACAATTGTTCCCTAATTTTAAGTGACAACAACGTGCAAATGCCGAAGCTTTTGATTTGGTGTTCCCTAGGTTACGGCGTGCGTCACGTACTTCATTACGTGACCCCGAGATATCAACTACATTCTAATTTTATTCGGACTTTAAATAATAATAATAATAATAATAATAATAATAATAATAATAATGAAAATAATCCAGTTATGTTTAACATCATAACACATGCGAAAATTTAATGAATACACTGTTATGAAGATCTTTTAATATTAAAACCATAACAGAATATTCGGTACATGCCTTCTGACAATGCAGCTAAAGTTCAAGATCCCATTATATTTTCTCTGCATTGTAAATCAAACAGATCGTTATCATTACCATCACTATCCCTATCTCCATTGCCATTTCTTATACCACCAACAACAAATATGAATTAACCTTAGCAACCAATTTCAAACTGGCCGATCAACATGTAACATGAGGGTCATCTCTTCCTATTGTTTGGAGCATCCCACATTACTTCGACTTTCAGAGTGATGTCTCCGCAGTAGCGGCGGAAGTCTAGTCATATTCATGTAAATATTTATTTCCGTTAGTAGGTTTTTACAACCTGGTGGCAGAACACTTTAATTTTCATGAATTACAATTGAAGATTTTTGTACATTAATATTACATAACTTACAATTATTTAAAATAAATAATAATAGTAGTAATTATAATAATAATAATAATAATAATAATAATAATAATAATAATAATAATAATAATAATAATAATAATAATAATAATACACTTAAGGAGAATCTACCGGACATGCATACGTCATATAT